>OY757904.1:32566109-32721937 GCA_963585895.1 Sepioteuthis lessoniana | reverse complement strand
TTCTCAGTATTCTGGCCGTTCTCAATAATGGTGTCGTTTGGATGGTCTCCACTTGTCCTCCTACCTCCGAGTCCTCCAGTCCCTTTAATAATCCTTTGGTGATTGTACCAAAAGCACAAATCACGATTGGTATAATTGTCACCATCATGTTCCACAGTTTTTTCAGTTCTCTAGAAAGTCCTCGCAAATTTTTCTCAACAGTGTTAGTTGATCATATTTACCCAACCCCTCCGCTCGGGCAGGATATGACACAAGGTCAATTTTTAAGCGGAGTTTAACAGGTTTCAATTCAGAGTTTTCCTTCTCCTAGACTAGTTGCCTCACCAAGGCTGAAGAACCCAGTCTGCCCTACTATTTACAAATAGTTGGATGGAGAATATTTGGATTCATACATATCCCAAGGGTATTAGTGCTATGTGAAATGCAATCAGTCTCGTCTAGGATTTGAACTCGTATCGCCGTGTCCATTTACTACGACGATAACCATTACACCACGGGCACCTCCAACAGCGTTAATTGATAGTCTTTCACTGAAGTCTGAATGAAAACAAATCTCTTCAAGTCTACAAGACTATTCTCAGTGTTGTGAGGCGTACGGAATTTTTCTTGTTGCGTGAGTTCGAATCCCTCGTCGCCAAACTGTTGTGTTCTGGTTAGTGAATACAAGTAGTAGTAATGATAAGACAAACCACGATATGTGAGGAAATAGTTATATTTACAGGAAGAGTATTTACAAGAGAGAGACTGTTAGTAGTCAGAACATAATATTAGTGATAGAGTAAGGATATACTTCAACAATAGGAACGGCTCTTCTGGTCTGACTCATAGACTGATCTCAGACTGATCTGGACTGGAACCTCTTGGTATTAGTGCTACTGCCATATATGGTAGATGGCCTAGCTCATTATGCTGAAAAATTAGGTGATACTCAGCATTCTGGCTATGTTTGGATAGACTTAACGTGTCCTCCGATGTCCAACTAGTGCAGCACTTTTGCCAAGCTCTTGGGGATCTTTTTGCGAGTACCAATTACAATTGGTATCACCATCTCTTTCCTGTTCTATAGATTTCTTAGTCTTCAGGTAAGGTCATTGTACTTGTCTCTCTCTGTTTTCTTTGATTTTTACTCAGTGGTTCGCTGCGATGGCATGGTTCTCTTTTTTTTAATCATCAGTATATCTGATCTTCTGGTCGGGATTATGTGATCAGTTTGTATCTGAAAATCCCAGAGAATCTGGTTTGTACACATACCGTTTGGTAGTATTTTCAAATTTCAATATCTTGCATAATTTCCCGTGAATCACTTTCGTCACTCAGTCATGTCTAATATTGTATTCTTCTCGTGCTAGTATGCTGCATTCGCTTCTTATGTGATTAATCGTTTCGTCTCTATCGCCATATAACCTACACTTTTATATTCTATTGCATCTTATCAATTTTTGCTTTAACGTAGTTGATGCTCTTTCACAGGATTCTGAGTAATAGCAAGTTTCCTCAAGTCTTCAGAACTCTTCTCAGTATTCTGATCAATTTTAACGATGATGTAGTCTGGATAGTCTCAATCCGTCCTCCGATGTTCAACTCTTCCAGTTCCCTTTTCAAGCCTTTTGGGACCGTTTCAAGTGCACCAATCACAGTTAGTAGTACCGTCACCCTCGTGTTTTATAGCCTTTCCAGTCTCTGGCAAGGTGTAAGTACCTGTCCCCCTTTTTTTTTTCCTTTTTTTTATTTCCCCCCAATGGTCTGCTGGAGCCGCAAATTTCACTATACGGTAAATTCTCTTTTTTTTTGTTATTTATCAGTAGGTCTGGTCTCCTGGCCTGGATCAGATGATTCATTTGTATCTCAAAATGCCAAAGATTTATCCGTTTGATTATTATTATTTTTTAAATGTTGTTACTATTATTATTATTATTATTATTATTATTATTATACTCCTTGTGAATTTTCCATGCCCGCATTTGCTCAGTATCTCAATGATACTGTAGTCGGGATAAACTCAGTTCTTCCCCAGTTAATTTAGTCTTTTCTCGAATCCTTTAGGGAACATTCTAAGCGCTGGAACTACAATGGCATCACCGTCGCCCCTATGTTCCATATTTTTTTTTAGTTCTCAAGCAAGGTTCAAGTACTTCGTCATTTTTTTGTTTTCTTTTATTTCACACTGTAGTCCACCGGGACAGTAATATCCCCTGGATAACAAATTCTCTTTTTCTGGTTAATCAATGCGGAGTCTAGTCTACTGCCAGGGATTTAGCGAACAGTTTTTATTTCAAAACGCCGGAGAATTTTATGCGTCTTATTCTCTTGGACGGATTCTGGTTTGTTCATATACCATTTCAAATTATTTCATTTCTGTACTATGGGCAGTCTGGCGCAAGGTCAGAACCCGGAGCGACGTGATGCCAAGTAGCTGTCTTCTGCTGTTTTCTGGTCTGCGCTTGTTTCTGCTGGTTATATAATATTCCGGAAGCCCACGCAAATGGTCATATCTCCAGCCTACCACCTACGTGTTGAACTAGGATACGCCTCCTTCTAGCATGCCACTCACGCAATTTATTTGGTATATCCGATGGGGAACAACCTGCGTCGTCTTTACTTTAGGAAATAGGTGCACTTCATGTTAAACCACACACGCAACTTATGGGGCATATCCACAGAGGAACAACCCGCGTCCAGTTCACTTTAGGAAATTGGTGCACATCCTGTTATGCCACCTACGAAACTTATGCCGCATTTCAAAGGGATTTTCCTGTCAATATCAACATCAGTATCCAAATTGTTTATTAGAAAGTAAGCTATTGCAACCTGGAGTGTACGTAGGTAGCTTACCAACTTTTTTTCAGTAGTCTAAAACACCAGTTCGCAACTATGTTTATTTTATTTAGAGGAATTTCGACGGAAAATACATCATATACACAGAACACAATAAAATTGTTGCACAGAACAAGTATTCAGCAATAAAACATTATTTTTCAATGTTACCGCCATTTTCGCCAGAGATGAATAAGAAACTGTACACAATATACCAATAAGGTTTAATCTCTTCTATCTTATCAACATTTGCCTCTAACAATGTGAAAATACGAATCTTTTTTTTGGAACCTGTCTCTCTCTCTCTCTATATATATATATATATCCATCTCTTAGTCAGTATACATCACGATCAACAGTATCAAGGCGTAGCGATAGAACATATATCCATTGAATTTTTCTCACTATCAACTTATATCAACAGTTATTCGTGGAAAGTCCCCTAGACGTCATCCTGTGTCCGCACACAGCTGATGTACGTAAGTATTTGCTGGTCGGCCAGCACTGGTGAGTTCATGTATAGGAGTACATATGAAAACATTCTTACTTCTCTAGCAGTTTCCAGTACGTCTTGTATGGTTTGTGTGATGGGGGTAAGTGGCCATACACCCGTTGTTTGGTGGGTGCTGCTCCTGGGATTTGTTAAAAACAGCACATAGCATTCTTGTGCAGTTACCAACTCACTTTTACTACAATCGTCCCGTTAAAATCCAAGTGGTTCAATCTTACAGTGGCGTTGACATGGCTACAGTTTGGAATAATTCTCGTTTTACTTTATTTGAAAGATTATATATATATATATATATATATATATACGAGGATCATTAAATAAGTTTCCAGACTTTTTTCGCATGGGCACTTTTATTGATAGTACTCACATGAAACTCTACTCCCCTTCGAAGTAATCTCCTCCGGATGCAATGCACCTGTTGTACCGTTCCAGCAACTTCTTGAAGACCCCATGGAAGTCCTCTTGTGTGAGTGTGTCAATGACCTTCGTCACAGCCTCTTTCATCTCCTCAATTGTCTCATAACGACAGCCTATGAGCTTAGGGAATAACCAAAAGTCACAAAAGTTACTCCTCCCACACAGACTCCCTGCCTTCCTTGAATTTCTTATGCCACACAAAAACTGATGCTCAATTCATGCAAGATGGTCCAAAAGCAGTCTGAAGCATTCCATACGTTTCTGTGTCATTTTTTCCAAGTTTAAAACAGAATTCTATTGCATATCGTTCTTCTAAAGTGTCCTCACGACCTGATTGCATTTTGGAAATTCATCAGCTGTGACAATCAGGCTTTAGTAGGGTGTATTGTAATCACTGCTGTAGCTGTTTATTTGAACCTGAAATCATAGAAATTTGTCAGTCATCTCATAAGATGTATAGCAACAACATAGTGAATTTTCAAGAGTTTATGACAATTTTAAATGCCTGTACAAAATAGTCAGGAAACTTATTGAATGCACCACTTATATATCATCATCATCATATCGCGCTGGTAGCACGGATATCCCTGACCCTCTCTCGCCACTCCTCCCTATCGTTCATCGCCCTTGGTAGGTCTTCAGGACAACATCCTGTATCCTCACATAGCTGCTGAATGTACGTTCGAGCTGGTCGTCCTGCTTTTGCGCGGCCATGTGTGGGGATCCATAAGAGTACATCTCTTATGAGTTCATCTCTGCTTCTCCAGCAGTGTCCTGCATGTCTGGTTCGTCTAACTTGGATAGTTTTCGTGATAGGGGGTAGGTGGCCGTACAGTTGGTGTCTTGTGGGGTGTTGCTGCCAGGACTTGTTCAGGATTGCACGCAGCATTCTTGTGTAATTGCCATCTAGCTTCTTCTCCAGTCGTTTTGTTAGCGTCCATGTAGTGCATCCATATAGCAGTATCGATGTGACCGCTGCTTGGAAGAAACTGCGTTTCATTTTATCGGTTAGGTCTGATTTCCATATAATCGATAGCCTATTGATAGCTGTCCATGCTTTCGTTAACCTCGTTTCGATGTCCTTTTCGGTTGATTCGACGCTGCTTCCTAGGTAAGTGAATTTGTCTACTAGTTTAAGTGGGGTTCCTTCTAGAGTGGAGATGTCCCCCGTTTTGTTATAGCACATATATTCCGTTTTGTGTGCATTAACATAGAGGCCTATGCTTGCTGCTGCTCGTTCCAAACTATGCAGAAGTGTTTCGGCTTGGTCAGGTGTATTTGCCAGTATCGCTATGTCATCGGCGTAGTCGGCATCGGTAATTGTTGTTGCGGGGTATATCTTCTGCTTCTTTTCTTCGTCAGTTCGAAGCCATTCTCTTTGATTTTGTCAATCGATGTTCTAAGTACGTAGTCTAGACAAATGATAAAGAGGTACGGGGCCAGCGTGTCCCCTTGTAGTACTCCTGCTACAATGTCAAAGTATTCTGTGTCTCCATCCGGTGATCGTACTTTTACTTTAGTGTTTCTATAGAGAATCGTTATTGCCGTACGCTAGTAGGATTTGTTCCATCTTTCCTCTGTGAATGGAGTCGAGCCAATAGCATAAAGTTCCCTAACTCTCGTCATCCGTCTCAATCCTCCATTGCTCCTGGCAGGTTTACCAGACTGCATCAAGTCCGCATGTATCTGACGTCCAAGTCTTTGCTGGACAGCCAATACAGGTGCTTTCAATTATAGGGTATTTACCAACCCCTCCGCTCGGGCAGGATATGACACAAGGTCAATTTTTAAGCGGAGTTTAACAGGTTTGAATTCAGAGTTTTCCTTCTCCTAGACTAGTTGCCTCACCAAGGCTGAAGAACCCAGTCTGCCCTTCTATTTATCCATAGCTGGAGGGAGAATAATTGGATTCATACCTTTCCCAAGGGTATTAGTGCTATGTGAAATGCAATCAGTCTCGTCCAGGATTTGAACTCGTGTCGCCGTGTTCATTTCCTACGACGATAACCATTACACCACAGGTACCTTTCAATTATAGGAGTTCATAAAAGAACGTCGTTTATGGGATCGTCCTTACATCTCCAGCAGTGCCCAGCATGTTTTGTTCGTTCTACGTAGGTGGTTTGTGAGATGGGAGGCAGGTGGCCGTACGGCAGCGTTTTTGAAGGGAATCTTGGATTTATTCATACAGCACGTCGCTTTCTTGTGTAGTTCCCATCTAGCTTTTATTTACCATGCGTTGTGTTTGCATTCAGATGGTGCATCTATACAGTAGTACTCACACGGTCATGGCTAGGAAGAAATCATGTTTCATTTTATAGGAGAGATCAGATTTCCATATGATCGATTACCAGTCAATTGCAGTCCTATGCGTATATTGATATCACTTTCAGTCGATAAGATACTGCTCACGAGGTATGTGAACTGGTCCCCTATGTGTGTGTGTGAGGGGGATGTTGTGTGTTGCAAAAACTTACAACCTTCTCTTTTGGGAGCATGATTGAGAGTGATAATTTTCATGCGAATTCTTTTATTACTTATCCAATTATAATGATTACTCAAACAACATCTACTTATATACTTAAAGATTTATCAAGCTTAAAATATTATACAGCACAATTTATAGTGAAGATGTAGTTATTATCACCATCAGGGATGCTACTGAAAGCGCTACATCAATTATAAGGTTAATGAAAGAAACAGTATAATTATAATGAGAACGTACAAGAAGAGAGAAAGAAGGAAGTAGAAATGTTAATAGGTGGAAACCGCGCGCAGGCGCGAATCTTTAGGCAACAATAAAAGTAGATAGAAAGCTATTTCGTGAGAATTTCGTTTTCCACTGACTGGCATTGATTTTTCATTGTTATTTACAACTTTTCCTCTAACTGATCAGGACCAAAAAAAAAAAAAAAAAAAAGAAGAAAGAAAACTATTTTAGAAAGAGTTTCAGGTTGCAAAGTGTATTGTCTTTTGTTCTTCTTGGTTTTGGCAGCCATGGTGGGAAAAAGGGAATAAAACGCGCCTAGAGTTATGAAGTGTAAAGAAAGCGGAAGTGTGAGTTTATATATCGGTACGTAGCAAGGTGAAGGGGATGTGTCAGGGAATAGAGAGGAAAGGCGTAATTAAGATGAAAGTAATGTTTTGGTAGATAAATAAATACTAAAGCACGTCACTAAGTCCGTAGTCTCAATAAAAAAAAGAGCACGTATTTCACACAACAAATATTCATTTTTTAACATAACTTACTTCCTTGTCAGTGTAATTAATTTAGCGGGCGATCATTAATGAGATAGAACATTTTAAAGAGAAAAATTTAAGATAAATATTCAGCTAATAACAATTTGTCTAGCTGTTAACCAACCCTTTTGCCACGACCAGGCTGCGACACAAGGTCAATTTATCAGCTGCTGATTCTGAATGAGGTGTCTTCCTTCTTTTACACTGTTCATCATCATCATGTCGTGCCACTAGCACGGACATCCCTGAACCTCTCTCGCCACTTCTCCCTATCATTCATCGCCTCTGGCAGGTCTTCAGGGCTACATCCCGTATCCTCACATAGCTGCTGTATGTATGTTCGAGCTGGTCGTCCTGCTTTTGCTTGGCCATAATCGGGGGTCCATAGGAGTACATTACTTATGTCCTCGTCCTTATTTCTCCAGCAGTGTCCTGCATGTCTGGTTCGTCTAGCTTGGATAGTTTTCGTGATGGGAGGCAGGTAGCCATATAGTTGGTGCCTTTTTTACACTGTTAGCCGTTCCAGAATTAAAGATTCCCTTCTGCCCTGCTATTTAGCCATATCTGGGGGTAAAAGAGCATTAATGTGCAATGAAATGCTTCATCAACGGTTTGAATTCGGGCCGTCGTGTTCATTTCCTGAGTCGATAATCGTTATGCCATACGCTTCTATGCTGCTTCATTGTAGGTTGCTATTTGGCTTACCACGAGGTCAAAATGTAACGCAAAGTGAGGTTAGTGTTGGGGATGTCCTGTAGCAAAAAATATCCTTTAGGGGTGCCTCAAGTGGCGCGCAATAAACTCCATCCTTACGAAATTGATACGTAGTAGTAGTAGTAGTGCGAAATATGGTGATTGTCTTGAGTTTGGCTTGGTTTACTTTCTTTGTTTAATGGCATGTCAACCTTCAAGGGTTATTTAATATAGAGAAGTTGTACTATTTAAGCTATAGCTGGGGGATAATAATGGGGTAATAGAGTTTATACCCTTCTCCATAGTATTAGTCCGAAAGTGAACGTAATAGCGCGACTGAAGTTCGAACTCAGTTGCTCCAATATCACAGTCTAGTACATTAATCACGACTCCACAAGAATTCATTCTCTTGTATTTGGGATTGTTGTGGGTGAAACAAATCATTTACAACAGTGGGGTGATCGTCTAGTGGAAAGAGTAAAAAAAAAAACTATTACGACCTTCGTAAATGAGGACCTTGTTTATTTCAGTAGACTTCAGTGAAATCTGAGTTTTCTGGAATCTGTCTCATCACTCTTTTCGGCGGTCGTGCTTTCCGTTTGGGTTAGAAACTTCCTCCTTTTAAAGATCTCCTTAGCCCTTCTGTGTTTCTCTGGTCTGCGATCCTCTCACAGTGACCAAAATTGTAAGCATATATATGTATATATATATATATATATAATGAGAGTCATGATCATCATCATCATCATCAAGACGTGCCGCCAGCACGGATATCCTTGACCATCTCTCGCCACTTTTCCCTATCGTTCATCACCTCCGGCAGGTCTTCTTGGTTACATCCTGTGTCCTCACATAACTGCTGTATGTAAGTTCGGGCTGGTCGTCCTGCTTTTGCTTGGCCATATGTGGGGGTCCATAGTAGTACGTCACTAACGAGCTCGTCTTTGCTTCTCCAGCAGTGTCCGGCGTGTCTGGCTCGTCTGACCTATATATATATATATATAATGAGAGTCATGATAATATTGAATAAATCCTGGAAGCAATATCTCATGAAGTAGCAGGTGTACGGCCACCTATCTCTAAAACCACCCTAATAAGACGAACATGCGGGACACTGTTGGAGAAGTAAAGACGTAACCATAAGTGACATTCTCCCTTAGACCTCTTCACACGGACATGCAAGTGTTGGGCGACCAACTGGAACTTATCAATAGCAGCGCTGTACGGACACAGGATGTAGTCTAGAGGACTGGCCGGAAGCGATGGATGATAGAGATGAATGGCAATAGAGAGTTAGGAAAATCTATGCTAGTAGCTTGACATGATGATAATGATATATATATATATATATATATATATGTATATTGTCCAGGATTTGAACTCGAGTCACCGATTCTATTTCCCATGAAGATAAATGTTACGCTAGATGCATTATATGACTCAAGTTCAAAACCTGGACAAAGCGTTTCACTTCGCACTAATCTAATTGAGTAAGGCAAGAGTCAGTCTGTTCTCTCGCTAGGTATGAATCCATAGTAGGACAGACTGGGCTTTTTAGCCTTGGTTCACAACTAACCTAAGAGATGGATGAGTGAATTCAAAATCAGCTGTACTCCACTCAAAAATTTTTATGTCCAAAAAATGGTACTTGATGCCGCCTTGCTTAACACTCAGCATTTAAGGTAAGGATCATGGGTAAAGTGGAGCAATCCAGGGAATGGAGTAGCGCCCTCCCCTACACCTCGGTGTGGTAGCTTATGAAAAGGGAGCCTTCGGGTCACCCTCGACTAAAGGTCGCCAAACGTACATTTACTTTTATCTAAACTATAGATGAAACCCTTACTGGTGCTATCCCTAACGTGTTATTTACTTGATGGTTAAACGCAGTTAGGGGAGATTTATTTAAAACATCGAGAAATTCTGATTGTAGGATTTGAAATTCTTTAAAAATATAAACAAAATAGTTAATAGAGGAAACTGGTGCATTTTTTTGTAATTTCAATAAACCCATGACTGCTGGATTCATTAAATCATAAAGCTACGGGCATACTCACCTTCGTATGTTCAAGCATGCGCACAGCAACACATGATTTCAAGCAAAAAAAGGTAAGAACGTGATGCCAAGGAATAAATACATTGAAAGAAAAAAAAGGTACTCCTCCCTAAAAAAAAGTCAGTTCTTGAAAAAGCATGAGGAAAAAGTAAGCCTATTCAATGTCAGTTAAAGAGAGAAGGAATAGCAAAAGTTGTAAAAATAAGAATGATATTTTGATGGATGTTTGGAAAAATGATAAAAAAAAGCTTAGTGAATGCGTTAAAAGGAAGATAAAACATCAAAATATATGGTTATAGTTTTCGATTGATGTAAACAAAGGTATCTCTGTATATTTGCCACCAGCCTATAAATACATATTATCTAAAACACCAACAGAAACGAGCATTCGCATATGCACACACACACACACACATAACACACACATCATCATCATCATTACCATCACAAAGGCGTGATGACAGTACGGATTCTCTTGACTTTCTCTTATCATCCACTCCTATCAACCACCACGCTTGTTAAGTCCTCTAGACGGCATCCAGTGTCCACACAGAGCTGATGAATGTAAGCTTTTGTTGGTCAATCAAGAGTGTTTTGTCCATATGTAGGAATCCATAATAGACCATCACTCCGTCATTATTTCTCTTGAAGTTCTCTGCAGATCTTGTTCGTCTTCGATGGGCGGCAAGTGGGTGCAAAGCTGCTATTTTGTAGAGTATTGCACCCAAGATTTATTCAAAACAGCTTGTAAAATCATTGTGTAGTTCCCATAAAGAAACAAATTATATTTTTTTTATTAATTTAAATGAAATTCACCCTTTTAATATTGAAAAAAGAAGCCTATCTCGGACAGACACCTTAGTCTTTTCAAATTATTCTTCTTGTGACCACACACACTTTTCCCCAGTAGATTTCGACAAGGTACTGATGTATATTCACCAAGACCCAATAAAACATTGATGCGTCAAACAGATTTGATTTAGATAATGAAGTGTATACCTGTTTACAATGGTAGTGAAATTGCATCTTAAAACTTTTAAATTGACTTTGGCATAAAATAATTCGACAAGGGTTAATATATCGTAAACCTAAAAAAAAATCAAGTAAAAGTTTTAAAATGCACTCGCGCGTTGAAATGAAAAATACATTTTTTATTCATTTGTTGGAAATTGTTCAGCCATATAATTGTAACGAAAAGTATCCTACCTGGAACAATGAAAACTATTCTCCTTGGAACCCTATACATATATCGTAACATCTTTTCGAATTAAAAATATATTTATAAAATCGTATTTCGCGATCACCATCAAATACCTCATCACACTTTCCATAATCACGTTTACGAACTGAAATCTCCTTCCTTTAAGAATCTTAACTATAGGAAAATGCAAAGTTTCAAAGGAGAGGTTCAAAGAGCTGGATGATATGATATTTTACAACAAAACAAAACGAAACCTTTAGAAGACGTAAAGAGAAGAAGGCGGTTGATCTGTTCAAAATATTCCGGATACTTTCCAAAGAGGTCGTGGAATTCACGGATCTTCTAACAGTTAACCTATTTACCGACCCCTCCGCTCGGGCAGGATATGACACAAGGTCAATTTTTAAGCGGAGTTTAACAGGTTTGAATTCAGAGTTTTCCTTCTCCTAGACTAGTTGCCTCACCAAGGCTGAAGAACCCAGTCTGTCCTACTATTTACCCATAGCTAGAGGGAGAATAACTGGATTCGTACCTTTCCCAATGCAATGAGTCTCGTCCAGGATTTGAACTCGTGTCGCCGTGTCCATTTCCTACGAAGATGACTATTACACCACAGGCACCTCCATCTTTACTGAACGGTTACTGAACTCCCTTAATTGCAATCCACACTCGTTAAGCATTTTTGGATATTCTTCTGGTCTTCCCGAACGTTCTTTGCTTTTGATGGATTTTTGGACAAGTTAGAAGAATCAGAACCAAAATTTAATCTGGGCTTCTTCATTGAAACATCAATTCAGTTGGAGGGGCGGTAGAATATGTCGACTGCATTTCTGCAAAGGAGTAAGACCCCACTTCCTTGGTCTGACACTAAACCATCTGATGCTGAGGCTCCAATTCTGGAGTTTTAGGGAATGCAGAGTGTCCCTTTATTACTGTTACCACATGTCCACTTTGACCGTCAGGGGTAGCACCTGTAAGGGTTTCATCTATAGTTTAAATAAAAGTAAATGTAAGTAAGGTTGGCGACCTTTAGTCGAGAGTGACCCGAAGGCTCCCTTTTCAATAGCTACCAGACCGAAGTGTAGGGGAGGGCGCTACTCAATTCTCTGGATTGCTCCACTTCACCCTTGATCCTTACCTTATAATGATGAGTCTTAAGCAAGGCGGCATCAAGTACCATTTTTAGAGTCTCTTGTATGACTCGACTTAGGAGTGAACCCCGGTCTCCCGGACCATTGGCGAACACTCTAGTCATTATTTACAATACTGGAAACCAAAGAAAGGATTTATGTTTAATTGAATTATTAGTATTACTTGGCAATACTTGAAACCATTTAACTGTGTGCAAACAATTGAATAATATTGAATTGAATTTCTAATGTTAAATAGCAATACTTGAAACCATTTAACTGTGTGCAAATGAAACTATTCGTGTTAGATAGCAATACTTGAAACCATTTAACTGTGTGCAAGTAAATAAGCTTTGGTTCGTTTAAAAATATCTACAAACCCATCGGTTACAAATCGCATATATTTGATATGTATGTATAAACACTATTTTGCATTAAATAACCTACAAACAGCCAAGCAACTAACCAACCAACCAACCAACCATTGAATTGTCTCTTAATCATTCATTTATTTTCATTCTTAATCATACAATTTCTTGATTTAACAGAGATAACTATGATAAATCAATTAGAATACTTCACTCCTTCCTAAATAGAAACACCGATGTAATGGACAGCTATCACAACAAGTTTACAGGTCATGCAGTAGTTTATATGCGTATTTTTTCTTTGTTTCATTCCAGAGTCTTTAAAAAAGTAAAAAAAGAAAAAAAAATGAAAAAAAGAAAAAAACGCCAAGTGTCTGAAACGCAGTGTTGGATCTTTAAATTGCATCGTCTTGTAATGTATTCGGATTCATTTGAAACTTTTAGGTTGATTAACAAAGGTGATGAAGTAGCAATGGTTCTGGTAATCGATTTCTTCTGAGAGTAAAACCAACAGTCAAAAGGTGATACGAAATTTGATGGGGTTTTTATCTGAGAAAGAAATACGTTTGTAACTGGATGAACCATTCCCGTGAAAACGCTAATGACTTTCACTCATGAGCAGTAATTTCTGAAGTCTTCATGATCGTTATCATATAGGAAGTATTGGTCATAAGTATTTGAACAGGCAACTCTAGGGGTTTTATTTTTATCAGTTTTATTTAAAAAAAAAATCTTATTTTGAATTCAGAGGCCAGTACAGATTCTAAGTAAAAGGAATCCAAATTAAGCTTCTAGTTAAGCAACATGTCAAAATATCAATGAAGATTTGCCTTTTGCTCACATCTTTAGCTCCTGAACGAGATTTAATTTTTATAAGGATATATATATATATATATATATATATATATACAAATAGGGTGAAACGATAAAATTGTCGTCCTAAAGAAAACAACACTACAGCTTTATTTTAAAAATTTTATTGAAAAAATCAATTCAAGTAACTTGATTATGTAGTAGAGCTGACATCTATTCAATGTAGCCGCCTTCAGCCTCATTCACCGCCTCGATACGGATCCGGAACTGGGAGCATGCCTTTTCCACAAGCGCCTGCGGGAGCACGGTGAATATTCGGCGGATGGCGGTGATCAGGCTGGCTTTGGTGTTGTGGGAGGTCATGTTGGTGATATTCTCGACGTATGACCAAACGAAGTAGTCCAGTGGGTTCAGGTCGGGGGAGGAGGGAGGTAGTGAGAGAAGGGTACAAAGTCGTAGCACTCCTTTTGAAGCCAAGCCTAGGTCTCTTTGGACTCGTGGGCCGGCGTCTAGTCCTGCTGCCACACCCAGGGTCTGCCGCCGGCCACCTGATTGCCCCAGGGGATCACCACACTCTTCAGCATATCCAGGTACCCTTTGGTGTTGACTTTCAAGCCAACTTCGAAGATGTGAGGTAGCATGATGTGGCCCTCTCTTGAAACCACACCAAAGACCATAACTGTAGCCGGACACTTTGTTTTCATCACCCTGGACACGTTCCTGTTATTTGTGGCAATGCAGCGATGGATTTTGAGGGTGCTGGAAATGGTCCTGTTATCATAACTTGGATCGGTAGAGAGCGTGAGTTGTGCAGCTGCGCATCTCCGATATCGCTCGTTGAACATTGTGTCACTTTCAGACATGATAGAAGGCTCCTATCGCTCTTGGAATTTGTACACAACTGGCCAACTAGTTGATGGTTTGCAAAAAAAAAAAAAAAAAAAAAAAAAAAAAAAAAAAAAAAAAAGAAAAAAGAAAATCGGTTTTCATTAAACGGAAATGGAATCATATCGTCTTTTCTAGGGCGACAATTTTATCGTTCCACCCTGTATATATATATATATATATATATATATGTATAAGGATTATACACACACACACACACATATATATATATATATAAGGATTTTATAAGGATAAATTTTTGTAGAAATTATAAGGATCTATCTATCTATCTATGAGGGGGTTATAAGGATATACTTTGTTTTTAATTTAAAAATTTCATTGCATGAGAATATTTTTTCAAAAATTTATCATTCGATTTGGCTGATTGTTTGATATTAATGGTAAGATAATCCGTGATGACTTTTTTCATGTCTAGAGGTTAGGGAACTGCATACATTGTATGTCTATATATTTTTTCGAGGTATTTCTTAAAAGTTATTTTACATAGAGTTATAAGATATCAAGTATTACTCTCTGTTATAAATAATTTTCGATAGGTTCGTCCGTAATTTCAGGAGAGTTTCAAGGGAGATTATTGAAATGTTCTTTTCATTTCTGAAGTCTTTCTTCTAGGCTTGTAGCTTTTAGTTTTGCTCTCGAGGTGCTCTTCCTTCCGCTCACTTTATTTACTGTATTGCGTGCTAATCGAGATTGTCTATCTTCTACCGAATTTCTGATTTTATTGATTTAGCATTGAATGTATTCCGATTGTTTTATTTTTAGTATTTGTTTGTTCTCGACTTTCTTAAGGTTGTGTGCATTGACATTTGTTGGGTTTCATATATTGAATAAGGATGCTTTTTTCCTGTTATCTCGTTTTTTCTTAAGATTTGTTGGGTTTCATATATTGAATAAGGATGCTTTTTTCCTGTTATCTCGTTTTTTCTTAAGATTTGTTGGGTTTCATATATTGAATAAGGATGCTTTTTTCCTGTTATCTCGTTTTTTCTTAAGATTTGTTGGGTTTCATATATTGAATAAGGATGCTTTTTTCCTGTTATCTCGTTTTTTCTTAAGATTTGTTGGGTTTCATATATTGAATAAGGATGCTTTTTTCCTGTTATCTCGTTTTTTCTTAACATTTGTTGGGTTTCATATATTGAATAAGGATGCTTTTTTCCTGTTATCTCGTTTTTTCTTAAGATTTGTTGGGTTTCATATATTGAATAAGGATGCTTTTTTCCTGTTATCTCGTTTTTTCTTAACATTTGTTGGGTTTCATATATTGAATAAGGATGCTTTTTTCCTGTTATCTCGTTTTTTCTTAACATTTGTTGGGTTTCGTATATTGAATAAGGATGCTTTTTTCCTGTTATCTCGTTTTTTCTTAAGATTTGTTGGGTTTCATATATTGAATAAGGATGCTTTTTTCCTGTTATCTCGTTTTTTCTTAACATTTGTTGGGTTTCATATATTGAATAAGGATGCTTTTTTCCTGTTATCTCGTTTTTTCTTAACATTTGTTGGGTTTCATATATTGAATAAGGATGCTTTTTTCCTGTTATCTCGTTTTTTCTTAACATTTGTTGGGTTTCATATATTGAATAAGGATGCTTTTTTCCTGTTATATCGTTTTTTCTTAACTGCTAATAATTCCCATGGAATTCTACATTTGGCTCTTGGTTTGGTTGGAAAGAACAGTTCATGACTCTACACGGAAAACCTCCCAAAATCCTTCACACACCTATTCTAAAATTATTAATAGCCAACTTGACATTAAACTAGAACAGTTTACCGAGGAAGAACTTGATTCAGAATAAAAAAATAAAAGCATAAAAGCTTCAAGCCACGACGAAATACCTTCTGATATTTGGAAGACTAGAAAATTTGACGGCATACTGCTCCGATTATGCATCGCTGTCCATAAAGAAAACGCCACGGGCAAAAGGCTTCTTTCTCATCTCCCTCTCCCCCAAAAAAGGTGACCTCGGAATCATTAAGACCAAAAGAAGAATAAATCTTACAGCTATTAGTGTTATGGTTTTTTATGTTCTGCCTCTCAGTCGTATCCGACCGAAGTTCGAGAAAATTTTAAGGAAAAATCAGAATGGTTTTCGAAAAAATCGTTCCACAGACTCACAGATTCTCACAATCTGTCGAATCCTCGAAGGATTACGGACAAAGAATGTCGAGGCAACATTATTTTTCGTAGATTTCTCTAAGACATTCGATTCCATGCTCACGTGAAAGATGGACCTATTGCAACTTGCATATTTTCTCTTTAAAGAAACTGTTACTGCTACTATGATGCTTTACAAAAACACGAAACCAATAGTTCGTTCACATGATGGAGGCACAGCATTCTTTTACGTTGTCCCTCGATTCCTACAAGGAGGTAAATTAGCTCCATATTTGTCTGTAATTCGCATTGACAACGTATTTCAAACTTCAAAAGATCTAAAAAAGAAAATTGTTTCTCATTAAAAAGGCAAGCAGACGATATCTCGCAGAAACTATGATAGATACAGAAAACTCAGATGATTTAGCGCTTCTCATAAATACACCAGCCTAAGCTGAATCCAAACTACATAGCCAAGAGCAAGTAGCAGGAAGCATTAGTTTTCACATAAACGCATAGGAAGCAGGTTTTTGAAAGAGTTAATTTGCTGTGAAGTGACCCAAAATGACCTGGTGTGTTAACATATTTATTCTTTGAATGACTGGTATCTTAGTGCCTTCAACTGACCTTTATATCATCATCATCATCATCATATCGTGCTGGCAGCACGGATATCCCTGACCCTCTCTCGCCACTCCTCCCTATCGTTCATCGCCCTAGGCAGGTCTTCAGGACAACATCCTGTATCCTCACACAGCTGCTGAATGTACGTTCGTGCTGGTCGTCCTGCTTTTGCGCGGCCGTGTGTAGGGATCCATAAGAGTACATCTCTTATGAGTTCATCTCTGCTTCTCCAGCAATGTCCTGCATGTTTGGTTCGCCTAACTTGAATAGTTTTCGTGATAGGGGGCAGGTGGCCGTACAGTTGGTGTCTTGTTGGGTGTTGCTGCCAGGACTTGTTGAGGATTGCACGCAGCATTCTTGTGTAATTGCCATCTAGTTTCTTCTCGAGCCGTTTTGTTAGCGTCCATGTAGTGCATCCATATAGCAGTATCGATGTGACCGCTGCCTGGAAGAAACTGCGTTTCATTTTATCGGTTAGGTCTGATTTCCATATAGTCGATAGCCTATTGATAGCTGTCCATGCTTTCGTTAACCTCGTTTCGATGTCCTTTTCGGTTGATTCGACGCTGCTTCCTAGGTACGTGAATTTGTCTACTAGTTTAAGAGGGGTTCCTTCTAGAGTGGAGATGTCCCCCGTTTGGTTATAGCACATATATTCCGTTTTGTGTGCATTAACATGGAGGCCTATGCTTGCTGCTGCTCGTTCCAGGCTATGCAGAAGTGTTTCGGCTTGGTCAGGTGTATTTGCCAGTATCGCTATGTCATCGGCGTAGTCGGCGTCGGTAATTGTTGTTGCGGGATATCTTCTGCTTTTTTTCTTCGTCAGTTCGAAGCCATTCTCTTTGATTTTGTCAATCGATGTTCTAAGTACGTAGTCTAGACAAATGATAAAGAGATACGGAGCCAGCGTGTCCCCTTGTAGTACTCCTGCTACAATGTCGAAGTATTCTGTGTCTCCATCTGGTGATCGTACTTTTACTTTAGTGTTTCTATAGAGAATCGTTATTGCCGCTACGGTTTCTTTAGGTATGCCGTACGCTAGTAGGATTTGTTCCATCTTTCCTCTGTGAATGGAGTCGAAAGCCTTGGTAAAGTCGACAAATATTAATGTCGCTTGTAGGTTCTTTGCCCGTACACCTTCAAGGATTCTGCGGATGGTTAGTATTTGTGAGGTCGTAGATCTATTTCTTCGGAAGCCATTTTGGTTTTTTCTAAGTATGTTGTCGATTTTGGGTTCTATGCGGTTTCGTAGTAGGGCATTGTAGATTTTGGCAGCTATGGATGTAAGTGTTATGCCTCGGTAGTTTTTGGCTAATCCGAGGTCCCCCTTTTTAGGGAAGGGGAGTATGCATCCCTTCGTCCATCTATCTATCGGATTTTGATTGTATACTGCGTTGCAGTGTCGGAGCAGTATGTCGTCGAATTGTCTGGTCTTCCATACTTCCGGGGGAATTTCGTCCAGTCCTGCAGCTTTCCTATTTTTAATTTTTCTGAGAACCGAGTCGAGTTCTCCTTGTGTGAACGGTCCAAGTTTAATGTCTAATTGTTTGCTAATTATTCTGGTGATTGGTTCATGCGTTATTTTTGGTGGGTTTCCAAGTAAGTTTTCGAAGTGCTGTTTCCACAGTTTTATTCTTTCTTGTTGGTTTGCTGCTTTAAGTTTTGCTTTGGCTGTGTTCTTTCTTCTGCTCACTTCGTTTATTGTTTGCCAGGCAATTCTAGATTGTCTATCTTCTACCGAGTCTCTAATCTTATCTATCTGATTTTGAATGTATTCTGTCTGTTCCTTTATATATATGCCTGCTAATTGATATTGTGCCGTTTTTAGTTTTAAGGCATTTGTGTTTGTTGGGTTTTTTCGATAAATCTCTGCTATCTGGTTTGCTTTTGTAGTATATCACTCATTATAGGTTATTTCTTACCACATCCAATTTATACATATATATATATGTTAAATATATGATTTGTAAACACATTTCTGTTGATAACATTTTTAAACGAACATGAGCTGATTTTTTTTGGCACAGTTAAATAGTTTCAAGTATTGCTATATCACTGTCACATTTTAACATCAGTCATTTGTTTGCACACATAATTTGTAGTTACTTTAATTTTAAAAATGAGATTTCAACACAGTTAAATGGTTTCAATTATTGCAAACAATAATAATTCTAATCACTGTTAATCATTTGTTTGTATAGAAAAAAGCGATTATAAGTATTGTTATTTAACTCTAATTATTCTAGTCAACACTATTCACTCATTTACATACAGTTAAATGGTACCAAGCATTGCTATGCTATATCAATAGTTTAATTTAGATATACAGAGCTTCAATTATTACTATTTAACACTAAAAATTCTATTCAATATTACTCATTCATTCACACACAGTTAAATGGTTCCAAGTATTGCTATGTATCACCAGCAATTCAATAAAACATGAGTCCTTTGTTTACACAGAGTTAAATGATCAAACAGTTCTATATCTAACAATTCAATTTATTATAAGGCATTTCTTTGTACTCAGGTTAAAGGTCAAACAGTTCTATTTGACCCATAGATAGGATCCTTTCAGGTGCTACCACTCCGGGCCAGAGTGGACCTGAGAGCAATGACAATGAACGGGTACTCAATATTCCCCAGAGCTCCACTGACTGAAGGCTCACCATCAGATGATTTAATGCCATAAACAGGACACTCGTAGAGATGCTGTCGGCGTATTCTACAGCCTTAGCCGACTGTGTTGTCTTGGCATTGAGTTTTTAAGCATGGGCAGGGTGTATTTCAAAGAAGTCGTTGGTGCTTTGGCAAGTCGTTTGTTCACGTCTTAACGCAAATCTGTCCATCCTATTTAAAAGCGATGTTTTGAAGATGGTTTTGTTTGATGCTTAGCCATAACATATCAACTCTAAAAGACAAAAACTTGGATTTTGATGGAGAACTAAATATACAATGGAATATGAAGGTAAAGGTCATACTATTCATAACTGGTGGGTTTGGAATGCGCCCCATAGGCTATAAAAAAGATTGGAGGAAATGGAAAAAAGAGGGAAAATCGAGATCACAACATACAACAGAATTGTTAATATTTGCAAGAATACTAGGAGGAATCCTGGAAACCTGAGGAGACTTGATCTCACTGAGGCTTCAGTGAAAGACCATCAGAGTGAGCTGCAGAGAAAAACTCACAAGAAGTGAAATAATAGAATTAGAGAACGAACCGATACTATCCAAATTACTGAATTTCTAAGACAGAGAAGAATACTGAGAAGAGTCCTGGAGACCTGAGGAGACTTGCAGTAACTCGGAATCAAATGAAAGATCATCATATAACGTTGGTGTGATTGGTATAGAAAAATGTGCCATGTTAATCATTAGAAGCGGAAAAAGACAATTGATAGATGGAATAGAATTACCAAATCAAGAAAAAATCAGAACGCTCGTAGAAAAAGAAACTTATAGCTATTTAGGCATATTAGAAGCAGACAGCATCAAACAACTGAAAATGAAAGAAAAAAAATTAAAAAGAGTATGTCTGGAGAACGAGAAAACTACTCAAAACTAATCTATATGGCATAAACCTCATCAAAGGGATAAACACTTGAACTGTCCTCTTTGTAAGATATTCGGAACTATTCTTGAAGCGGACGAAAAAAGAACTTCAATAAATGCACCAGAGAACAGGAAAACTTATGACGATGCCTAAGGCTATACATTTCAAGGATCACATAAACAATATGTGTTAAAAAAAGGAGGAAGAGGATTCCCCAGCACTGAAAATAATGTCAATATATCGATACAACGACTCGAAGACTACATAAAAAAGAGACCCCCCCCATAAAAAAAAAAAAAAAAACAATTAGCAAAAAAACAAAAAAAAAACAAAAAAAAAACAACAACTGATTGCTGCGACCAGAAACACCATAAACAAAACAAGGATCAACAGAACAACAATAACTTAAAAAAAGAAATGGGAAGAAAAACAACTGTATGGATATTTCAAACGACAAACCAACGGCGTCTCACATGAGAAGACTTGGACATGGCTAATAAAAAGGAAACCTTAAGAGAGAAACAGAAACTCTTCAAATAGCAGCTCAAAACAACGCCGTTAGGACTAACTATATTAAATAAAAAGATTTGTTAAGTTACAATGAAATAGTGAATGTAGGTTATGTGTTGATTGAGATGAAACAATTAATCATATAATAAACGAATGCAGCTAATTAGCGCAAAAAGAGTTCAAGACAAAACATGATTTGGAGGGAAAGGTAATCATCTCGGAATTATGCAAGAAAGTGAAATGTGACCATACGAACAAATGGTATAAATACAACCCAGAATCCTTCCTAAAGAATGAGACATACAAAATTCTCTGTGATTTTGAGATATAAACAGATCACCTAATCCTGGCCAGACGACCAAATTTAGTGATAGTTAACAAAAAAGAAAAAAAAAAGGAACCTGCCGCATCGAAGACTTTGCCGTCCTGGTGGACCATAGAGTAAAAATAAAAGAAAGGGAAAAGAGAGATAAGTACCTAGAATTCATCAGCGAACAAAAAACTATAGAACATGAAGGTAACGTTGAAACCAATTGTAATTGGTGTTTTCGGAACAATCCGTAAAGGCTTGGTAAAAAGACTGGAAGACTTAGAAATCGGAGGGCAAGTGGAGACCATCCATACTGCAGCACTATTAAGATTGGTCTAAATACTGAGAAGAGTCCTGGAGACTTGAGAAGATGTGATGTCACTCAAACCATTGAAAAACCATCAGCTAATGCTGGTGTGAAAAACTCACAAAGGAGTAAAATAACAATGATAAAACTGTGGAACCTGATGTTATGGTGACACTAATTGTAACTGACCCGCTTGGAACGATTCCAAAAGGTTTGGAAAGGAAACTGCAAGAGTAAGAACTCGGAGGATGAATCGAGACCATTCAAACTATGACATTGTTAAGATCGGTCGCAATACTGAGACGAGTTCAAGAGACTTGGAGAGATTTATCATCTTACTGATTCCAGCTGACGCTTGTGTGAAAAACTCTCATGGCGTAAAATAACAATAATGATAATAATAATTAGATTTTACGATATTGATAAATAAAGAGCAATAGAAGGTTAATAGATCCAAGTTGGCTTAGCTTGGACTCAGTGTCAACGTTGCTTGGTGACAGTCAATTTCTAGCATATGTGATCATCAGAGAGCTTTGTGCCTACTTAGATGTATGTATACTCTCACATCGATGTTGAGCATTCTCTGTATAATCGGCCGCACATATATATATATATATATATACAGAGAGAGAGAGAGAGAGAGAGACTGACAGACAGACAGAGCCAGGTGATTGAGAATAAATTATGATAAATAGAAAAGTAAGGATATTGAATTGAAAAAATATGTATGTTTTAAAAAATTGAATGCATGTTCAATTTAGAACCAAAAAAAAGGAAAAGAAAAATACAAATAACGGTTTTATAATAGAACAACCATCAGCACCGATCTATTCGAAGTGTTTTCGAAAAATATCGAGACTGAAGCTGTATATACCCTGAGAAAAATGAACAATGAATGAAATATCAATTTTCTTAAAAGTAGCTCCTGTGGCCCTGAACACACTTATTCCAGCGAGTTTTCAATCAGTCGAAGCACATCTGATATGATGTGAAGCTGAAGAGTCAAATTTCTTTTGATGTCCTTCACGTTTACAAATCTTACTCTTGAGAGGAATTTTCTGATAAGAAAATTCACACGGAGCTATTTCCATTGAGTATGAAAGATGCAATACGCGCACAATCTCGTATTTCCCCTGGAACTGCAATTCGAAAAGTATTATAATTTTATTTGGCAAATTGATACTGATTCAGCTAGATTAATAGATTTCAATTTATTATGTTGCTCAGCTGTGCTCACGTCTCCATTTAAATTTTGAATTTTATAATCTAAAAAATCACATGTTTAATCTCGATACTTTAAAACACACACACACACACACACACACACACACACAATACATCCATGCACAGACACAGAGACACACACATTTATATACTTGCACACATGCATATATATATATATATATATATATATATATATATATGTATATGCGATATATATATATATATAAAACAATCTCTCGCATATATATATATATATACATATATATATATATTGACCAGTGCTCAATCTCCGGACGAGTCATACCAAAGACTCAAGAAATCATACTTGATACCCCCTTGCTTAACACTCAACATTATAAGGTACAGATCAAGGATAAGTGGAGAAATCCAGGGAAAGGACTAGCTCCCTTTCCTTCCCCATGGTGTTGTAGCTATTGAAAAGGGAGCCTTTGGAGTGCTCTAGACTACGGTCGGTGAACTTACTACTTATATATATATATATATATATATATATATATATATATATCACCCATAGGAGAGTGATAGGCAAGAAGAGAATTAAAGAAAATGAGAGAGAGAGAGAGAGAGAGAGTGAAGAGAGAGAGAGAGAGAGTGAAGAGAGAGAGAGAGGGAGAGAGTAGCTAATAAAGAAAAAGCATCGATTATTTTTTTACACTGAAATTCACAGTTATACACATATGTACTCTCTCTCTCTCACTCTCTCTCCCGCTTGTATATATATATATATATATATATATATGTATATATACAAAGTAATCGAGAAGAGAAAATATTTTCATCTCTCAATTAATAGAGATTATGTAAATATAGCGAGATTATATATCTATCTATCGATCTATCTATTAAGTAGTTGACGAGAACTAGAGGAAATGGAAGAGAGAGAAAGAGAAAGGCAGAGGGAGGTAGAGAGGGAAAGCGGGAGACCGCATGTAATGAAGGAAACGTATTCATTCATTTGTTTAACAGATACACATTCACATGCACATACAGAAATATATTTGTATTTTCAAGCCCACACATCATTAAACACATTCATACACCCATACACACAGACAAAAACTTACGTACAGGCCTCATTAAACACATGCACATATATATACATGTATATCCTTCTCTCACTTATAAAATGAGTACAAGACAGGAAGAGAATTAACGGAGAGAGAGAGAGAGAGAGAGAGAGAGAGAGAGAGAGAGAGAGAGAGAGAGAGTATTTAATAAAGGAAAAAGCAGGGTATTTTGTTTCTATGCATACGTGCAAAGACGTCCGCATATATACTCTCTCTCCTGCTCATGTATTGATATATATCCATCTCTCAATTTCTCTCTCTCTCTCTCTCTCTCTCTCTCTATATATATATATATATATATATATATATATTTATATATATGAATTGATACAGAATACTAAAGAAAATGAGAGAGAGAGAGAGAGGGGGAGGGAGAGAGTATTTAACAAGGAAAAAGCAGGGTATTTTGTTTATATGTATACGTGCAAAGACGTACGCATATATAGTCTCTCACATGTTCACGCATTGATATATATCCATCTCTTCATTGATATATATATATATATATATATAAATTTTAATACAGAGTACTAAAGAACATATGAGAGAGAGAGGGAGAGAGAGAGAGAGAGATATTGGGAGAGAGAGAGAGAGAGATATTGGGAGAGAGAATATCTAATTAAGAAAAAGCATTTATCTTTTTTTTAATTTTTTACACGCACCAACACATATACTCTCTCACATGCTTGCACACATATATTTCCATCTCTCAATTAATTGAGATAATATGAATATAGAGAGCTTATCTATCTATCTATCTATCCAGACGAGAACAAGAGAAAATGAGAGAGAGAGAGAGAGAGAGAGAGAGAGAGAGAGAGAGAGAGAGAGAGAGAGAGGAAAGGATATAGATTATTCAATAAAGAAAATGCATTTATTCATTTATTTGACAGACACACGCGCGCGCACGCACGCATGCACGCACGCACGCACACACCAATGTATACGTATTTTCACGTACAAATCTACTCACTCACTAACTTACACACACACACATACCTACATTTCCAGGCCTCAGTTTATTTCACACGTATAAAAAGCAATAGAAAGTAATAAAAATAGAGAAAGTAGTTGAGAGAGAGAGAGAGAGAGAGAGAGAGATAGAGAGAGAGAGAGAGTATGGTAGAAAGGGAAAGAGAGAGAGAGAGAGAGAGTGATTGAAAGAAAGAAAGAAAGATAGAAATTGAGGAATTGTGTCTGTATATAAGAGGGGGAGAGAGAAGAGGTGGAAAGGAAATTATATATATATATAGGGAGAGATTGAACATTACAAGCTTATATGCCTTTCTGGAGACTGTATATCCCGCTCAGCCAACAGTTGTACGTGTCACATGTTCACACATGCGTTCTTCTCAAGATACTTACAATTCCAGATCGATGGCGGTTCGCCGCCCATTAGAACAATTTGCCGTTTGCCTTTCATCTTTGTCGAAACTGCCGCAAAGTTCGCGCGCGAGTGCTTGTACGCGTGTTGCTGCACAGGCGAGGCAGAGTAAGGAGGGAGGTGAGATAAAATGGCCACTAAACGCATCGTCCTCAAAATCGATACCAAAATTATTTTTCTCTTCAGTTTATTTATTTATTTCCTTTTCCTTAAAAGCCAAGTTGGGTTAGGCACGCGCATCTTTATATCGAGTTGTGTAAGGATGCACAGAGCAGAATATGAAGCACTGGCAACGCTCATAAATTTGAAGTATGTCAGTATTTTATGGAAAAAACAAAAGAAAACCAAAAAGAAAAACAAAAAACAAAAAACAAAACAAAACAAAACAAAACAGACTACCCCCACCCCACCAAAAAACAAAACAAAACAAAACAAAAAAAAGTGATTTTTTTTAAATATGCATTCATAGGCACGTCTCTTCCTATGCGTTTAATCTTGTTTATATATTCATAGGACTGGACAGTGTCAGTGTTTACTGCAGGGATAACTGTTTTCAGCAGATATTGGTGGGGACATATAAGCTAGTTTAAGAGAGTGGTTTCGGCAAGTGCTTCATCGACACTCGTGGCATACCAGTGACTAGGTATTTAGTCATGGCATTCTGCAGTAAGAATTAAAATGAGATGAACATGATTTGTCTTAGATGGAAGTCACTTCATCGAATCAATTTTTTTTTTTCACGTAGATTTCTCTTTCTCTTTCTCTCCATCTCTCTCTCTCACACACACATACACACAGATAGAGAGAGTGGGGTCCTCGTGGCATAATGTCTAAAGTGCTGGACTGCAGTCTTGAAGTAAACGAGTTCGAACTCCAACTAGGCTATTAGTTCCACTTTCGGATTAATGCTCTTATGAAAGTGCTTGAACCCCCTTTTCTCCCCCAGCAATGGATTAAATAGTATACTTGCTATTCTACAAGGGTGGATTTGGCATTAAATAACCCATGAAGGTTGATATGTCATGAAACCAATCAACCAATCACTCATATATATGAATGCACTTACATGTACACACGCGTAGGGACGCACACAGATATATATATATATATATATATATATATATACTCCCCTACCCCCGTAGGGTTGAGTTCTCTAGCGAAGAAGTAGTCTTGTTGCCATTAGCGCCTTTGCAAGTCTCTTCGTATTTGAATTGAGATCTCGGCGGCCGTTTGAACGGATGTATGTAAACAATACTAATTGTGATTCATAACCGTTTAAAAAAATCTACTTCGTAGCTAATTTCTCCTCGTAGCTAAATGGTTAGAAGCTTTGGCTTGGTGTTTCAGTCAACCGGGTTTCGATCCCAGCTACGGGGAGATACTGTCTAGCCACACTGATGAGTTTTGATAGAACGAAACAGATCTGTCTGTGGATGACGATATATATATATATATACACTAGCTGGGGCTGTAGAATACACAGACTGCATCTCTGCAGAGGGGTAAGACCCCACAACGAGTGTCCTGAATGACACTAAATGATCTGATGATGAGCTTTGGGGGATGCAGATTGCCCCTTCATTGCTCCCAGGTCTACTCTGGCCTGGAGTGGTAGCACATGATAGGGTCCTATCTGTGGGTCAAATTGAATTGTTTGACATATAAACTGAGCGCAAACAAACGTCTTATGCTAAAATGAATTGTAATCGATAGAACTTTTTGATCATTTAATTGTGTATGAACAAATGACTGATGCTTAATTGAATTGTTTGTGATACATGAAAATACTTGGAACCATTTAACTTTGTGCAAACGAATTATTAGTGTTAAATAGCTATACTTGGTACCACTTCACTGTCTGCAAACAAATAATTAATTTTGAATTGAATTATAAGTGTTAGATTACAATAGTTGAAGCAATATAACTGTGTAGAAAAAATAGTAATACGAGTGGGCAAAAAACGTAGTTCTTACCCATATAAAAATGAAATTACCGACAACCTAATTACTTGCTTATCATGTATATCTATTTAAATGTGTGCAAACAATTGACTGGTGTTAAATTGCAACTTAAAATAGCAATACTTGAAACCATTTAACTGTGTGCAAAAAGTGGGCTCACGCTCACTTAAAAATGTTATCAACAAAATGTATTTACAAAAAATATATTTATTATATATGTATAAAGAGGATTTGACATTAAATAATCTATAAGCCAATCACACACGGATATATATATATATATATATAAGATGGTAGGCTGAGGCTGAAAGATTCATAGGCTGTAAAGTTTATATGTTATGGAGGTGCCCGTGGTGTAATGGTTATCGTAGCAGGAAATGGATACAGCGACATGAGTTCAAATCCTCGACGAGACTGATTGCATTTCACATAGCACTAATACCCCTGGGAAAGGTATGAATCCAATTATTCTCCCTCCAGCTATGGGTAACTAGTAGGACAGACTGATTTCTTCAGCCCTGGTGAGGCAACTAGTCTATGAAAAGGAAATCTTTGAATTCAAACCTGTTAAACTCCGCTTAAAAAATGACCTCCGAGCGGAGGAGTTGGTAAATATGGTAAAGTTTATATATTTATATCAAGGGGAACTTAGAAAAAATAATTTGGTTACTTTCTTTGCGAGTATCTTGGCCAGCCAATAAATCTTTCAGCCAACCCTTGAGTATATATATATATATATAAATACTTATATTATATTAACGTAGGTACATAACTATGCTCATTATCCAATATATTGAGTATTTGATTGATCTTGACGTCTTATCATCCTATTTCAGACTATTTTATGCTTAGAGGTAAGGGAATTGCTTTCTTTGTACCTGTTTATCTACCTTTTTGGTGCAGTCATTTCCTATGAGCTTTTTGCACTCACTTATATGATATCAAGTATTCCTATCTAAAACAAATCATTTACACACAGTTGTATTGCTTCAAGTATTCTGATATCAATAATTATATAGTTTCAGGCAATTATTGGAGGAATCTTCATAGAGTAGTAGCTAGTGTGCTGGACAGCGACATCGAAGTAAACGAGTTCAAACCCACGTCGCACTATTAAATTCAATTTCCAATTAATGCCAATACAAAATATGTAAACTGTTTTTCTTCCACAAGGATGGCTTTGGCATTTAATAACCCTGGAAGTTTGATATGCCATTAAGGCAAAGAAGCGTAACCAAATCATTACGTAATTATTTTATTTTATTTTATAATAGTCCTTTGTTAGCACATAATTATATGTTTTCAAGTAACTAATAATAATCCTTAGTAAACAATTATAATTTCAAGTAACAATTTCGCCAAAAGCTCGGGAGACCAGGGTTCAATCCCAGGTCGAGTCAAACCAAAGACTCAATGGTATTGATGCATTCTTGCTTAACACTATAACATTATAAGGTACAGATCAAGGGGAAAGTGGGACAATCTAGAAAAAGGATTAGCGCTGTTCTCTACACCTCGCTGTAGTCGCTAACGGGTCTGCTTCGACTACGGTCGTTAATATTTTTTATTCTTAAAAGAAATTATTAACAGATATGGGGCATCAAGTGATCAAGTTGAGTACAAATGATTTTAAACTGATCTATTTGGGACTCTGTCAAGTATTACTACTCCAGAGCAGTGTGGGCCTGGAAGTAATGGTAATGAAAGGGATTATCTACTCTCCCCAGATCTCCAAAACAAGATGCAGTTTTCTTGGATATCCCTTTTCCGAGGGGTTTCACTCTCTGCAGAGAATACTGTTGGCCTATTCCAAGTTCAACCAAAAGTGCCATTTTACAAAAACGTTTTTATTTAGCAATCGTTTTTTGCTGTTAAATGCGACAGCGGAAGAGTCAACTCAAGTATCAAACAGTATAAAACTTGCAAATAAAGATTTACCGTGCTTAAATAAAATTCAGAGACTTCAATGAAATGAGGAAAATACAATAGAATAATAATAAAAGGAATTCAGTTAACATATTCTAAGGACCGACACCAGAGTGAACAGAGAATATGCATTTATTTTTTTAAATTCATTTGTTAGTGATAGAGCATATCTAAGGATAACGTTGACATACAGTCAACAGTGGTCCGAGGCTGTCAGTTTCTCAGCTATGCGATCTTTTGACCAAGAGATATCCACCAAGTGGGAACCTTTTGATCAGATGATCGCATAAGCGAGAAGCTGTCAAGCATCAAGTACCATTGACTCTATGTTTACGATATCCTAACTTATATATATATCATCCTAGATATCCACATCTCTAAACTCAGATTTAAATCTATATCATCATGCAACATATATATATATATATATGTGTGTGTGTGTGTGTGTATTTACCAAAACCCTCCGCACGAGCAGGATATGACGCAAGTTCAATTCTTTAAGTGTTTTTAAAAAGGTTTGAATTTAGAGTTTTTCGCATACCAGTTGCCATACCAAGGTTAAAGAGCCCAATCTGCCTTATTATTCACCCATAGCTGGAAGGAGACGAGTTGGATGCATGTCTTTTGGAAGGATATTTGCGCTGGGTGAAATGCAATCAGCATTGTCCAGGTTTTGAACTTAGGTCTCCGTGTCCATTTCTAACGACAATAACCGTTGCAGTACAGTAACAATTTGAGCTAGTTAGCAGTAAGTTTTGTGAGTTCAATTCCCATTATTGCAGTTTCAGACTAGAAAATTCTATGCTTAGGAAATACTCAAAACAGCTGTTAGCAATACTTTATATAATGCTGTATAAAATAGAATTCGTATGTCGAGCGTGACTCATGTGTGAACAGGGACGGTCCTCACTGACTACTTTGGGTTTATATATTATTACTAGAAAGGCAATCTTTAACTACTGAATGAATAAATGTGCATTTCCAAACTGCTCTGACCATTTCTATCGGTAATTTTGAACTTCAATTAATGTATGATGGGAAACTTCAGTAAGTGTTCGGTTAAGAGAAAGCCTAGCACCAATTACTGCAGTAGCGGTAATTACTCTGTTACCAGGTAAACAAGCTGTTCCAAACATCTACAGACCCACTTACTCCTTTTTGATCCGCCTCCCTGTGATTCTTGCGAAATTGTTAGCATAGATGGCGCTTGAGATAATAAAGACAGATTTACCGGCAAATGAGAATCAACTGAACGCAGCACTTGTTGGTCATTAAACACGCATGCGTAAACACACACACACACATACCCTCCCTCTCTCTCTTTCATTCACTGTGCTAGTGGCTTTTTCTCACTCCCTCTACCTTTAAGTTGTCTTTCACATACTCAAAAACCAAAATTGCGAAGCACACCGAATTAAACACATGCATACGTACATATATGCATAAACACATGAGGAGGTACTTACACATACATGAGCTTGAAAACACGCACTCCATTTCGTTCACGATGTCAGTGCTTTTCTCTTTTTATCTCTCTCTCTCTCTCTCTCTCTCTCTTCCAGCATCTTTCACACATACATCAACAACCTTAGTAAGCGAAGGACACTAATTTAAACACACACACACACACACACACACACACACACACACACACACACACACACACACACACACACACACTCTAATTCATTATATCAGTGTCTTTTACTCTTTCACTCTCTGTCTTTCCTATACTCAAAAACCTAAAGCGAAGCACACCAATTTAAAACACACACACACACACACACACACACACACACACACACACACAATCTGTCTCACGATATCAATGCCTTTCCCTTTTTTCTCTCTCTCTTTCACTCTCTGTTTTTCCCATAATCAAAAACCTTAAGCGAAGCATATCAATTTAAAACACACACACACACGCACACACACTTGCAAGTATAAATTCAGAGGAATACTCACACACACACACACACACACACACACACACACACACACACAATCTCGCTCACGATATCAATGCCTTTCTCTGTCTGTCTTTCTCTTTCTTTCTCTCTCTCTCTGTCTTTCATACATGCAGCAACCTCTATAAGCAAAACACACTGATTTAAACAGACACTTATTGTCAATTTCATTCTTTACCGAGGGAATTCTGTATTTTATGTTTGCTGTTTAACATTTACACTTAAAAACACATGCGCACTCACTTACCGTAACGGTTACCGTCATAGGAAATGGACTCGGCGACCTGTTGGCGAGGTCTTTGGCGTTTCAATTGATGCTAATACACTTGGGGAAAACATAAACACATCTGCTCTCCTGTTATGGCTAAATAGTAGGTCAGACTGCTTTCTTTTGATATTTTAAGGCAAACAGTCTAGAAGAAGAACTGGAATCAAACTAGCAGTATTCCACTTTGAAAAAATTGACCTTGTGTCATATCCTGTCCGTAGAGAGAGAGTGAGAGAGAGAGCGAGAGACAGAGATAGAGACAGAGACAGAGAAAAAAGAGAAAGTTGGCCAACCATAGTCGAGGGTGACCCGAAGGCTCCTTTTTCAGTAGCTACTTCACCTAGGAGTAGAAGAGGGCGTTTCTCCTCTCCCTGGATTGCTCCACTTACCCTTTATCCGTACCTTACAGTGTTAAGCAAGGAGGCATAAATTACCATATTTTAAGTCTTTGGTATGACTCGACCTGGGATTGAACTCCGCTCCTCCGTACCATGGAGGAACACTTTAACCATTATGCCTATATATATATATATATATATATATATATATATCCCTCCACATGAGCAGGATACGATAGAAGGCCAATTTTTAGAAGAGTTTAACAGGTTTTCCTTCTCATAGACTGGCAACATGCCATGAAGATATAAGGCACATGGATTGTCTCTGTCGTTCTCTCCTCTACGAACATTAAAATATGCTCACCGGTGCACACACATGAACATGCAAAGTATTCATTTTTGGATATTTATACACAAAGAGATGTCTTACCAGAACATAATATTTATATATATATATATATATATATATATATATATATATATATATATATGCTTCTATTTTAATAATTAAATAATATTTACATCCATTATAGTAATTATCGACCTTTGTCTTCGGTATGTGGCATACCTCACACTAAGTGAGGAAGAGATACACTAAGCTAAGTGAAGTCCATAATTGACTATAATAAATATTTTTTTTTTAAAGCTGCTAGCTGGAGAATACACCCACTGCATCTCTGTAGAGAGGTTAGACCCCACAACGAATGTTCTGGATATGACATTAAACAATCTGATAGCGAGGCCCCAGCCATGGATCTTTGGAGAATGTAGAGTAACCTTTCATTTCGATTACTCCCAGGTCCACTTTCACCCGAGTAGTAGCACTTGATAGGGTCCTATCTATGGATCAAATAGAACTTTCTGACATTCAAACAGTGTAAAAATAAATGACTTAAGCTAAATTGAATTGTTAGAAATTGAATTGTTTGTTCACTTAGCAGAGTACAAATAAATGAGTGATGTTTTATTGAAGCGTTAGTGATACATAGAAATATTTGGAACCATTTAACTTTGTGTAAACGAATGAGTAATATTGATTAGAATAATTAGTATTAAATAACAATACTTGAAACTTATAAGTACGAGGTGCATACGATATGTTTTTAGACTTTTTTCGTATGGGCACTTTTATTTATAGTACACACATGAAACTCTAGTCCCCTTCGAAGTAATCTCCTCCGGCTGCAATGCACTGGTTGTACCATTCCAACAACTTCTTGAAGACCCCATGGAAGTCATCTTGTGTGAGTGTGTCAATGACCTTCGACACAGTCCCTTTCATCTCCTTAATTGTCCCATAACGACAGCCTCTGAGCTTAGGGAATAACCAAAAGTCACAGGGAGCAAGGTCTGGACTATGGAGAGGGTGAGGAAGTGTCTTGATGTCCATCTTGGTCAAATAGTCTGTGACAAGGATGGAGTTGTGGACCGGTGCATTGTCCTGGTGGAAATGCCACTGACCCGATTTGAAGAGTGCTCGCCTCTTTCGACGGAATCTCTTGCTGAACCCCCTTAGAACCTCAACATAGTAACCCTAACCCTAACCCTTTGGCCAATCAACTCAGGTCTATTGACTTCCTTACTCCTCCTACACCTCTCATCATCCCTCACAGACTCCCTGCCTTCCTTGAATCTCTTATGCCACTCAAAAACTGATACTCGACTCATGCAAGATGCTCCAAAAGAAGTCTGAAGCATTCCATATGTTTCTGTGACATTTTTTTCAAGTTTAAAAGAGAATTTTATTGCATATCGTTCTTCTAAAGTGTCAGATTGCCTTTTTGAAATTCACCAGCTGTGACAATCAGGCTTTAGTAGGGTGTATTCCAATTGCTGCTGTAGCTGTTCATTTGAAGCTGAAATCATAAAATTGGCCAGTCATCTCATAATAAGTATAGCAATAACATAGTGAATATTTAAGAGTCTAAGACAATTTTAAATGCCCATACGAAAAAAGTCTGGAAACTAATCGCATGCACCTCGTATGCGCCTAAACTGAATTATTAGTTTAAGATCGCAATAATTGGAACTATTTGACTTTGTAAAAATGAATGAATAGTAGTAAATAAAATAGTGTAAAATAGCAATACTTGTAACCACTTCGTTGTTTGCAAACAAATGATTAATAATGAGAAGAATTATTAGTTAGATGACAATAATTGAAAGGATTTAACTATAGAAACAATAGCAATATTAGTGTGCGAATAAATCTGTTCTAAGTCATTTAAAGATGAAATTACCTACAAACTATTTGCTTACAAATCAAATGTATATCTATTTAAATGTGTTCAAACAAATACCCAACATTAGATTGTTACAGTCACTGAGCAATACTTGAAACCATTTAACTGTCTATAAAATGTGAGGTCAGACTCGTTTAAAGTTTTTATCTACAAAATGTGTTTGCAAATCATATATTTATTATATATCTATAAAAAGGATCTGGCATTAAATTACCTACAATGGTTGATATGTCATAAAACCAAACCCGACCAATCAAATCTAAAGTCGTGTACTTTATGACAAAAGAGTGGCTTTTTTTTTTTCAAGAAAAAGATGTGCATCTCAGACATAAAAATTTGATATTTTATATCGTCAAACATTTTTAAATGTATCTGCCTTTTTTGTTATAGAATTTATGCAAAAAAAAAAAAAAAATTTGGATGCTGCATTATTTATCAAATATATTATGCAAGTCTGCTGAGGACTTCACAAAGATGATATATTTGTTTTCTATTCAGACATGTCTTCAAATTGTTGTTGATATATGTCATTTATTGCACAATGCGCCCATATTTAGCGAATTCTGAATAAATATATATATATATATATATACGCTCATAGATATTGCTATTCTTTTTGTGGCAGACAAACAGTAGACAGCAAAACTAAATCTTGTTCTTCGTTAAAGATGCACAGATCTTTCTCTGAGTTATCTGTTTCTCTTTAATCAACTGAGACTTCATGGGAAACCCATCAAGAGACTACGATTTTCCAATGCTCTGCATATGGTATCTTTCAATGATCTTTATTCTGAAAAAAAAATTGCTTGCTCATAGCCGGGTCACTTTGTCAGTTGTGTTTAGAATAAGCCGACTGCATCCTCTGTTGATAGCTAAGACACATTCCCAAAGATGTATCCTGTGCATGACGCTTTGCTGCATCTGGTGGTGAGGCTCCAGTTCTGGAGATCTGAAGGGTGTGAAGTCACCTCTTCATCGCCATTACTCTCAGCTCCAATCTGCTCTGGAGTGGTAATACCAAGTCGGATATCAATTATATGTAAAATATATCTTTTTGAGATAAAGTGTTCCACTGTACATATTTCTATTTTTTAAATAGAGGAATTAATATTGTGAATTGAATTACAACAACCAGTAAATCCGCCGAACACCTACGCACGACTTACTGGAACACTGGACTGCTGTTTCAATCTTATTCGGTCTCATCAGCAGTGTATACCGTAATCTCTACCACTGGAGATCGAACCAGCAACCACAGATTGGCGTGCCGAAACTCTACAACTTAGCCATCAGTTCATATTGCACATAAGAAACGTCAAATCAACTAGTCATGGTAATTGCACGGCCAAATAACCTTAATGTGTCTGCAATCTGTGGTCGCTGGTTCGATCTCCAGTGCCAGAGATTACGGTATACACTACTGATGAGACCTAATAAGGTCGAAACATCTGTCTAGTGTTCCCGTATATCGTGCGTAGGTGTTCGGCGGATTTTCTGGTTGTGGTAATTCAATTCACGAAGCGTTTCACTGTTTAAAATTATTTTGAATATAAATATTTGAAGTCCTGCTTAGCATTGTTAGTAGGAATATGAATACACTGGCCGTATCATTTACAGAAGGTCAAGATCCCCACTCTAAAAAAACAAAAAAAGCACCCCCCTAAAAAAAAATAAACGAAGTTTCGGGCAGGATATTAAACAGCATCCGGTAGTAAGAATCCAGCTATGGAGGTCAAGGGCGAGTGGAGTAATCCTTTTGTTGTTATTACTCCCATCTCCCTTCTAAATCCTGAATGGTAGTACCTGTTAGGATCCTATTGTTGTGTCAAATAGAACCGTTTTCAAATTATTTGTATTTGATAGGAATACTTGATGTCTTATAACCGTGTGCAGAAAACTAAAAAAACAAAACCAAAAATCAAACCAAACCAAACCCAAAACTCTCAAGAAACAACCACACAGAAACGTAAGTATAAACTTGCAATGTACGGGATTCCCTAACCTCCAAGCGTAAAATAACCTTAGACAGATTGACATGCCGTTAAAACCAATCAATCAATTATTAGCGAACTTATCTCGCGTAATATTATAAGTGTGTTGAGTTCGATCCTTATTATGATTTTGGATATAACATTTGTAACTTTGTGCCATACGTAGTATATCAAGTATGCTGTGCAAGAAATGAAGATTAAGCATTTTTTAAATATGGAAGAAGGAATATGTTTAAAAGTCGCTAAAGAAGAGCAGACACAAGAAAATAGGATCAGTGTTAGGAAAAGAAACATGAGTTGTTAAAGAGCAATAAAATGTTAGGTGAGAAAGTTAAGAGAAAAGGAAAAAGAATTTAGAAGCCATTTGAAGCAAGAAAAAAGAGGGATTGGATGACTTGAAATCATACAACTGTGAAAATTATTTACATCAGACGGAAAGGATTAAAACCATAAAATCGTGTGGGAATTATTTGAATTCAATAGAGCAATTTGAAACAAAAATTGTTGACAAATTATCATTATTACAAAGTAGGGATAATTACTTAAAATCATAGAATTACTTGTAAAAAAATCAAACTTTCGGCTTTAAATAATCTAATAAAGTTTGATATGCGGAAAAACTGACCAGCCAACTAATCTATTCTATTTCAGTCAATTATGTTATTCATTTTTTTTTTTATCATTATGAGCTTTGGTTAAGTTTATGGCATATCAACTATTGTAAATTATCTAATGCCAAATTCTCTTATATATATATATATATATATATATATATATATATATATATATATATATATATGATTTAGTTTGGTTTGGTCATATGTCATTGTGTTGTATCGTCATATGCTAAAACTATACACATATACATGCAGAATACATTTGACGCAATGAATAAAGACGAGCGAAGACTTCTTTAAAAAAATATACCTCTTACTTTATTTGAAAGGTTCGTGTGTGTTCGAGGAAGTTGGAGACCGAACAAATACTGCAACATATTGACCTCCCCAGCCGGACATCGCCGTGTGTCGTTCTCGTTCTCCTGGCTGCTCAACCGGGGGCCTGGGGGCCCAACCTCTCTGGGACATGTTCTCATTCCAGCATCTTCTCACCAACTGATCTCCAAACTAACTGGGGGTCCCGAGGGCCCCTTCTGCCGGGTAGTGGCTTTCTATACCACCTCTTGTCTTTAACTCATCTGATCTCCAACTCACTGACTTCCTGTCTCACCGAGTTATATAATAGTTCAAACGCACACTCAATCTTTGGAATGGCATGTTTGATCGTCATCAAGCGGAAATAACTGTCATGCAGTTCACAGGTCACTCCCTTCCGGTGCATCAGTCTATGAGTGTACCATGGGAATCTGGTACCATTTTTAAAGTCTTTGGCATGACCCGACCTGGGATTGGACCCGGGTCTCCCGGACCAATGACGAACAGTTTACCAAATGGCCAATGAGCCGGTAAAATCTCTTTATGCATATATATTAAACATACATGATTTACTTGGGTTGGCTTTTATGGTATATCAGCTGTTGTAGGTTAATTAATTTCAAATTTTGTTTATAAATATATATTAACTATAGAGGATTTGGTATGGTTGGGTTTTATGGCATATAAACCATTGTGGTTTATTTAATGCCAAATCCTCTTTATGCATATATATTGAAAACATATATATACATATGATTCGTAAATACATTTTGTAGATAACATTCTTAAACGAGCTTGAGCTCTTTTTTTCCCACAGTATTTTTCAAGTATTGCTATGCAACAGTCACAATTTAACATTAGTCATTTGTTTGCACACAGTTTGTTCTTTTTGGTCCATCTATAGGTCCCTATCAGGTGCTACCACTACGGGTCGGAGTGAACCTTGGAGCAATGGCTATGAAGGTGTACTCCACATTCCCAAAATCTTCAAGGCTGGAGCCTCACCATTCAATGGTTTAATGTGATATTCAGGACATTCGTTGGAGAGAGTCTTACCCCTCTGTAAAGATGCAATCGGTGTATTATACAGTCCCAGCCGACTCAACTGATCACAATGAGAAGGATAAATATAGCCATTTCAAATTCTGTAATAGGATTGGGACGTTGTTGGAGATCGAAACAAAGAAACATACAGAATGAAGCGATCGTATATCATTGATCCAGTTTTGAATTAATAAGAGATTTAAATTATACATTTCCATCAATAACAACATTGTTGCTGCTCGAGAAGGTTTAGAAGTTTACTTTATGTGACATATGTGGAATAACTGATGGAATTAAAATGATTCATTGGTTGATTAATTTCTCTTGCGTGATAACCCATTGGGGTTTATTTTATACATAGATGTTAGGGAATTGCGTTCATTGTATGTTAATATTAACATTTATTGTGTAGTTGTTTCATTGGAGTTTTTTGCAAACAGTTATATACGTAATATCTCGTATTCACTCATATCAATATTTATATAGTTTGAAGTAACTACATCTATTTAATACTAGTCATTTATTATAAATGAACACTGTTAGATGGTTTCAAGTAACTAATAATAAATATAATCGTTAGTAAACATAGTTTCAAGTAACTATTCTTAATGCAAATACAGCGGGCAGAATACTGAGACAAGTCCTCCTGACCTGAGGAAACATGCTGTCACTCTGACTCTTGTTAAAGACTACCAGTCAAAGTTCTTGCAAAAACTCACACAACAATAATAATGATAATTGGAAATTTGTGGAAGAATCCAGACCATACAGACTACATCAATTTATCCACACAGGGCACGGCACTAAGAATTGCACTATTATCGCACACACCTGTGAAAGCCTTCAGACAGTAGCAGAGATAGACCTAAAGATAAATTTTGAATTAATTATTTTGAGATTGACTTAGACGACAGGTCAAATTCTCATACGGAATTACAACGCTGTTTGAGACCAAATGAAAAGAAAATACAGAATGAAGTGATCGAATATTTTAGATTCAGTTTTGTATTAACAGATTTAAATAACATCTTTCCATCTATAACAATATTTTTTGTTGCTCAAGAAGTTTGAAAGGGTTAGTTTACGTGACATGTCGAATAACTCATGGAGTTAAAAGTAACATGTTTTGGTATTGGAAGAATTATGTTAAGAAGATTATTTGACGGGGTTGCAATTACTCTCAGGTCCATTCTGATCTGGGGCGGAAGTACCTGTTCAAGTTTTTTGTACGTGTCAAATAGATGTGTATTTGAATAATATTAGTTTTGGATAGGAATGCTTAAAACCATATACACGTGTGAAAACAAATGATTGTAATTATTACGATTGGTTGGTTGGTTGGTTGGATTTTAAGGCATATCAACCCATGTTGGTTATTTAATGCCAAATCCTGTTAATACGTTTATATTTTAAATATATATGATTTGTAAGAGAACCGATTGTGGTTAGCATTTTTAACAGAGGCAGAGGTCATTTGTTTGCACACAGTTAAATGGTTTCAATAATCTAACAGTAACAATTTCATTTGCTCACATTTTAATTATTTCAAGTATTGCTATCTAATACTCATAATTCTGTTTAGTATTAATCATTCATTTGCATAAAGTTAAATGGTCCCAAGTATTGCAATGCTATTGCAATAATTCAGTTTTTGTAGACATTTAAATATTTTTAAGTATTCCTAACAGAAATAATTTTTTTAGAATTAATCATTTGTTTGCACACTCTTAAAAGATTCAAGTATTCCAGTAAGAAGCCAATAGTTTTATTTGAAAACAGTTAAATTGATTCATGCTTTCCTATGTAATATTAACAATTCAATTTTAGTCAGTTGTTTGCATACAATTAAATGGTTAAACAGTTCTATTTGATCCATAGATGGGATCCTAACAGGAACTGCAACTATGATGTCAAGTGGACCAGGGAGTAATGGCAATGAAGGGGTACTTCAAATTTTTCAAAACTCCCGGACTGGAACCTTACCTTTAGCTGGTCTAGTTTTACATCCAGCATATTCGTTTTGAGGAGGGTCTTATGCTGTCGATGCCTTCTAGAGCAGACTGGGCTGAAGTAAATATGAGTAGCTACTTGAAACCATAAGAATTGCTATTAGGCCATTCATTTGTGTACAGATTATTTGTATTATATTGGAACACTTGAAACCATGCTTATTATAAACCAGATGAAAGTAAGATAAAGAAAAATGTTTGCAACGGAACGTTGGAAATATGTATAGTTATAATTTTCATCAAACATTGGTTATAGATAGGCGTCTTGTTGGAGAGCCATCTTGTTCTTCTTCGGCCTGAGTCAGTTCACCTCGCAGCCCCGTCTTTATTGGTCGCCTTATTCTCTCCACTTGGAGGAATAACAAATATGAAATCTTCTTTTCTCGTGCACACACATAACTTTATACATTTCATTTATATTACCGATCCCTTACACAAATTAGGAACGCCTGAATCATAGATAGAAAGTTAAGGCCTATCACTTCGATTGATCTTGGCTAAGAAAAATTGAAATGTAACTTTAAACTTCAAGGATTTTGGTCACCTGACTTTACAGTCCTTCAACTACAGTTAAGCTTTCAACTACTGTTAAAGGTCATTAAGTGTCAATTAAACTGAGTTGACTCACTGTATCTTTCCAGCCATTTTAATGATTATTCAAATCCTACACTAGATGTCAAAAAAAAAAGATCCAATCAATCTATTATTTAACATATTTACAAATGAATCAAATTTCGACATTAAATTACCCAAAAGGAATGATATGCCGTTAAATAAACCAAACGTATTTAAACAAAAACATTCACAGATAGGTTCTCCTATATTTAAGGCAATATGATCAACAGCTGATGGTCGTCTACTTCTGAGTCTTGTATCGAATGTCTAAGCCCCATCCTTAAGACATACAAGCTAGTTTTGGGCAATACGGTCGGATATTGTTTTATTTTCTTCCGAATTCCAAAATACCTGTGGAACTACAGCGGCTTTGAAGTCCAGTTTAAAATGTTGTAATTAGCGGATTATAAACCGAACTTTTAAGCCTGAAACATCTCTACAAAAATAATGGTTGACTTATACAACAGGGCAAAAATCCAAATCTTTAACACCGTCAACTAGTGGAAAAGGTTTGGATTTTAGCCCTGCCATATAAATCAACTTTTGGACAGAAATATCTCACAGCATCAACATTGTCAAGAAATCTTGCAGTCAACGTCCTGCCATATCTGGGATTTTCTGCCTTTTTGTTGAGGTTGTTTACTGACATTGTGGCTTGAAATTTGTGTACCCAGCAATAAATTAGGCTTTTCTGTGGCTAATTGTTAAGTTAAACTTTTTGTAAAGATTTGCTTGTACAGTTTTGAATGATTTTTTTCTCCAAATACCAAATAGTGACACAAAATATTTTTCCCCTCTTGTCCAAGATATTGTGATCGAGGATTAATAGTTGTTATAGTAAACTATTTTCAAATCTGAAACAAAAAAGAACACAGCTTTTATTGTTAGTAGAGTTATTAGCAGTCACATGGGTCTCATGTATATTGAGACACCCTATATAACCGTACAATGTACGCGATTCCTTAATTCCCCCCTCTCTCCCCCTCTCTCTCTCGCTCTCTCTCTCTCTCTCTCTCTATATATATATATATATATATATATAGCTTGTATGAGTTAGCATCACAATCTAAAAGCAATTATGTGTACTCGTACGTTAACATTTATCGACTGTATATTCACATTGCAGACTGTACAATGACATTACATTATACGATTTGAATAACGGAGAAAATACAGGGAAACCCAGTCGGCTGGGGCTGTGGAATATACCGACTGCATCTCGGCAGAACGGTAAGACTACCTCAACGAATGACCTGGATATCACATTAAACCATCAGATGGTGAGGCTTCAGCTTTGGAGATTTGGGGAATGTGGAATACCCCTTCATTACAATTGCTCCAAGGTCCACTCTGACTTGGTTGTGGTAGCACCTGATAGAGTCTCATCTATGGGTCAAATAGAACTAATTGTGTGCAAACAAATGACTGATGTTAAATTGTGACTGCTTTATAGCAAAACTTGAAAACATTTGATTGTGTGCAAAAAAGATCTCGGGTTCGTTTAAGAATGTTATCTACAAAATGGATTTACAAATCATATATATATTTGACATATATGTATAAATAAGATTTGGCATCAAATAACCTACAATGGTTTATTTGCCCAAAAAAATCAAAATGAAGGGATTTTTTTGATCACTACATATCAATGATGATGTGGGTGTGTGTTTGATTTATTTTTTATTTAATGGCATATTAACTTTCGTTGCTTATTTAATGTCGTAGCTATCCTTGTAACAGAACAGCAGTTGTATTATTTGACACAGCTAAGGAGGATAAGGGGTTATATACCTTTTCCTGGGTATTAGTCTGAAAGTGAATGTTATAGCACGACTGGAGATCAAACTATCTAACTACGATGTCGCTGTTCAGCATGTTAGCCACTGCGCTACTGGGACTCCCTCTGTTTCCTTATGTGCGTGTAGGATTCGTTTGGCTGAATTATGAATGTAGTGAAATAGATTTGATTGATTGATTGATTGATTGGTTTTAACGTGATATCAGCTTATCATTTTATGTCTAGTGGTTAGGGAATTGTGTACATTGTACCTTGATGGTTACATTTTTGTGCAGTTCAAATTATAGGATATCAAGTATTCGTATCTAATACAAATAATTTGCTAACAGATCTATTTGATCCATAAATGGGACCCTAACATAAGCTATCACACCGGGTTAGAGCAGACTTTTGGGATTATCGCAATGAAGGAGTACTCCATACTTTCCAATACCCGAAAACTTGAGCCTCACCATCAGGTGCAGTTTACAATACATTTTTTGATGGGTGGGTAAGGGTTCTAACCCCCCGCTGGGGATACAGTCAGCATATTCTTAATCCAACCAACAAGACATAAAAAAGATTTGAATTACTGTCTTGTCTTAAGGCCTGAATATTTGCTGCAAAAAAAAAAAAAAAAAATAAATAAATAAATAAACAAAAGACAAAGAAGCCAAAATCGTTTCGCTTCTTATCTGTCATCTTTCAAATTTACTCTTACAATGACAACTACAAGTTGAAGTATGAGACATAAAAAATGACATAAGTTTCCTACCCAACCCTGCAAGAGAAAAAAACCCAAAACAAACAAACAAACAAAACAAACAACAAAAAAACAAAACCAAATAAAAAATAGGAACACAAAGCTTACTGGGTTATCATCTACGGTCGACAATAGGCATATGTTCTAACAGAAGGTGAACACCCAATCGCAACCGGAGAACAACACTCAAGTGAAAAGATCTATCAATCTATCTATCGAAGGGAAGAAAAATGGTTACTAAAATATTTCCCACCAATTATGGTAGAGAAATGGTGACCTGAAGATTATTCGGTGCTTCCTAAAAAAAAGAAAAAAAAAGTAAAAGAAAAAAGGGTTTGTTTCGCTTTGATTCAACCTCTTGCGTTCTTTATCTTTTTTTTTCTGCTAATGTACATGATTGATGGTTGATGACCACTGTTCTATCATTAAATGATGGCATTTCAACTAAAAATTGACGATGGTCGTCATATGGCCGGTGTTCATATCAATGTAGAGTTAGTTGCGAGGCAACGGTGAATAATGAGACTCTGATGCTCCTACACACACAATATATATATATACATATATATATATATATATATATAAATAGAGAGAGAGAGAGAGCAAAGTTATATAGAAATAAGGTGAAGGATATAAAGAAGATATGAATGGAGGGAGAGAAAGAAATAGAGAGAGAGAGAGAGAGAGAGAGAGAGAGAGAGAGAGAGAGAGAGAGAGAAACAAGAAGATGAGATTGAGAGTAGAGAACAGAGAGGTAATAGAGCGATCCATCGATAGATAGATATATATATAGAGAGAAAAACGATAGTGTGTGAAGGGGAAAGTAGAGCGAGAGAATGATAATAGAAGAGTGAGAAAGGAGGATAGAGAAAAACTAGACAGAGAGTGTGATGAAAAAGAAGGAGAGAGAGAGAGAGAGAGAGAGAGAGAGAGGAATTGAGTAAGAAGGTGGGATAGAAAATGTAATGAAGAGATGTAGAAAGAGTAAGATAAAATAAAAGAATAGGAGAACAGGAAAGAAACAAAAGCAAAAATATCAAGAAGAAGAAGAAGAAGAAGAAAAGAGGGAAAGAATAAAGGAAATTGGAAAGGAGAAGGAGGAGGTGGAGGGATCTGACAATAGTAATGTTAATGGAACCCACTCGCCCGAATTGTACGGAGGAGTAGCAGCGACACGTCTGCGAGAAACGAATGGTTCCATCTTCTACCTTTTGTCCTTTCAACACGTCACGACCTACGCGTATTCTGTTTTGAAATCGATCAATCAATCATGACCGGTTTCCTTCCTTTCTCCACCCCTGCTTTTCTGCTTGTCCGCTGGAGAGCAGACAATCTTGCACATTTCATCTCAGCATTAAAAAGAAATGGAATGGATATACGCACACTTTTAGACACACCAACTTTTACTCGAACACAGGCAGACATACACATACACAGTTACACAAAGTATGTAAAATAGTTGAAGGCATAAGCATGCAAAAGTCTCCTGCAATGACGCAAGTGTAGTCAACCAGGTGTATCATAATACATATGCAAAATCACCCAAGTGTAAAAGACTATACATAAGATAACCCCGACACAAATCTCGGTACACAATGCGTTATTGCAGGAGCACGCAACCATTGCATTATATTCCCATATATGCTCGTTGTAATCTTTGGTTCTACTGTAGGAAATTCACATCTACACATCCACTCACTAACTCTTCCTCTCTCTAGGAATTACTCATTTCTATATATTTCCACTGACAATGTGCCCTGATTGAGGAGCACCTCTCGATGGAGCAACGGTCATCAAGCTCATCTGGCTGATCATGACTATCGTATTGAGAATAATCTACAATGGATGTCTGGTATTTGTCGTATGCCTGGTATTTGTCATTGACTGCAAAATTTGTTCGACACAAGCATATACAGGGTACGATAGGTAATTTACTGTCTAAATTACGCATAAATGAAAATGAGAGATATCTTCTCTTTATCAGATTTATTTACCAAAATTTCATGGCGATATCTTGAAATACTTTAGATTAAATTTATTCGAACAAATTAACATTCACGTCAACCACGGCCTTCTGACAACTTCGGAAGCTCCAGCAAGCTTTTCCGACGGTCTCCTCGTTTAAATTGGTATATGCTGCCGTTAACCTGATCTTCTCTTCATCGTTGTTCTTACACAGAGTTTTATTGGTCTCTCTCTCAACCGTGTCCTACACATGATAATTAAGGGGACAGCAATCTGTGAGTTGGACTGTCAGATTTTAGGGTTTTTGTGGTTGCAGATTTTTTTCTGATAGCCAAGACTGGGTTCTCTTGCTTGGGTGGCATGGTACAGTGTTCTGTTGTTAGATGTTTCATCTTCCAACAGCCACCCTCTCAATCAAAGGTCGTAGTATCTCTTTGGAGCTCTTGAAGTAGGCCTCCGTGTTGAATCTGAGGCCGCATGGGAAGATGAATGAAGTCATTATGTGACAATCGCTAGTGACCACCCCAAACACCATGATGTGAACTGGAAGTTTGATTTTCATTACTATCAGTAAATTTTGTGGGGACAGAGGAAACCAACGGTTGCTCTGTGAGTTCATATTTTGATCCTAGCAGAAATATTTCTCATTGGAGAAAAACTTGAACATCTTAGATTGGAGAGGATGCTTGAGTTTATTGAAAAGCTTTGCTGCGTGGTCTTTTATCTTGTCCTTCATGGTCTGTTATATTTGCGATTATAAGATCAGACAGTTAATAAACTACTAACTTTTATCAACCTGACCGTTACTTTAGAAAATGTGGCTAAGACATATTTAATAAGTTGAACTCCGTAAGTAAAGAAGAAAAGAAGTAAATTTTCTCGTTTATAGGACCAGGTAGTTTCTTAATCATCCCAAGTAATTTCCATATAACCATAAAAAATTTGTTGAAATTAAGTTCAAGTGACCTTCCGAAAGTCACTAATTACAGAGCCTGAACCCATCATTGACGATAATGTGGTTTCAGTAGCAATTAAGGTGTATGAGATGGGGCATTTAGTCCCACCCCCAACTTCTTTTCTTCCTTTAGAATGATTGGTAGCCGGGGCAAAGAGAACCCAGTCTACCCCTGCCTTCAGTCTAAAGTTAAATTGTGAAAGCAATGGATTTATACATTTTTTTAGGCCATAAATGCAAAATGAATGCTAAGAGTCTCGACCGGAATTTGAACTCGAATCGCCAAGTCCATTTTCTGTGTCGTTAACCAGTTGCAATCGCTGTTTATGAGTGAAAGGTTTATGGAAATGGCATGGTAAGCATTAGTGTATTAGAGTTATGGTATTTATATTATTTAGGTTAATTGTTCAGTTGGGCAATAAAGAATTATTAAAATTTTGCGGAATTGATAGGGTTTATCGCTCTCAGATTACCCTCGCTCTCACTTAATATAGGGCTGGCCCATTTGGCATTCGTGCCGGGTGAGTAATTGAGAGAGGCTGCTTAGTCTCAGGGAGTCTCTCTCCAGGCTAAAACTGCTTTGTAGGCTTTAGTTTATTGCTCGGCACCTGAGGTGTCGTAAAAGGGGAATGCCGACGGGACTAAGCATTTTTTGTCTAACCATGCACGAGTTTCGATTTACCCGTGGCTCCCCACAATAAAATGATCTTGTGTCACATAGTGACTTGGTAGGAGATTGTTAAATACTCTCTTAGATTACACTTCACTTCTCGCCAAAAGTAAAAAAATAAACAAAAAAAAACAAACAAAAAAACAAGCTTCAAATAAAAACAAAACAAACCATAAATTGAGATGGAATTTTCTGTTTTTAAAACGGGAATTATGTCCGAATTTGTACAATTGAACGGTTGCACTACTTGGTTAAAACGAAACTATCAAAATAAAGCGAGCAACGCATGTAAAAAGAAGTAAGAAACAACTCATAAACGACATTCTGCAATGGATTCGTATACAAGGACATCCCAAATTTGGCCGACCAACAAAAACGTTAAGAAGAATATATTAAAACAATTTTTGATTTTAAATCTCAACAGTTCCTAAGAAGATAAGTTGTAGATTATTCGATTTGACTGGGACAAGGGCTGCTACTTGAGTAATATTCATACCTGTTTAGGTAGACTACTACTTTACATTAGGAAAAACATGTCTTATAAACCTTCTCTTTAAAGAAAGGAAACGGATGACCAATTAAAATCTGATATGTAGAAGGGACACTCTTCTCGTAGACGTAGATCAGCATATTTGATTATCTGACTCATCAAAAATTAATTGAAGAATACGAAATGATCTGTGATTGGTTAGCCAGTTGGGAATGTTTGTTCATAGAGCAATCCTATATATAAAAAATACATGTTTTTCGTGTTAGAGGAGAAGATATCCGATGTCCATACCCAAGGCAGGAGAATAAGAAAAGAAGTTTCTTCAAACACTAAAGCCTCACCAGCAAAATCCTTACTCTCTGAAAAATTGTGACATAGAAAGACAACACCAACCAGATACTTCATTTGTTTGTCTCACAAATACAACCCCACACAAAAGAACGACTCAATTCCCATATATATATATATATATATATATATATATATAGTATATGTTATTGCTTCGTCATTGTCTTTCAATAAATACTTGTTTATTGTTAACGGAGAGTTTTTCTTTTCTTTGAGTTGCCAACACCCAGGAAACTTGTTCCAACAAATCACCCCAACCGTCAAAATTGATTGTGTCATCCCCCTTCTGTGGATCTTTCAAACAACGTGGACACAGAGGGAGTTGATAAAACTCCTAACCGGAAAAGCATATCGTAGTTATGAAATTAAGGCCGCAATCAAGTACTGTGACTTGCATGTGACCTCAAGATGCGAGTATGTCTATATGAGTATTCATGCGTAAAGGCGTAGCATATATGTGTATATATGCGTGTGGGAGTGACCCTACCTTCACGAGTGTGTATGGGCATAGGTAGTATATATATATATATATATATATATATATATATATATATATATATATATATATATATATATATACCCACCTTTTTTGCTGGCGAAGATGCGACAAAAGTCGAATTTTTAAGTGGGTTTTAACAGGTTTGAATTCAGAGTTTTTCTTCTTCTCCGACCAGTTGCCATAGGAAGGTTATAGCTTAGTCTGGCCTAGTATTTACCTACTGCTGGATGGAGAATAACTGGATTAGTACATTTTTCAAGGGTATTAGTGCTATGTGAAATGCAAACAGCCTCGTCTAGGTTTGAACTCGGGTCATCGTATCCACAAGCTATGACGGTAACCATTAGATCACAAGCACTTTCAAACAGGTAACTTGTATATAAGTACATTCATTGATGAGTGCATAATAGTATAAAAAGGATAGTTATATAATTAAGGAAGGTCAAAAGATTTTAATAGATGATAAAATTGAAAGAAAAGCTTTTATTGATAGAATGAGAGGGTTTGTTTTTAATGTCCTCCATAAACTCTAGCCTTCGACGCTAGCAAGATTAGGGGTGAGTTGACAAGGGCATCATTTTTAAATGACTTTAGGTTTGGGTACTTCTAATGGAGACAACGGTTTTCAATTCTAGAAGCTCGAACCGCCTATATTCAAGGAATCTATTAGGCGATAGATATATCCCTTGAAAGAGAGAAGTTACAGCACAGAACAGAGAAAGTTCGCGTTTCGGTTGTAAGCTCAAGTAAGTCGCCAGGAACGAAAAAGCAAGCAGTCAGTATCACACACAACCTCACTGAGCAGGAGAAACCAGGAATATTGTCATTAGTAAAGACGTCCATATGTAGGTGTTCAGAAATTCATTTTTAATTCTTTATATTTTTCTTTGTGAAACTGACCAGTGAATTGTACAATTCTAAACAAAATCTACAACCAATTAATCTTTACTTAACAACAAAACAACATGGGATTGAGTCGTTTAACAGATGAGAGTGGATAGGTCGCCATGAAAAGTTGCCACGATAGAATATTGAATGTTTCGTTGTTAAACCATTAATAACGAGCCTCACTTATCCTACAAAAGGCAAACACAAAATAGGAATATGCTGAAATTTATAAAACCTAATGGAGACACTATGATTAGTTGTTTTAAAGGTAGATTTAAATCAAGATTTTTACGTTTTATGATAGATAGAAACACTTCCGTTAAGACATCATCGATATTAACGCGATGCACAGACAAGAATCAATCACTGTCACTGGAAAACAAAAAAAAAAAAAAATCCTTTTGTGAGTTTGGAATAAAATTCATTGAATATACCGATCCATCAAAAGAATGCAAAGTGTAATGATTAAATTGTAAAGCCAATGGAATAAATTAAAAACAAACAATCAATCAATCAATCAATCAATCAAACAAACAACAAACAAACAAACGCAACACTTTTCTAGTAATTGTTGGATCTACTGATATAATCGGAAATATACAGGCTGCGCACGCGGTGTAACTGTTATTGTCGAAGGAAATGGACTCGGTGACCTGAGTTCAAATTCGTAGATGGGGCAGTTTGGGAAATGTATAATTCTACCAATTCTCTCTCCAGTTCTAAGGTAAAATTTACTGTTTAAGACTTGCTAAGGCAACCGGTTTAGAAGGAAAACTGAATTCGAACCTAATAAACCCCGCTTAAAAAATTGACTTCCGGTTGCATCCAGCTCCTGTAGAGGGATTGGTAAATAAGTAAAGTATATTTGGCGACCCTAGTCGAAGGCGACCCTTTTCGATACCTACTACACCAAGGTGTAGGAAGGGCGCAACTCCTTTCCTTAGATTGCTCCATTTTACCCTTGATCTGTACCTTATAACGCCGAGTGTTAAGCAAGGAGGCATCAAGTACCATTTTTTGAGTCTTTGGTATGACTCGAGCTGGGATTGAATCCAGGTCTCCCGGGCCATTGGCGAACACTCTAACCATCATGACGATGTCTTGTTGGTAAATACACTGTTAGAAATATACGATTAAAAAATCAGATTAGCAACCTTGATTGGTAATCATTTGATAACTATGACCTTCATCAAATTTAACTCGTGATCAATATTAATACCTGGAAAAATGAATGTGTAGTCAGAGTTTATCGTTCCTTATAAATGTTTTGGAAAAGTGTGTACAATAAACTCTCATGATAAAGAACCTATGGTTTTGGGGTTGTTTATCAAGCTAAAATTCGTTATATCCGCTGTTCATTGCTAAGAAGAAAATTCCCTTGTTCGTAGCATTTCCATTATTCAAGTAGGCGTTTAGCAATTTCTTTGCATGGGCAGGATGTGACACAAGGTCAATTTTAAGCATATTTTAACAGGTTTAAAATCAGAGGCTTTCTGCTAGATATGTTGTCTAACTAAGGCAAAATAATCCAGTGTCCCCTACTATTTACCCATAGCTGGTGGGAGAATAATTGGATTCTTACCTTAACATAGAGAATTAGTGCTATGTGAGATGCAAATTGTCTCTTCCAGATTTTACCATATTTAGTTCTTGTATGCCTCTTAGAATTCCTGTTCAGCTAAGTAATCTTGGATTATTATAACTGAAATTCAGTTTTGTGTCTTGAAAATGGAACACAAGATCAAAGTCTGGGCCAAACATTTTGATTATTCAACAGAAACATTTAAAAAATTAACATAGACTTTGGGAGATCAAGTTCTGTCTCGGGAACAATATTTAATGTCGGTAAATAGAATTTTTTCATGGCCAGGTGACTGGAAGATGAACCACGTTCTTGTTGACCAGTCCTTTCACTAACCGAGGAAAATTCAAACTAAATGAATGTTCTTATAAAATCTTCGTGATTTCTGATGGTGACAACGAATAGTGATTATCATTGATAACCAGATATTTAGTCTTGGTTATTAATCTGAAAAATGAAAAATATATCTTTCTAGAAACATTTTCTGTGAATGAGTTTTTGGCCTTAAAGAATATTCCTGTGTCATTAGATGACGTTAACTTCTCTGTTGGCCAAATTCATAACTCATCTACTTAGTTGCCATTCGGAAACTGTTGTGAACATGCAACAGGTTGTGATTTAACAAGTGAAAGAAATGTCTTTTGAAAAATTACAGCACTGTTTTTAACTTTGGAAACATCTTTCGGCGTGTTTCTATTTACTCAACTCTTCCGCCATGTTCAGGGTGTGAAAAAAGTCAATTTTTAAGCGGAGTAATGCAAATTTTTCCACGATTGGTTGTCTAACCATGGTTAATTTACATGTAGCCGAGGAGAAGAGATGGGTTCATGCCTTAGCCAGGGATATTAGCTCTAATTGAAGCACAAACAGCTATGTCCAGGATTTGAACTCGAGTCACCAATTCAGTTTTCTTCGACGATAACCGTTATGTTGACAATGTCTTTCTCTGTGTGGCTTCCAAAGATTTTCTAAAATAGATATTTTGATTTGTAATTAAGTTGATCAAATTTCTTACTTAATTACATTACCTTATAGACTGACCTTGGAAATGGATTGATGTGTTAATTTTTTTTTGTTTTTGTTTTTAAATACCGTCTTTCCCGCTATACAATATATCTATGCATATAGCAAGAACCTATAACCCAGAAGGATCCAGACACGATAAATCCCATACATTTTGTTGCTTTCTCTTCAATAGAGTTTGGGTCTATGATTGCTTGAAAAATAGACATTCAGCAAACCTTATAAATGCCAGTGTATCTGAACCCATATCTAACCTGCTTTGTCGAGCTTGCTTAGAGTTTGTATGTTTGCTTGCAATCTACAAAGTCGAACCAGTAAAAAACCTCTATATCAATCATTCATGAAAGCTCATAATTTGGGTATGGGTTGTACTAATACTTAAAGTAGACGGTATGATGTTTAGATACTATAAATAGTAATCATCTTAGAAATACTTGACGTCGTCTATTGGTTATCGTCGTTAGAAATGGAACGGGCTACTCAAGTTCAAATCCTGGACGAAGCCGTTTGCGTTTTACAAAGCGCTGATATCTTAGATTAAAGTATGAATCCAACTGTTCTGCTAGCTATGAGTAAATTGTAAGACAGATTAGCCTCTTTAATCTTGCTATGACAACCAGTCTTGGAGAAAAAAAAAACAAGAAAAACTCTTAATTCAAACCTGTTGTACGCCGCTTAAAATTTATCCTTGTGTCGCATCCTACTCATAGCAGACGGGTTTAATTAAATACATAGTCAAATCGATATGATTCCTAAAAATAATCTGTTATGAAATATTTTCTTAGTCGATCTTGCGAGTTTTCCCCAACTGTAACTAGTAGTTTTTCTCTGTAGTCCGATTAGCAGATGGATTCCCCAGACCTTCAGGCCTACTGTAATCTGCCTTTGCTCTTTCTTGTATTCCCTATGAGTCCCTGGATTTTTGTTTTTTTATACATATGTTTTGGCCCACTTGGAGCAAAATTTTGAAATGTATTTCATTTCTAATATTGATTGATTAAAAATTTAATAACAAATAATTGATATGCGTAGAGCTAATGGACAATCATTTTAAAACACCTGAAATTTTCCACACAGTTGAACCTAATTTGAATTATTGATGATTCATAATTCAGCTTATCAGATGAGTAATCTTTAGAAGATCTCTTTAATTCACTGAAATGGGTTAATATCAAAAGCTGAATTGTAACCCCCCCCAAAAAAAACAACAACAAAAAACAACCCAAAACAATAAAAAGCAAAAAAACGACTTAATTTAATTTATTGTTTTATATGGAATCTAAATCTATCTATCTATCTATTATTCTATTTGGAGGGAGATTGTGGTGTAGTGGCTAACCTGCTTGACTCTGACATCGTTGCCATAGAATTCGAACTATTGTCGTGCTATAACACTCACTTTTGGACTATTACTTTTGGGAAATATATGAAACCCCTTATGGCCAAGCCATAGTTGAAATAATACCACTTCTGTTCTATAGTATCACTTTGGCATTAAATAACCCATAAAGATATGCAATTAAACAAAGAAACCAAACCAAGCCTATCTATCTATCTATCTATCTATCTATCTATCTATCAATCTATCTATCTATTTTAGTGTCAGTTCTGGCGAATTCAGATGACCCTGTACATCCCCACAGCTGTTTGAATGATAATATGTTACAGAGCGGGTGGCTAATTGTTGTGGTCTTCAGATAAGACCGGTGGAAGAACAACTCAAACAACGGGTGATAGGTGAACGTTATTGTATTAACAGAAAAAAGGAAGTCATACAAAAGAAGTAATAGCCGTTCTCGGTTTGCAGCCTGTCTTACAAATGTCTTGTAAGAAACGAGAAGTGTCTTCTTCGAACGAGCTAAGCTTGGCGAATATGTTTAGGTTGGACGAGTCCATCTTTGGGGTAGTATATGTCCCCATAACACTGATTAATGGGAAAGTGACGAAAATAAGGGTTCCTCGTAAAACAAAATTTCACATGTACATATACTGAGTTACTTTCATGGTGAGAAGTTGTAAAAAATTTGAGACTAAATCTTTAAATTTTTCAATCTAAATTTTCAAAAATTTAAATTTAAATTAACATGTGGGCACAGCAGAGCAACTTTTGTAAATTAGTTATAAATCAAGACTGCTGTTTAGATGGCTCAGTGTCAATTCAAAAATAAGAAATCATGAAATTTACTTAATACTTTATGAACAAAATATCTGAGAAAAATAAATAGATAAAAACAAAAAAATAAATAGATGAATGATAAAAAACGGAACTGTGTAAGTGCGGCACAAGATATAAGTCCTAGTATTTTTTTTAGCTTCCAAAATTGAAAATTCATCTCAAAGTTAAGATTTTATGAGGCTTACTTTGGTTTGATGGCATATCAATAATTGTTGGTTATTTAATGCCAAATCCTCTTTTTACATATATATTAAATATATGATTTGTAAACACATTTTGTAGATACACACAGTTAAATGATCAAACAGATCTATTGCTAACAATTCAGTTTAGCATAAAAAGTTAAATGGTTCCAAGTATTGCTGTGTCTCACTAACAACTCAACTGAACATTAATCATTTCCTTACAGACAGTTAAATGATCAAACAGTTCTATTTCAAGCAATCCAACTTAGCATAAGTCATTTTTTTTGCTCTGAGCTTAAATGTCAGACAGTTCTATTTGATCCATAGATTAAACCCTTTCAGATATTACCACTTCAGTTTAGAGTGAACCTATGGACGATGGCAATAAAGTGGTACTCTGCATTCCCCAAAGCTCCTGCATTACTTGAACCTCACCATTACATTGTTTAATGTCATATCCAGGTCTAACCCCTCTGCAGAGATATAGTCAGTGTATTCTACAGCCCCAGTCGACTGGGCTGGTAAGATTTGGTGTAATGGTTAAAGCGGTGGACTGCGGAATCATAGTACGCGAGTTCGTACTCCAGTCGCGCTATTACGTTCACTTTCGGCAAATACCCTTGGGAAAGGTATGAACCCCCTTATCCTACCAGATATGGGTTAAATAGTACCACTACTGTTCTTCTAGGAGAATAAATTTGGCATTAAATAACCTACAAAGGTTGATATGCCATTAAACGAAGAAACCAAACCAAACCGTTAACAGAAATACAATAGAGTTGATTTTTACAATATCAAAAGAAGATTTTCAGAGCTGTTTCAACCAATCGAAAACTTACTGGATTAAATGAGTTGAGTGCTAACTGATTAATTTTAAGAGAATTAACTTTTCTTGGAGGTACCTGTGGTGTAATGGTTATCGTCGTAGATAATGGACACGGCGACACGAGTTCAGATCCTGGACGAGACTGATTGCATTTCACATAGCACTAATACCCTTGGGAAAGGTATGAATCCAATTATTCTCCCTCCAGCTATGGATAAATAGTAGAACAGACTGATTTCTTCAGCCTTGGTGAGGCAACTAGTCTAGGAGAAGGAAAACTCTAAATTCAAACCTGTTAAACCCCGCTTAAAAAATTGACCTTGTGTCATATCCTGCCCGAGCGGAGGAGTTGGGTAAATAGGATTAACTTTTCATTCATTGTTTATTTCTATTTTTGGAAAATACAGTTTTAATTTTAATACTTTTTGAACACAACTCGTATAAAACTACCTAAGTCCCATAATTAATGTTACGTTTTCTATAAGAAATCTTTATAAAAAAATGTATCAACTATTATGGGAAAAATCATTTCGATTCATTGTTCATTTCTGTCATGTTAAATACAATGTTAGTTTCTATAATTTTTGGACCCACCTTGTAAAAAAGAATAAACATTAAATGTAGTATTGATATTAAAATCCCTCAATAATTATTAACATATTTTAAGTGGGGATGTTATTGAAACTTCTTTCAATTAAAATATTCGCTCTTTTGTTCTTAATGAGCTTACCTTAATCAAGCTCAAGATGATCAATATTAGGCAACCAATGGACACACACACACACACACACACACACACACACACACACACACACACACACATATATATATATATATATGCACACCCAAACATATATATATATATAAGCAAAAATATATCATATTAGAAAGAAACTAACAAAACTCAAAAGAATCAATTTCGAATCCAGTACTAAGGTGCTTAAATGTCTTTAGCTATTGCTGCTACTTATAGAATCAATTTAAAAACAAACGCTACAACAACACACCAGTAAAAATAATAAAAGGTTAACACTTACAAAGTAGTAATGTACATGCAAACGTCACAGCTATTTTGTAATATACACACCCCTTATGATGGTCCAAGATCGGGTAGAAACAACTTGGGAACCAATTAATTATGAGAGGTGTATTAACCAATTCCCGCCGGATACCCGAAAATCTTTGCGGCGACTCGAATGGATGAATACAAAAATGGGTTGAGAAAGGATGTCAATAATGTTTAATCATATATATATATATATATATATATATATATATATATATATGTTTGTATATTGTATGTATATTGTATATACACGTATATATTCTGCATACAGCAATAGAGTTTCAAGTATTTTTATATAATATAAATAATTTGCCAAGAATTTTCAAACTCATCTATTTAACTTAATAATAGGACCCTAAAAGGTATTACCACTTTTTGGGTGTATCTGGAAGTGACTTTACACTCTCCAGAGCTTAAGAACCGGATGCTTACAACAGGGTGCAGTTTAGTGTCAAATACAGGACACCTGTTTTTGAGATAAATTTTAGTGATATTTCTCCAGTCTATACTTCTCAAAAAGACAACGGTAATGCGGCATTTGGTGAATACATTCAGTGACATACAGGATCGAAGAAGTTCAGGCTTGCCATATTTGTTAAAACTTGCAACCCTAGTAATAGTTTGTTAGGCTACCTTTTTAATTATGAATCTCTAAAAATATGATTTATATAGGATCACATTCTGTGTCTTGATGGAGCCTATAACGTCTAAAACATTGAAAGAAATCAGCTAGAAAATTGATCAAGAAGTTTATGATTTAACTTAATTTATTAATCTAAGTGCTAATTCATACAAATGGCAAAATCTTCAAAAGAAATTTGTCTCGCTATTAAATAATTGTTTCAATGTATGCAAACATAATAAAAATTGCGCAATGCAAACTTCTCATTAGAAAATAGTATAATCACGCACATATATAAAGCGCAATATGTATATATTTATTAAAATATAATAAAAATTCTCATTATGTTTGTATGTAACAATCATGAAGCGAAATTGGGACACTATAGGTAGATTTTTTTTAGAACAATAAGTTTAAATGTTTGAATTGAAAGGATTCCAGTCTAATTGTGCGGTTAGCGTTCATGTTGAATGAGATTTTGATATTCCGAATTCTCTATTAGTCCAGTCGGCTGTGGCTGTAGAATACACTGACAGCATCTCTGGAGAAGGGTAAGACCCCCACTAACGAGTGTCCTGATAGGACATTAAACAATCTGATGGTGGGGCTTCAGTAATGCTGGAGCTTTGCGGAGTACCCCTTCATTGTCATTACTTGCAGTTCATCTTTGACCTGGAGCGGTAGCACCTGATGGGTCTTATCTATGGATTAAATAGAACTGTTTAGCTTTTAATCTGTGTGCAAACAAATGATTTCTATTAAACCGAATTGATTGAAAGAGAACTGTTTGATCATTTAACTGTGTGTAAACATATAAATGATTGTGGAAGTGCCCGTGGTGTAATGGTTATCGTCGTAGGAAATGGATACGACGACACGAGTTTAGATCCTGGACGAGACTGATTGCATTTCACATAGCACTAATACCCTTGGGAAAGGTATGAATCCAATTATTCTCCCTCCAGCTATGGGTAAATAGTATGGCAGACTAGGTTCTTCAGCCTTGGCGAGGCAACTAGTATAGGAGAAGGAAAACTCTGAATTCAAACCTGTTAAAACTGACTTTGTGTCATATCCTGCCCGAGCGGAGGGGTTGGTAAATATGGTAAACATATAAATGATATTTAATTGATTTGTTAGTGATACGTAGCAATACTTGGAGCCATTTAACTTTGTTGGCTTACGTTTACAAATCATATATATATATATATGTGTGTGTGTGTGTGTGTGTGTGTGTTTGTGTGTGTGTGTTTATAAACCGGGTTTGGCATTAAATTACCTAAAATAGTTGATATGCCATAAAACCAAACTAAACCTAAACCAATTTCTTCACATAAGCTCCGTCGGTTGGGCTCAGAATATACTGTCTCCCCTGCAGAAGAGTAAGACCCTCGAAAAAGAGGTGACCTGAATATGACAGTAAACTCCATTTGATGTGATCACAGTTCTGAAGCTATGTGGAGTGTGCAGTTATTCTTTATGTAACATTACTCCCAGGTCCACTTAGAATCCGAAGTGGTAGTTGATCCCATTTATGCCTCAAGTAGATCTGTTCGCAAATTAATAGGACCATATGCAAAACGAAAAAATACTTCTTAAGAAATAACAACGCCAAAAATGTAAATTTTAACTTACAATGAACACGATTCTTTAACCTTTTGGCTTGAAATAAACCTAGATGGAGTGATATGCCGTTAAAATCAAACAATCAATGAACCAAATTCTCGATATTAGTGGAATGCTAATTCGATTCCTTCAATGATTCCTAAATAGAAGCATCGATATCATTATAATCTCTCTTACAACTGAAATCTAATGACTTTATGTTGCATTCATTATATATATGTATATATATGTGTTTGCGCGTGTGTGTTTGTGCGTGTGTTTGTGACGGTGTGTGTGTGTGTGTAACAATTTTCATTGAGTACTCTGATAGTTAGCTCTTATCCAATATTTCATTTGTTTTCACCTGAGGTATAATGTGACATACCGTCATTTTAACGACGTGTGTTGGACTACAAATGACAGAATTACCAGTGCTGTTAAAGTGTCACTAATCTCCGACCAATCCCTTATTGTGCAATCGACGGGTAATAACCCTAAGTCAGAATTCTTAGGCGTAGGTTCCTTGTTTCCTTTTTTTTATTGCTTCCAAACCAAAGATGAAAATACGGCCGTAAAGAAATACTTCACTCTGATCCTTGGTAGAAGGACTGGTTCATTCATAAATTATCCCGTCATCATTGATGGCCGCTATGCTGGGAAGTAAATAAATAAAAGAAATTGAAAATGAAAGAGTTCATATGAGATATATAGTCTTAAAAATTTTGCTTTATATTAAGCATATACATCGTTTCTCCTATTAAAACTTATGTAAGATTTAGGTGCAAAATGGCGCCGTATTAATATTTTATTCTATGCAAATAACAATCTTGATGCATTTGTTATTAATAAAATTTTTTAGTCATGTAGTGAATCATTTATCAAAATATATGCTTCTTTCTTTTTTTGGTTTTGTTTGTTCTCCAGATGCTCAAAAACTGGCGCCAACTAGAAAGAATTATTCAGTGATAAAAAGCTAACGAATAACTGAAATTTGTTCCACTCTGACATCTAAAACGCTAGCACAGTGCTGACGAAAATATGGAGTCGTACTTGCTATTTTCGTTTTGTTCAGAAATAACTTTTGAACATATCATGCTAACAAGTTTTGGCCAAATCATGCAAGACAGTAGTAGTTTGCTTCACACTGCATGCGCAACGTAATTTCATTAAAATCAGTTTCTGTCGAGCGTATTTTTAGTTTGAATGGAGAAATCTCGATTTAATGATCTACAGGAATAGCAACAGTTTTTTTTTCGGAAACCAAAATTAGGGAAAAAAAGTCAAATCACTTCTAGTGTCTGAAGATATTTAATGATAACGACTAAGTCGAATCTTCGTCAGATGAAAACACCAACATTGCAGACGTTCACTCCCCTTCACTAGTTTAAAAATATATAGCCAATAAACGATGAAACAGGTAAAATCTCCGATAATGATAGATGATATTGTGAAAAAAGCCTAAGCATATAGAAGAGTTTATAATAATTGCAGATTATACCTACAAAAAAGAAAAAGTATTCTGGAAAAAGTATGCCGAAAATAATAAATTGATGAGTAAAAATTTTTTGAAAAATATCACAAAAGTAGATTGATTTCTAAGTGTAGACATATTAATAGATTTCTACTGTGTCACCACTTATTGAAGTAAAAATCTATTTTACCAGTATTTGGTCGAACTGTCGGCTGAGATAATATTTGGTTGTTTTGTTGGATTTTATGGCATATCAACCTTTGTAGGTTATTTAATGCCGAATCCATTTTTAAGTAAATGATTAGTTCTATTTCAAACAATTCAGTTTAGCATGAGTACACAGTTTAATTGTCAAAAACATTTCTATTTCAAACTATTCAGTTTATTCAAACAGTTCTAATTTAGCTAATTCAGTTTAGTATGAGTATAGATTTGGTTTACACGCAGTTAAATGTGAAAACCGTTCTATGTTAAACATATCAGTTTAGTGTAAGTACAATTTGAATGTAAAAAGCAGTTCTATTTCAAATAATTCAGTTTAGCATAAGCACGCAGTTTAAATGTAAGTACGGTTTAATTGTCAAAAACATTTCTATTTTAAGCTCTTCAGTTTAGTCAAACAATTCAGTTTAGCATAAGTATGCCGTTAGTTCTATTTAACCCATAGATAGGACCCATATCAGGTGCTACCACTTCGGGCCAGAGTGGACCTGGGAGTGATGGCAATGAAGGAGTACCCCGCATTCCACAAAGCTCCTGCATTGCTGGAACCTCACCATCAGATTGTTTAGTGTCATATCCAGGACACTCGTTGGTGGGGGTCTTATCCCTCTGCAGAGAAGCAGCCGACTGGGCAATGAGATAATAGGATACACCGCCAGTATATCTAGTGGGTACTCCACCTCACCAGTATCCTGGGTATGACACAAAACTACATCTAATGATGGGGAGTACCCCTTTACTGGCATTGCTTCCTGGTCCACTCTGACCGGGATATGTAGTAGCTACTAGGATAAAAATAAAAAAAAAGCTGCCCAATCATTTGATAAGATTTATTATTATTTGTTATTTGAAACTGTACTGCTTTGAGCAAATGAGTCATGTTTCACTGGAGTACTTCATAAATAGCATTATTAATGTGAAATAATAATACTTCGAAACATTCTACTACGTGTAAACAAATGATTAATATTATATGAAATCATTAGTATTAAATAGGAATACTTGAAACCATTTAACTGCGTGCAAACAAATGAACATTAACAATTCGTTTAAAAATAAAGTTACTGACAAACTATTCGCTTCCAACTCTGATATATATATATATATATATACACAAGATTTGGATCAAACGATCCACAGGTGTTGATTTGCCAATGACGCCAACTAACCATCCTTCCATGTGTGTCACGTGATCAACCATCATGCAATGCGCTAAATTAGCCACATTTTTCTCTTGTTTCCGTCCTACGATTGTGTGATCCGCGTGAAACTCTAAGTAATGGAGTACATAATTGGGACATTTAAGATCTTAGACCTGCTCTGCCGCAGGAGCAAGGTGAGCTTTTCAATGTAAGTTTTCTTGCGAGAAAAAGCCATTTTAAGCGGTGTACAGCTAGTATGCATTTAGAACTTTTATCCTTCTAAACTAGTTACCACACGAAGGCAAAAGATTTTCAACCATAGCTGGGGAGAACGAAGAAATGGTTTCATACCCTTCTCCCGGGTAAATGTGTGAAGTGAAACATAAATAACCTTAATCAGAAATTAAACAGGCGACATTTCCACACAAGATGGAGCCTCTCTGAAACTGGTAGACAAATTCCCCTACCAAGGAAGCAGTGTCTCATCAACCGAAAAAGACATCGACACGCGGCTAACGAAGGCATGGACAGCTATCGACAAGCTATCGATCATATGGAAATCAAACCTGACCGATAAAATGAAACTCAATTTATTCCAGGCAGCGGTCGTGTTGATACTGCTGAATGGATGCACCTCCTGGACGCTAACAAAACGGCTGGAGAAAAAGCTAGACAGCAATTACACAAGAATGTTGAGAGCAATATTGAATAAGTCCTGGCGGCAACACCCCACAAAGCACCAACTATACGGCCACCTGCCTCCCATCTCGAAAACTATCCAACTTAGACGAACCAGACATGCAGGACACTGCTGGAGAAGCAGAGATGAGCTCATAAGTGATGTACTCCTATAGACCCCCACATATGGCCGAGCAAAAGCAGGACGACCAGCTAGAACATACATACAGCAGCTATGTGAGGGTACGGGTTGTTGCCCTGAAGACTGGCCTGAGGCGATGAACGGTAGGGAAAAGTGTCGAGAGAGGGTCAGGGATATCCGTGCTAGCGGCACGACATGATGATGATGAGGATAACCGTTACTCGACGAGCAAATAGCCCAGTCGGCTGAAGCTGTAGAATACACCGACTGTATATCTGCTGAGGGGTAAGACCCCCCAACCAACAAGTGTTCTAGATATGACATGAAACAATCTGATGGTGAGGCTCCAGTAATGCTGGAGCTTTGGGGAATGTGGCGTACCCTTTTATTGCCATTGCTCCCAGGTCTCTTTGTTAAAGAGTGGTAACATTTGATAGGTTCCTATCTCTGGGTCAAAGAGAATTTTTCGACATTCAAACGGGGAAAACAAATGGATTATGATAAATCATTTAAACAGATGAAAAATGATTTATGCCTGATTGAATTCTCAGAAATAGAACTGTCTGATCATTTAACTGTGTATAAATAAATGACAGATGTTTAATTGAATTGTTAGCGATACATAGGCATACTTGAAACCATTTAACTTTGCTGTCTTATGCTAAATTGAATTGTTTGAAATTGAACTGTTTTTACAAATCATCTATCTAATGATTTATAAAAATATTTTTAAGATACACACAGTTAAATGATTAAACAGTTCTATTTCAAACAATTCAATTTAGCATAAGACAGCAAAGTTAAATGGTTTCAAGTATGCCTATGTATCGCTAACAATTCAATTAAAAGCAAGATTTGACATTAAATAACCAACAATGTAAGTCTTTTTGGAAATTTTGAAGATTACAATCTGATTACGATTTCAATCTAAGTGTATAATCCACATAGTAATTGTTTACCTAAATCATATATCATAGACATGATGTGACCCAAGGTCAATTTGTTAAGCAGAGTTCAGCTTGCTTAAATTCAGTTTTCCTTCTCCAATAGTGGTTACCATAGCCTGGGTAAAGAGTCCAGATTCCCCCTTAAAAAGCGAAAGCAAGGTAAGAAATATTAGGAAGCTGAAGATGAGTGTTTTACAGCAATTATTCGAACAACCAATCAATAGAAAAAGCCAAATGACTGTCAACAGACGTTAAGCATGAATTTCGGATTCGAAAGGACTGTGCTCAGTTACCGACCAGTAGAATGCCCACGCATAAGGGATTGTTGTCCAGAGAGAGTTGATTTCTCTTCGCTAATAAGTATGGGCATGATTAGGTAGATTAGGGGGAAAATTAAGCGGGTGGTTTGTTTGTCTCCACCCACGCACTATAAATTGGAATTAACAGCTGAAACGAATAGACAAAAGAAAACTGTCCTTTCTTCTCTTTCTGAAAACAACATATAGGAACTTGTTCGAACCTTCAATTCATTTTCTTCTGTTTCTATTCTTCTGCACGGCAACATAATCATAATATAAACACACACACACACACACACACACACACATATATATTTATATATATATATATATGAAAAAAAATATTCCAAGGATCTATTTTCTATATATGATATGCCACTTTTTCTTTTGTTAAACAGTCTTCAAGGCGATTAAATGCAGATATTAAAATGCTTCACCCAAAAGGCATTTCGAAAATATTTTTAGGGGTGAATTTTTATAACACACACACACACACACACACACACACACACACACACACACACACACACACACACACACACACACACACACACGTATATATATATATATATATATATATATTGTGGAATACAAATTATCGAGTACTTCCATTTCTTATTTCTTTATTTGATTATAATATACTGGTGTTCATGGTGTAATGATTATCGTCATTCATTTGTTTATTTAGTTGGTTTTGTTTTATGGCATGTCAACCTTTTTAGGTTATTCAATGCCAAATCCATTTTTATTCTTTTCAATTGTTCTATTTCAAACAATTCTTTTTTACATAAGTACACAAACTAAATGTCCAAAACATTTCTCTATCAAACTATTCAGTTTTACCAACAAAGTTAAATGTTTTCAAGTATTGCTAAGTATCATTAACAATTTAAACATCAGTCATTTATTTACACACCGTTAAATGTAAAAACAGTTCTATTTCAAACAATTCAGTTCAGAATAAGCACACAGTTTAGTTCTATTTGACCCATAGATAGGACCCTATCAGGTGCAACCACTTCGGTCCAGAGTGGACAAGGGAACAATGACAATAAAGGAGTACTCGGCATTCCCCAAAATTCCAACATTACTGGAGTCTTACATATTGTTTAATGAGATATTCATATCATGGAATCTTACCTCTCTGCAAAGATGCAGCCGGTGTATTTTACAGACCAAGCCAACTGGGCCAGATAACCGTCGTATGAAATGGATACGGTGATCTGCGTTCAGATCCAGAACAAAGCTGTTTGCATTTCACGTAGCGCTAATCCCCTTGAGAAAGGTATGAATCCGATTAGTCTCCCTCTATCCATGGGTAAATAGTTGGCCGGACTCGGGCCTTTAACCCTAGTACGGCGACCAGTTTAGGAGAAGTAAATCTTTGTATTCAAACCTGTTAAATTCCGCTTAAAAATTGGTCTTATGTCATATCCTGCATGTGGCGAGGGATTGGGTGTCTGTCTGTCTGTCTCTCTCTATATATATATATATACATATTTAATTTGCATATTACATCTTAAAAATTGTTTATCAAAAAAGAATACAACTAATTAAAAAATAAGATTGAAAATGATTGGTAGTTTTACCATGAGTTTTCAATTTTGTTGTATTTTTTAAAAATTAGTGATTGTTTTACTAACAAAATTTCGCTTTTTTTTCGCGGTGAAACGGATTAAAAATAATCAAAGTTATTATTTAAGATTAAATTTTAGTTTTATTTGAAAGATAAAACCATCATAATTATCAGTATTAAAAGCAAAATAACATTACATACATAATTAATTTTAAATTGATTCTAAAGTTTTAAAATCACCAACATTTGACTAATTTACTCAACTAGAGGTTACGTAAATTAGAAAATGATATTTAAATTTTAAAATATTTAAAACAAGTTTTTTGAATGAAATTACTAACTGAAAACATTATTCGACCGATTTATGTAAAAATATTTCTTACGTGGTGATGACTATATCGCTATTGTATTTAAATTTGAGTTTGAGGTCAAAATTAATGCCGAGACTTTCTGCCGCACCTGACAATGCACTAAATAAAAGTGTGTTTTAATTTCGCTCTGAAGGTTATTTGCACGGAATTCCAACCGTATAAAAAACTTAACTTTTATGAATATCATCATCATCATCATCATCTTGTCGTGCCACCAGCACGGACATTCCAGACCCTCTCCCACCACTCCTCCCTATTGTTCATCGCTTCATCGTATCAGCAGTAGTTTATTTTTGTATTTAATCTTGAAAAAGAAAAATTAGCACGCTCACATGGTTTTTGAAAGTATAATTGGGAAAACTCAATTAAATAATTATTTTTAGTCTATTATTAATTCATCATTTAAATAGTGAAATGATAAAACTTTTTAATTACCTTTTTAATTGTTTATGTTCTACCTGGTAATAATCTAAAAATCTTTCATCATCTCTAAAACAGTGATTTTTACCTCGTTTTAAAATTTTCTATTTTCATACTAAAATTTACATCTTTTTATACATTTCGAAAATCTTTTCATTGATTGAATAAATAATTTACCTATATTGTAAATGTTTTGTGTGTAGCAACGTTACAAGCACGTAGTTTTAAAATAAAACAAAACAGAAATGCCTATTAAGCAGTTTATTGGTTAAACTTTAAAATATGTTAAATTAATTTGATTTACAATCGTTTGAAAAAATATTGAACTTCATTTAAATATTCTATATCTTTTTTTAAAAGAAAAATCTTATACACAAGTATCTTTCAAATTATGACACTCGTGAAATGTATTTTAAACTGAAAGTTACAGCAAAGCGTAGAAAAACAGAAATTTTCAACCCGAATACAAGTGACAAAACTGGAAATTGCTCAACAAATGAGTGTTACTGTGGATTTCCAAACATTTTTTTCGTCAAACATTTTTACATCTTAAAAAAATAAGTAAAAAGATAAAAAAACAGCTTTCAGTTTTGGGCTTTAAAATTTATATTTTTCGATTAGTAAAAATATATTATTTTTAATAACATATCTAGATTTCACCTGTGACTGGAGAAAAGTACGTCAAAATCTAATTCAAATACAAGAATCCTCCCTTTTAAGAAGAACAAATATCGATACAGAATTATTTCTTTAATCTAATTTAAAAAAAAAAATTAAATCACTGTATTAAAAGTTCTCAAACTTTAAAAAAATTCATATTCGCATTTGGAGTAAAATTTTCTCCCAACGGCTATCAATAAAGAAAAACAAAACTTCTTTGCTTCATGCACACCTTCAAACTTTTGTCGATTTATAATATTCAGAAAGTAAATGCCATATCCCACATCCCTATCGATTTAATTGCACCACACAATTGGTAGTAGTAGGGGGTAAAGTTAAGTCACAGGAAAAAAATTAGCAAGTTTTTAGATAAATTACTTATGTATTACAGAATTCATTCATTATTAAATGAACACTGAAAAATTCATTAGTATCGGGTAATTCCTTGATTTTTGGCGATTTCCTTTTTCAATCAGGTATGGTGATTTTTGACAGGACGAAAGGTCTATGGCAGCCATGTTACTAGTTCGCAGATATCAAGTATTCCTACAAAATACAAATAACTTTGAACAGACCTAATTGACCCAGGTTTGAGTAAACCTAAGAATAATGGCAATGAAGGGATACTCCATACTCCCCAAAGCCTCATCATTAGATACAGTTTAGTGTCATAACAAGGACACTCTTTGTGGGGAGATATTACTCCTCTGCAGAAGATACAGTGTATTCTAAGCCTCACTGACTGGGGCATTCATTAAGAAATTAAAATCTATTTATATTATTTTTGTTATATATATATATATATATATATATATATATATATATATATATATATATATATATATATATATATATATATATATGTTGTTAACAATTCACTTTTAAAATAGTAATAGAAAACACTAATGATTTATTGATATTTAAAATTGTGTAATTATTATGCATGAAATCCATGGATTAACTAAGGTACATTTAGTTTATTATTACATAGATGGTCGGAAATTGTTTAATTCCTTCAACTCTACTGTGTTAAAAGAACATCTGGCAATGATGTGTTATTTAATTTGTGTTGCTGTAACATTCAAATATACTAAAATTGGATCATTACAACATGATTTCCGAAATAGTAATAAACAACGATAGTTCCAATATGTCTGTTATGACTAATATATAGTCTTTTATATTTTTTAGCACTCGGCTTTCTTTTACGCTGTATTCAATATTCTGGTATTCGTAAACAAAGAATATACAAAGAAAAAAAAAAGGTTTTCTTCGTGAAATAAAAGCAAAATCGCAAGACCCCCTCCTAAAAAAAAGGACATTTAATGTTGGAAAGAAATAAAGCGAAAAATATTAGTCACCTTTTTTTTTTTTTTTTTGAAATCCAAGAGAAAAAATGATCAGAATATAAAGAGTATTTGACAAAAATGAAAACCATCAAGCAATCATAAAAAATGTTTAGGCTCTTGCATCCTCAGGCGTTTGTTCTCTTTTATAATTTTTTATTTAAATGTCCCCTTATCCGCTTTTATCTGGTTTCCCTCTTTGCGGTAGCCAAATCAAAGCTTTACCCCGATTCAGTGCAAAAAGAAAGTCCATACATTTGAGCTAATGGGTTTATTGCAATCTTAGATGTAATGCCTTCGACGTGTTGATTCGATATTCTCTTCTCTCTTCTGACACAAAGAAAATGTTATATAAATGTGCAACACACACACACACACACACACACACACACACACACACACACACACACACACACACACACACACACACACACACACACATATATATATATATATATATATATATATATACGAATATATATATATATATACACGTTCTTCGAAACAAATACATACACACAAACTATTCGTTACACTATTATTAGCTGATCTCATACTGTTTAAACTTCGTACAAACACACTCGTATATATGGTGTGTTTAACAAGTATCCTGACTGAAGCTATATTTACCATGTGAGAAACCAGCAATGAACGAAATGTTAATTTTCCTCAAAATATCTCCCTTGACATTCAACTCACTTATTTCATTGTCCAGTTGGCTGGAGCTCAACACCAACTACTTTTCTGCAGAGAGGTAAAACCCTAAAAACGAGTGTCCTGGATATGGTGAGGTTCCAGTAATGCTGGAGCTTTGGGGAATGCGGATTACCCCTACATAGCCATCGCTGCCAGGTCCACTCTAGCCCGGAGTGGTAGCACCTGATAGGGTCTTATCTATGGGTCAAATAGAACTAAACTTTGTACTCATGCTAAACCAAATTGTTTGAAATAGAACTGTTTTTAACATTTAAACGGTATACTTGTTCTAAACTGAATTGTTTGAAATAGAACTGCTTATATGTATAAAATGAATTTCGCTTTAATAACCTACAATGGTTGTTGTACAATAAAATCAAACCAAATCAACCCAAACCAAACCAAACTGAACCACTTATTTCAGCGATGTCTCCACATCGGAACCTACTTTTCCATGTTGTGAAGCAGTGTTGTCAGATTTTTGTCAATATTATCTACTTCCTAAATATACATTATCCTTTAGCTGAATTTTTCCTTGAGGAAACAAGAGCGTAAGAAGGTGAACTTGGCGAGTCTTTGGCGTTGCTAATGACTGAACATTAGGTTCAGGAACGTTATCATATACCTATGATTTGACAGTTAGTGTAACGTTACCTCACTGACATAGCAACATCTTTAATATGAATAGATGTTACATTTCTCAGTTGTTTCAAATACGAAACATTCACATTGTCATCAACCGAAACGAGAGAGAAAGATTGAATGAAAGATATTAGTTGTAACATAGAAACGCTAAATGTCTCATTCATGAGAGACGAACAATTAAAACACTAACTTCACTTTTTTCCCCCGACCAGGCGCTTCGCCCCCACAGGACTGTTGTCTCTGGACCCGAATTTCCCATACGCAACTTCACCCTCTCTGACCGACTCGACGCTCCCAACTGACTGACCGCTAAAAACCTCCCTGATGATAATTAATTATCTCATCAAGTAATGATGATAAGAACATGTGTCATTAACTTTTAGCATTACATCATCTTTAATCAGCTGACATTGCATTCAAAATGCTTACTTTTTAAAATCCTGTCTTTCAGCGGATTTCAGAGTAGAACTTTTGTCATGACAGGCTGATTGTCATCCCATGGACCCAGGGTGCACCCACCCGACCTTTCTCGAATGCCGCCTACTTTTCAATTAAAAGATTTTTGTTAATTCACTATTTATTACTTCAAATAAAAGAATTAACTAATATGATTAATTGCCATTCTTAATTATATTATATTAGGACGGTTTTCGAAATGTTTGCATCGGTTTCTGCGCACTGAGGTAAATCAGTAACCGTGGTTATACGAGATTTCTATTGATTTGGCGTCAAAAGTCAAGCAGTAAAGTGTGCTGCAGTTCATCTCATATACAGATCAACAATGAGGATGGCTTCACATGAACAGAGAAGTGCCCACCGCATCAAAAAGCTCACTGATCGTTAATCATCACTTCGATTTTACTAGAATGAGCATTTCTCAACTAATTCAGCATTTCTGCTGGTGGAGGGCGTCCCTGAACGCTCATCGCATTCAAATGATGTTTTTCCTTGAAGTGGCAATGCCAGTAAATGACCTTTGTACTGCACATCACATAATACCTTCTAGGTTCGTTTCGTATTTTTAAACTTTAAAGATGATTTGGTTACGTTTTAGCAAAATTTAAAAGCAGACTCGTTGATCTGCCATGAGAAAATATAACTGAAAGGAAATTTGAAAAAATAAACAAAAACAAAACAAAACAAAACAAAAAAAAAAACAAACACACAAACAAAAAATGAAAAGTCAATGCCAATTTGAAAGCCAGTTTCTATACTTTTAGTACAATGTGCACGCGCGCGCGCACACACACATGCATGCACACACACACATACAAATACATATAAGAGGCGCTCTTTGAGTAATGGTTACTGTCGTTGGAAATTGACACGGTGATCGAAGTTCAAATCCTAGACGAGGCGGTTTGCATTTTAAATTACATAAATACCCTTGTGAAAGATTTGAATCCAATTATTCTTCCTCTATCTATGAGAAAAAGTAGGGTAAGAGAAGGAAAACCATGAATTCAAATCCGTTAAACTCTGCTTAGAAATTAAACGTGTGTCTGGACCAGCTCGCGCAGAGAAGTTGCTATATATATATATATATATATATATATATAATTTTTTGGTTGGTCCAATGAGAGGAAAAATGTTTTCTATGTAATCAATTGTTGCAGGTGTAAAAATTATACGTAGGTTTGACGCATGCTTTAAATAAGAGTATTCTTACACAGAAGTCATATTAAATAACCACTAAATAGAAAACTCTGTTTCAAATCACCTTTACAAATGTAGTAATGGAGTATTTAAAATAATGCCAATATACCAAGAAGTTATCTGCACATTATTCGAAATAAAAGAAAAAGACCTTCATAGATAAACTCAAATCTACATTAAATATACCCTAACCACACACACACACACACACACACACACAGACACACACACACAGAGACTCACACATAGAATAACTCTGGGTAGAAGATTAGTTGTCAGTTGAACTCTATAGCATATCAACTTTCAGAGATTAATCAAGGAGAGAAGAGTAATAAAGAGAAAAACAAACAAACAAACAAACAAAAAACCGAAAGTATATACACATACATGGACACGAACACCACAGACACACAAACACATAGAATACACACCTGTAAAAAATGAGAGAGAGAGAGAGAGAGAAAGAGAGAGAGAGAGAGAGAGAGAGAGAGAGAGAGAGAAACAACATCTGCAGAGACCAAAGCTTGTCACGGACCTTTAAGTCGAGTTGCAGATTCGAAGACTCAAATCTTGGAATTAATAAGAACCACAACCCAATCAAAACAGTCACCACAATAGAAAAACAAAGGGAACACTCAAACCAACCATTTACTTCTTGAAGACGAAGTGTTAAAAAACCTAAAAGCTTGTGGACCTATTCATTTTAATATATATATACACACACACACACACACATATATATATATATATATATATATATACATGTGTGTGTGAGTAAGTGTGCTTTTGTTTATATTCATGTATGCATACAGATGGGTGTATTCGTTTACAATCATATGCATCAATTTTTATCCATATAATTATTCGTAAGAGTAAAATTGTAGGATATAATCTAACCAGTAAAATGTCATGATATAATACTTTGCTATGGTCTCTCATTTCTGATGGAAAATATATTTTACCGACAGCAGTTTCATATATAGAGCTACTTATTAAGCTTAGCTTAGTTTCAGTACAAGGCCTGAAATAAGATGCAGCTAGTGAGAATCGAACTCACAAACAATAGCCTGCTAAGCCAGACTGCTAAACATTACACCTCATGAGTTACTCTAATTTCATAAATATATGTATAGATCTTCTCTATGCAGGCGCTTTTCAGTCTCTATATTCCTCTCTATCTATATATATACAGGGTGGAACGATAAATTTGTCGTCCTAATGAAAACAACACTACAGCATTATTTTATAACTTTTATTGAAAAAATCAATTCAGGTAACTTGATTCTGTAGTAGAGCTGACATCTATTCAATGTAGCCGCCTTCAGCCTCATTCACCACCTCGACACGGATCCGGAACTGGGAGCATGCCTTTTTCACAAGCGCCGGCGGATGGCGGCGATCAGGCTGGCTTTGGTGTTGTGGGAGGTCATGTTGGTGATGTTCTCGACGAATGGCCAAACGAAGTAGTCCAGCAGGTTCAGATCGGGGGAAGAGGGGGGCCAGTGAGAGAAGGGTACAAAGTCGTAGCACTCCTTCTGAAGCCAATCCTGGGTCTCTTTGGACATGTGGGCCAATGCCGAGTCTGCCGCCACACACAGGGTCTGCCACCGGCCACTTGATTGCACCCGTGGATCACCACACTGTTCGGCACATCCAGGTATACTTTGGTGTTGACTTTCAAGCCCTCACTTGAAACCACACCAAAGACCATAATCGTAGTCGGAAACTTTGTTTTCATCACCCTGGGCACGTCCCTGTTATTCGTGGCAATCTAGATTTGCATTTTGAGGGTGCTGGCAATGGTCCTGTTATCATAACTTGGATCGGTAGAGAGCATGAATTTACAGCGGTGCATCTCCGATCTCGCTCGTTGAACATTGTGTCATTTTCAGACATGATAGAAGGCTCCTATTGCTCTTGGGATTTGTATACCACTGGCCAACTAGTAGATGGTCAGCAACAAAAAAAGAAAAACGGTTTTCATTTAACGGAAATGGAATCATGTCGTCTTTTCTTGGGCGACAATTTTATCGTTCCACCGTGTATATATATATGAGCTGGAAAGAATTAGCTATTTACTAGACTTTTTGCTTAGATATGGATCAAGGCTGTATGAATGGGTCCCCTCAGTGAGACTTGAATTCACGCGTGAAGGTTTGCTAGTTCAGCTTGCTAACTAATGCCACACCCGTGGCACCCTGGCTGGAAAAAATTAGCATGTAAAGATCTGAGTCGAGAAAGAAATTTGAACCAGGAAGTGCCTTTTTTGAGGAGAGCTCCAAAATTATTAAACATTGAAGCAGCAGCTTAGAAATGGGATAAAGTTGGACTTTCAGCTTCAGGAACTGTTTTATTTTCTCTTCTACCGACCCGGCACAAAATGATTTTCTTTTGGGTTCCAGCCCTATTCCTCCTTATCGGCGGGGCTTAGAATATACCGACTGCACCCTCTTCATAGGCGTCAGAACCCCTTCAAAAGGAGTGTTCTATGTATGATACTAAACGGCATTCGGTGAGGAGGTTCCGATTCTGGAGCTCTGGAGAGTGATATTTCATCTTTTCATTGTTAATACTCCCAGATCCACTCTTAGTCGTAGTGATAGTAGCTGTTAGGGTCTCATCTATAATTCAAATAGTTCTGTGTGAAAATTATTAGTATTGGATAGGAATATTTGAATCTATATAACTGCGCACATTATTAGGTGTAATTATGATTTTCATTATGATTATAATAATTATCATAGTAAGTCAGTAAAATGTTGGAACTAGGGATATTGATATTACAACTAAGCATGAAGTATTTACCTGTTTAAAATCTTATAATATAATTGGATGCAGCAATTATATCTTCAGCATAAAATAACACAAGGGTATACATGCCGTAAAATAACCAACCAACCCGCTATTTTGCATATCTCACGTAATAACAAAATTTCCTTTTCTGTATATTAATTTTACGATGATTAGATATTAAATACAGACTAGTCTGATGTAAATAAAAACCCATGATTCTAGTCTAAGTTCTAGAATATATTCTTCAGATGATGATGTCTCCGTTTCAGCACCTAATATATCCAATCATATCTGTGGCTGAAATTAGTTTGTCATGAGTAACTTTTTTCTTTCTTTGTTGCTACCTAATGTGTCGTATACTATTTTCAAATGCAGAATAGTTCACAGGGTGCACAAATGGGAGAATAAAAATGCCGCAATTTTCAAGAATAATATAGGCAGATCGCTTCAAGGCAAGCAAGTCTTCAATAGGGAAAAAAAAATTTCAACTCTATGGAAGCGAAAAGAAAGCGCCTTTATAAATATATATAAGAAGAAAGTTATGAAAATATGAAAAGGAAGATGAAGAAGGAAGATAGATAGATAGATAGATAGATAGAGAGTCAATAATGAACAAAAAAAGCGATAAAATGAAAATGCTGAAAAAGATGGGAAGAGAAAGAGAATGAATGTGTGAGTGTGTGTGTGCGTTTGTGTGTGTGTGTGTGTGTGTGTGTGAGAGAGAGAGAGAGAGAGAGAGAGAGAGAGAGAGAGTGTGTGTGTGTGTGTGTGTGTGTGTTAATCTCCAACAAAGAAGGCGAAAAATGCAAATATCGAAAAAGAGGGGAAGAGAAAGTGTGTGAGTGAGATAGATAGATAGATAGATAATGTCAATCCTATACACATTTTTGAGAAAAACTACTCGTACTGTCCAGGCTCTGGCTTTATTTTTATGACTTTTTAAAAATTCTATTTTATCTAGATAAATTCGACTTCGTTTACCTTAGAGCTGGGCTCGGCCATTCTCTTTCTTTCCTTTTTTTTTTTTTAAATGTAGCCCAGTTGTGTGCTCACACGCATGTACTGAGCACGTGACACACAAACTTCTTTTCCACCATCTTTCCTTATCCTTTTATATAAACTATTTTACTGATTTTTTTAAAAATAAGGGCGTGAAGTGCAAATCACAAAACGGTAAACCAGTAAGCTTCTTTTCATTTAGTTTTGTTTATCCCCATTTTTGGCGCACACTTTGATTCAAAATGCCTGGCGGGGCAATGTCAGAGGAGTACAATGGCCATCCAATTACTGAATCTCAATTTCCCTCACTATCGTACAAGTTTCAACATGAATACAATTTGAAAAGCCCACACCCACTTAAGAACATCAACACCCATTCGAAAACTACTTCCAACTACCCGGCAACACACACACACACACACACACACACACACACACACACACACACACACACACACATATATATATATATATATATATAGATATATGTAAATTAACAGAAAAATCAATTTAACCAAACTTTCCGTATTATTTATTGCTTAGGCTTTATAAAAGACTGATGTCTATATCATAAAGATACGATTATTGTACGTAGTTATCTAAAATCACCTTCAAAAAGAGGGTGTACACTGGATCAATTTTATGCGGATTAAAGCTGGTTTGTATTTAAATCCAAGCATCATTATCACATCACGCCGATAGCACAGATATCCCTGACCCTCTCCCGCCACCCGTCTCTATCGTCCATCGCTCCCGGTAGGTCTTCAAGGAACCTCCTGTATCGGCACAGAGTTGTTGTATATAGGTTCTAGCTGGTCCTCCCACCTTTGCTCGTCCATGTGAAGTGGTCCACTGGAGTATGTCGCTTATGAGTTCATCCCTACTTCTCCAGCAGTATTCCGCATGTCTGGTTCGTCTAACTTGGATAGTTTTCGTGATAAATGGTAAGTGGCCGTACAGTTGCTGATTTGTGGGGTGCTGTCCCCAGGACTTGTTCAATATTGCTCGCAGCATTCTTGTGTAATTGTCGTCAAGATTTTTTTCCATACGTTTAGTTAGCGTCCATGTAGTGCATCCATATAGCAGTATCGACACGACTACTGCTTGGAAGAAACTGCGTTTTATTTTATTGGTCAGGTCTGACTTCCATATAACATAGACTATCGTTAACTGCCCATGCCTTTGCTAGTCGCGTGTTGATGTCTGTCTCGGTTGATGAGACACTGCTTCCGAGGTAGGTGAACTTGTCTACTAGTTTCAGAAAACTACAATTTAAAAAGATCTACCCCTTCTGCCTGTATTAAGTTTTAACTTAGCTAAAGTCCACAATTACTTTCTTTTTAAAATTCCATCGGAGTCCTTGTTTATGGTTCTTTGCATCCTTAAAGACATTACATTTTACGCTAACTTAGGTTTTCAATTTCTAATAACGTCCAAGAGTATTAGCTTCTCTTAACGAGGTTCATCTGTTACTTGGAATTACAGTATTTGTCTTTTTGCATTTAAAGCATAGATAATATACTGTAGAGATTTTACAAATAAAAAACATAAAATCCTTCATGCATTTTAAAATGACAATATAGTAAAAGACAATATATCTGACCGTTACTTGAACTCTGCCAAAGGTGGAGTGGATTGACCTTGTATTTTGGTAGAAGGTTTTAGACAGTCCGTGTCGCCTAGGCTCCTAAATTTCTTCTTTTAGACAGATATATACGTGTTTTCTAGCGCTTGTTGGAGAAAGACGGTCATTCAGTTATTCCGTTTCCGTTTTTTTCTCTTTTTCGGTAAATATTTCGTCATTAACACGAAATTCCCAAAATTATTCTAACGTTACTCTAATTTTGGTTTTCCTTTTCTTATAAAGTCCAATAGTATTAGCTTCTCTTGACCAGGTTCATCCATGCATCAGTCGTCGTCAACCCATATAAAAGAGGGAAACATCTCATTTAAGGAAAACTGCATTCTGCTAGATAAGTATGTAGCCCCTGTTTATATCAACTATATAAAAGCAAATGTAAACAGATGTAAGGGGTTACGGCACGAACTTTTAAATATTGCCACACAAGGTCTAGGATGTCAAACATTTATGAGTTTACATCAGTAAGTTTGCAGCCTGGTACGTATATATTAATCTAACCCATCCATTTATAGGCAGGATGAGACACAAGGTCAATTCTAAAGCAAACGAAAGCTGGTTTGAATCAAGAGTTTTCTTTCTGTGAGACATGTAGGCAAACAAAAGCTAAAAACCTCAGTTTACCCGTCTATCAACCATAGCTAGTTGGAGCAAAAATATTCATACCTTTCCGAAGGGCATCCATCTCATTCCTCAAAATACGAAATAAATCGCGAACAGCCTCGTCCATGGTTCGGATTGGAATCGCCAATTTCATTTTCAGCAATGATAACCGTGAAGTGTAGTGACATTTTTGTTTGAATGTGTTTTATGGCATATCAACCACTTGTTACTTACTGCTGAATTCTATTCACACACACACACACACACACATATCATCATCATCATCATCATCATGTCACGCCTTCTGCACGGATATCAGTAACCCTTACTCGCCACCCTTCTCTATCGTTCATTGCTTCCGGTAGGTCTTCAGGACTACATCCCGTATGGGCACAGAGCTGCTGTATGTAGGTTCATGCTGGTCGTCCTGCCTTTGCTCGTCCATGAGAAGGGGTCCACTGGAGTAAATTACTTATGTGTTTGCCCTTACTTCTCCAGCAGTGTCCTGCATTTCTGGTTTGTCTAACTTGGTTAGTTTTCGTGATGTAGGGCATCCATATCGCAGTATTGACACGACTGCTGTATGAAAGAAACTGCGTCTCATTTTATCGGTCAGGTCTGACTTCCATATGACCGATAGCTTATCGATAGCTGTCCATGCCTTTGCTAGTCGCGAGTTGATGTCTGTCTCGGTTGATGTCGTCTCAGTTGATGAGACACTGCTTCCTAGGTAGGTAATTTGTCCACTAGTTTTAGAGAACTAGCGTTTAGTGTGGAGATGTCACCTCTTTGATAAAAGCACATATATTCCGTCTTGTCTGCGTTAACATGGAGGCCTATGCCAGGAGCTGCTCGTTCCAGACTATGTAGCTGGGTTTCGGCTTGGGCGGGTGCATTTGCCAAAAGCACTAAGTCATCGCGTAGTCTGCGTTCGTAATTATTTGTTAAATTGAAACCGTTTTCTTTCATTTTATCAAAAGTTGTTCTAAGCTTGTAGTCTAGACAGATGATAAAGCGGTATGGTGCTAAAGTCTCTCCTTGCAGTATACCTGCTACAGTGTCGAAGTAGTCTGTATCTCCATCTGGGGAACAGACTTTTACTTTTGTGTTTCTATATAGCATCATTATGGCTGCAACAGTTTCTTTGGGTAGGCCGTAGGCGAGTAGTATTTGCTCCATCTTTCCTCAGTGTATGAAGTCAAAGGCCTTGGTGATGTCGATAAATAGTATTGTTGCCTCTCGGATTTTTGCACGTACACCTTCAAGATTTTGACGGATTGTCAAAATTTATGATGTCCTAGATCTACTCTTCCGAATGGCATTTTGGTTTTTGCTAAGTATGTTCTCAATTTGGGTTCTATGTGGTTGCGTCGAAGAGCATTGAAGATCTAGGCCACCATGGATATAAGGGTTATACCTATGAAGTTCTTGGCTAATCCGAGGTCACCTTTTTTCCGGAAGAGGAGGATGCATCCCTTCGTCTATCTGTCGACTGGGTTTTGATTATATATGAGATTACAATGTTGAAGCAGTATGACGTCGAATTGCTTGGTTTTCTATACTTCTGGATGTATTTCATCAAGTTTTGCTGCTTTTCTATTTTTAATTTTTCTTTATACCGAGTCGAGTTCTTCTTATGTAAATGCTCCTAGTTTGATATCTTATTGTTTACTTATAATTCTCGTGATTGGTTCATGCGTAACTTTCGGAGGGTTTCCGAGAAAATTCTCGAAAAAATGGTTTCCAAAGGTGTATTCGTTCTTGTTGGCTGGTAGCTTTCACTCTAGCTTTCGCAGTGCTCTTCCTTCTGCTCACTTAGTTTACTGTTTGCCATGCTATCTTAGATTGTCTATCTTTAACCGAGTCTCTAATCTTATCGAGCTGATTTTGAATGTATTCTGCTTGCTCTTTTAGGGAGTTGTTAGCTAATTCATTTTCTGCCTTTTTAAGTTTCAGGGCATTGATATTGATTGGGGTTTTCCGATTGCATTTGGAATCAGTTTTCATGTCTGCACGCTTTTTCCTTGCCAGTAATGTCTTCCATGGGACTCTTGGTTTAGTCTTTTGTTTAGTTGGTATGCATTCCGCAGCCGCTTCTTTGTGGGCATCGAAATGATCATATTAGTTATTCAAAGTATGTGTTTTTGTTTTCTGTAGTGCATCGAATTTGTTTCTTAGTGTCAACGCGTATTTATTTCTAATATCCCTGTTATTAAGCAGGGACTAATCATAGTCTACAATGGTTGTTGTTCGGGTCGCATTCATTCATGGCTTCAGTCGTATTTTTGCCATAACCATTCGGTGGTCGGAGGATATACCTTCGAATGAATAGAATGCCACGCAATTCAATGCATTATTATTCCATTTCTTATTTATAAAGACGTAGTCTATTTGCACTTTCACATTATTTGCGTATGTGTTGGTCCATAGTTTTCTCTTTCTTTTCTGAAAGTTTTGCATTGAGACATGTTAATCTATTTTCTAGCGTGAAATCTGATAGATGTTGCCCATTTCTATTTGACGAGCTGTGTAGGCTGAATTTGTTGTTTACGTTTTTACCAATTTGGGCATTCATGTCTCCATCAATGACGAGAACATTGCGTTTCGAGATGCTACGCACAAGGGAGGACAGTTCATCATAAAAGGCGATGAGGTCAGTTTTTTTCACTAACATAGGTATGGAGGGCTGTAACAGAAGATGATTGTTGCACTAGGGTTGCCATTGAATGTAGCTACCATCATCCTAGTTTGTATTTTCTCTATGCTTTTTAGTGATTTTAAGGCTTGTGGTCCTATAAGCATACCTGCACCTACTATCGTGGCATTGACAGAGTTTATATATATATATATATATATATATATATATATATATATATATATATAATTTGTAAACGAAGAAAGAGTGTGTAGGTAGATTATTGTTAAACGAACTGGAGTTTATTCATTTTCACACAGTAAAAAGTTTCAAGTATTTCTACTCAACAGTAATGATTCTATTTAATATTAATTATTTGCTTGCACAAAATCAAATGGTTTTATGTATTGCTTTTTCACACAAATAATAATTGTATTCAGTAATCATGATCCCAAGTAAAAGATGGATAAGTCCTATTTAGATGGATACCAGGTACTACCATTTTGGGTCAGAGTCGACCTGAGAGTAATGGTAATGCAGGGGATACTCCACATTCCCAAAACTCCGACACTGGAGCCACACTGTCTGGTGTGGTTTAATGTCACAACAAGGACACCTGATATCTGTACGTTTGAATGACTGACGAATGGCAAACGTAAATTTTTTCAAGTTGAAATTTCGATTCCAACCATTCTAAAAATATTAAAAAAAGAATGTTTCCTAAAAGTTTTATAGGTATATAGACTTATAGCTTAAAGGCTTAACGACAAGAGTATAATAAGCTAAGTAAATTGATTAATTAATTAATTTATTATAAGCAAAGTAAAATAGTTATTTATGATAAGCTAAGTAAAATAATCAATCAATAAATCTTGTTATAAAAATTGGGAAAGAAAATCATATCAACATAAAAGAGAAACTTTCATGAACTGATTATTTATAGCATCATAAAACAAGGGCATTTTTATTTTAATGATATTCTTATTTCAGTTCTATTCGTTATGTTGATTTTTTTCTTTTCCATAATGACGATGATAGGACAAAATATCGAAATACAAAAATAGGTTTTGAACTCTAATCATACATCGACATTATCACCCATAAACATCTAACATTTTCCCACTCACTCAGCCGGGGCTGTAGAAGACACAGACTGCACATCTGCAGAAGGGTAACACCTCACCATTGAGTATACTGACTATAACATGAGTGGCATCTGATGGTGAGGCTCACTTCTGGAACTTTTGGGAACGTGAAGTACCTTTTCAGTGACATTTTCCTAAAGTCCACACTGACCCGGAATGGTAGTACTCGTTGGGGTCTCATCTATAGGTCAAATAAAACTGTTAAATCTTCTACTAAGATTATCATAATTGATTATTTAAAACCATATAGCTGTGTGCAGGTTATTTGTATTAAATAGGAATACTTGGTAAATAGAATTGCTAATGATTAATTGCAGTACTTATATCTTTTACTGAGTGTAAATAATTGATTAATATTAAATAGAATTGCTTCTGTTAAATAGCAATTCTTAAAAGCATTTAAATGGGGGAAAAATGAGCTAAAACTCATTTAACATAAAGTTAATTACGAACTATTTGCTTACAAATCCCCACCCCATATATATATATATATATATAAGAAAGGGATACTTGATAAATCTAATTGTATGATTAAATAGCAGTACTTGAAACCATCTAATTCTGTGTAAACAAATATAATTAGTATTGGATGGAAATATTAGAGTTTGATAGGAATAGCAGAAACCGCCTAATTGTGTGCAAATAAGTAAGTTTTAACAACTCCTTTAAAAATAAAGTTACCTGTCGACAATTCACTTACAAAGCCTATGTATATGGTCTAGTCCGCTGGGGCAGTAGAATACACCGACAGCCTCTCTAGAGGCTCCAACGAGTGTCCTGTATATGACACTAAAGAATCTGATGATGAGGTTCCGGTAATACTGGAGCTTTGGAGAATACGGAGTAACTCTTCATGGGCATCGCTACCTGGTGTGGTAGCATCTGATAGGATCCTACCTATGGGTCCAATATAGCTGTTTGATCACTTAAACTGTTCACTTAGGCTAAACTGAATTGTTTGAAATAGAAGTGTTTGATCATTCAACTGTGCGTAAGCCAATGACTGATGTTCAATAGAATTTTAGTGCTACATAGCAATACTTGAAAACAGTTAACTGTGTTCAAATGATTTATAGTACATAGATTTATCCGTTTTTGAGAGAAATATGTATAACCATTTAATTGTGTGCTAAAGAATGAGATAAAGCTCGTTTAAAAATTTTATCTACAAAATGTTTCGAAATCATATATATTCAATATATATATATATATATATATATATATATATATATATAAAGAATTCGGGATTAAATAACCTACAATGGTTGATATGTCATTAAACCAAACCAAACGAAACTAATATATATATAAATATATACAAACAAGATTTTGCATAAAATAACCCTCAGATTTGTCTGCTGTGAAACACCAACTAACAAACCTACCAATTCTCTTCTGAATTCATGATACCCGGATATTACTTTGAGAAGAACTATAGACAATCAAAACGGATATTATTAAGTAGCGAAACGTATCAATCATATTTTCACAAAATTTCTTTCTCATTGAATTTATGTTATTGATGTTTTTAGATATTCAAGATGTAATGAAAACCCACGGTAGATTTTCTCATGTTGGAGACATTTGCCTCTTGTCATGTTTTTATTATAACATTATATTTGCTATTTCTAAAACAAAACCTATTGAGATTTTCGCTCTTTAAAACATGATTATTTTTTAATTTATGCAAAAAACTCAAAGTAAATAAAAAAAGAATCCACAGAACTTGCATAAACTTCGCGAAAAATATTGCAAAGTTTAGAAAATATGAAAAATTATTTCCATCAAAAATTATTTCAATTCAAAATATGCACTTGATCAGAGGGGTATTAAACAATGTGGCTCGGGGAATTAAGTTTAAAAATGTACACACACACACACACACACACACACACACACACACACACACACACACACACACACACACACACAGAGGCATGCGCACACACAATGCATATATATATATATATATATATATATATATATAACCTTAGCAGCCATCTAAACTGAATGGACCAACATATATATAAAAAACCATCCAAATAAATAAAACTAACACCAAGCAAATACCAAAACCAATAGTTTCCCTGAAAACGATCAGAGACATGGTTGAAAGCGCTTGGGTAAATATGGAACACTCTACCATCTGGATCTCATCATTCGAAAAGAAACAAGAAGACTTGAATGTCTACACATGAAGAACATAAGAAAAAATATTCCGAGGTCTATAACAAAGCCTGTTCGAAGAATGACTTACTGCGAAAATACACAATATATATTTATATATATATCTTGCTCTTTTTCAGTATTTCAAAAATTTTGACGATATTAAGTTTAAATACATGCAGTCAATAAAATAAAGAAGGAAAAAATATAACGATGTGTCACGGGTCATCATCACTAAGTCGTTCCGATACATCGATTACTTTGACCCTCTCTCGTCCTCTCTCTCTATCATCCATCATTCTTGACAATTCATCTCTTCAGCATCTACTATCAGCACAGAGCTGATAACTATAAGTCTTTGCTGGTTGGTTAAAACTGGACTGTTTATATATGGGATCTCACTCGAGAACTTCTCTTTTGAGTTCGTCCCTGTTTCACTTGCCGTATCTTGCATATTTTGTAGTGTGCTGCTTCCAGAATTTGTTCAAAACAGTACGAAGTAGTTTTGTAGTTCCCTTCTAGTTTTTTCGCTAAATGCTTTGTTTAAGTCTAGGTGTTGTAACCACACAATAGTCCTGAATCGACTACAGTTTGGAAGAATTCCCGTTTTATTTCATCGGAGAGATTAGATTTGAAAAAGGTTGGTAACCTGTCAATAGAAGTCTATGCCTTTCCTATACGAATGTTGACATCACTTTCAGTAGATAAGATATTGCTACTGAGGTATGTAAACTGGTCTACAAATTTTAGAGGTTTATCATTTGATGTGGAGATTGCACCATCTTATAAGAACACATAAAATCTGCTTTATCAAACTTCAAGAGGCCAATGCCTCTTGCTGCCTGTTACAGGCTACGCAACAGACATTTCGCTTAAGCAGCTGTACTTTTCAGAAGGTCTAGATTATTTGCGTAGTTTCTGCAGGTTATCGTCCGGTTCTTGTCTTTTTAAATTTGAGGCTATATATATATATATATATATTGTAAGATATAGGACTTGAACACCTTAAGTTGGCCATACAATTGTTTAATTTTCTTGTAACTTGTTTCGTTCTTCATCACATGAGCATTTTAAAACATAACTGGAAAAATGTACCTATCAACCGTAAATAAATACACCCAAGACAAATTCTAAAATAAACAGTTAATTTTCTCCTAAAACAAATATACTAAGATCATATTATTTCTCGTGGAAAATTGCAAAACATTTCTTATATATATCTATTAAATTTTACTTTTGGTTAAAGAGGTATTGTTATTTAAGTCTTTGGTTACAGAGTTTCAATTTGTTGACATTGGTGATAAATGATAACTAATAATATCCGTTTTGACTGTATTATGTTCCGTTAATAATGAAATTATGTGGAACCTGCGGAAACAGATATGTTTCTGCCCCCGACACAACAGGCGGAAGTAAGGGGACGGCCCGTTTTTTGGAGAGACAGTATTGAAGCGACCGACGTAAAAGAAAGACGGTCCTAAGTTTTATCCCAAGAGGGGCCGCGAACTTTTGATAGAAAATATCAACCAGTATTTCTCTCTCTTATTGAATAACTCACAGTAGCGAGCCAGCTATAAATCCTAAAAGAAAATACTAAAGTGTCTGTGCTGATTTTCAATATCAACCTTCGCGTTCTCCGACATATGCCGAAGTGATCACGGGCGTACCTGTCCCTGCTAGCTGCATATACCAATGCATACGCTTCACTTGGCCAAATCGATAAAATTAGAAGTCAGCAAGAAGATAGATAATCACAAATAATATGGCTGTGTGTAAATGAAGTACGTGGAAGGAAAAGCATTTCAAGAACAAAATTCAAAGCTGCTTGCCAAGAAGAAAGACGTCAAAAATGGAAAGAATATTTCAAAAATCTGCTCGGAAATTCTCTTGAAATCACTGACAAACCTATCCAAAAAAATTAATTATAACCAAGTAGACATTAAACTAGAACAGTTTACAGAGGAAGAACTTGACGCAGTATTGAAAAAAAAAGAAAGAAAGAAAAAGAGAAAAGCTTCATGCCTCGATGAAATACCCGCGGAAGTTTGGAAGACAAGAAAATATGACATCATACATCTCCAATCATGCAACACAGTCTATAAACAAAACTAAATCGAGAAATGTGACTTTGGAATAAAAAAGAACTACAGAAGCATAACGCTAACTGCTAGAGCAACTAGGGTCTGTAATATCCTACTTCTCCATCGTATCCGATCTGCAATCATGAAAATTCTTTAGAAAAATCAGAACGGTTTTCGAAGGGATCGATTCACAACCTCATAGATTTTGACAATCCATCAAATCATTGAAGGAGTGCGAACAAAGAATATCGAGGTAGCGCTACTGTTCGCATATTTCTTAAAGGCATTGGATTCAATCCTCAGAGAAGAGATGGAGTAAATACTACTTATATGTAGTATTCTCGAAGTAATTGTTACGGCTATAATGATGCTTTACAAAAACACGAACGCAATGGTTCCCTTACCTGATGGAGACACAGACTTCTTCGATATGGTCGCTAGATCCTTGCAAGAAGATTCATTAGCACCATATTTGTTTATAGACTACATGCTTCGAACATACATAGATCAAATAAAACTAAGAGTTTCAAATTGAAAAAGGTAAGAAGCAGACAGAATACCGCAAAGACTATGACAGACGCAGCCTACACTGATGATCTAGTACTTATTGCAAATACAATAGCAAAAGCAGAACCCCTACTGCATAATCAAAAGCAAGTAACTGGAGGAATTGGCCTCTACGTGAATGCAAATAAAATAGAGTTCAAGAGTTTTAAACAAAATGGGGCCATCTCTGCTCTAAGTAGCAAGCCTCTAGAACTAGTAGACCAGTTAACATACCTCGGTAGCAACATCTTATCAACCGAAAGTGATGTTAACATACACCACGTGAAGACATGGAATGCTACTGACAGGATATCGATCATATGGAAATCTAATCTATCCGATGAAATAAAACAGGATTTTTTCCGAGCTGTTTCTGTGTCCATAATAATATATGGGACGCTAACAGAACGCATAGAGAAAAAGCTCGATAAGAACTTCACGAGAATGCTACTCATTATCTTGAACAAATGATGGAAGCAGTATCCCCAAAACAACCGGTGTACGGCCACCTGCCCCCTATCTCACAATCCTTTAAAGGAAGGCGGATAAGACAAGTAGAGCACTGCTGGAGAAGTAATAATAAATAAAGGGACGTTCTGTAATGGACTACCTCACATAGACATGCCAGTGTTAGCTGACCAGCAAAAACTTACATTAGCTCAATATGGACACAAGAAGACACAAATTGATTGATGACAGGGATGGATAGCAAGAGGCAGTCAGGTAACTCCGTGGTCTGAGTGCGACTTGATAATAGTGATGATGAAGTATTTAATGAGCTTTTTGTATTTATTTCAACTGTCCACAAACAATAAGTTTATAATTGGATAAAACTATTTTGGCTCCATATTTCAGTGGAATCCTTTAGATGTATTGAAGGTATTCCTGGTTTGTTAAAAGCAGTTCTACTTCTACATGGAAGAGTAACATGGTTAAATTACAAAAACTCTATTGTCAATGGTTTTTACATTATTTATTATAAAAATGTCTTGGAAATTACTAAACGATAAAGTGCAGGGGAAATGATTTTACGATAAAAATGCATTCGAAATGATTTTACTATAAAAAGCATTGGGCATGATTTTACAATAAAAATACATTGGAAATGATTTTTACTATAAAAATTAATTGGAAATTATTGAATCTATAAAAGTGCATTGGTAATGATTTATCATAAAAATGCATTAGGAATAACTTTACCAGAAAAATGCATTGGAAATGTTGGTACGATAACTGCATTGAAAATGTTTTTATAATGAAATTGTTGTAGAAATGATTTGGTTATTAAAAATATGGGATATGATAGCATTAGTTAAATAACGTTTTGGCAACATACTGCAGTGGAAACCATTAGAGGTATTGTTGGTATTGCTAAGAGCTGTATTTGTTAAGAGCTGTAGATGCGGTGTAATTGATAAATAATGAAAAAATCTTGTGAGCGGAAAAGGGGCGAGCTGATAACGTTTAAATTCCCATCCAGTAGGCTAGGTGTAACACACTATGCTTGATCTACCACACAAAACTGAAAAAAGCAGCTAAACAGTAGGCTAGAATTCTTAATCTGCTATATTGTGTAGGCAGGACAAATGATGCCGGCCATGCAAGTCGGAAGTGAGAGTTCAGTGTTCGTTGAACCCTAATAAAAGAAGCTGGGTGTCTTGATTCTCTATCTTTTAGTAAGTGAGGACACAAGGAGACAAGCTGTAGTGTGTCGAGGAGCAACTGAACCATTCAAAGATTCAAGAAACGCAAAATCGTTCCTCATTCTCCGTTAGACTACCTGCAGTCACTGACATCGCAGTTTTCGGTGACTATGATACGGATGTCTTATAATTTGATAGGCTACTGGCCAATAATGATTTCATTTATCTCAATGTGTTCAACTAGTTTTTTTTTATATTCGAAATACTCTTATATTTTATTTTTGCTTAAAACATTGGTGAATAAAGGAGGATAATTTTTAGTTCAGTTCTTGAAGAAATAAATTTTCAGGCTTAAGAAACTCCCACCCATTACTCATGCTGTATTAAGTGAAGAAAGAATCAATTTTCACAAATATCGATGTCTGGTGTTTTTAAACACACCCTTGTTTTTCACTCAAGTAAACTGATATATACAATTTCACTAATTAATGCAGGAAATATACAAAAATATATGTGCAGAATTTCTGCGAAACGCGCCTTAAAAAGCGTACACAGTTGCACAATCTGCTCAATTTACGTCTCATATTTTCTTTATTTCTTTTGCAATTCGTTTAGTCATTATCTAATTGCTATGATAAGCGTTATTGTTTTACGAAAGGAACAGAACAGATCTTGGACCAACAAATGAGATGTGCTAAAACCATACAACGTACGTACGATTCCTCATATACTTTCCACAGGTTAAACAATTGGCACAGCGTTTCTCTATGAATTAATAACTCGAATTATTATGATAAAAATGAACGAATTCTCTCCTCAGTTACACTCTGATATTTATGACATCACTGCTGATGTTAAAGTAAGAGGAATTTTCAATTTTATATTTTTAGATTTAGATCTGTTTGTACCTTGAGCACTTAAATATTTCAAGAGATTACAATTTTGTAAATCTTGCTATTTTAATAATGATGATATTGCAATCGTTTGTGTATTATACGCACAATTTTACCCAGATTTTTCAACCCCAAAGTTAAGAGTTCGAATTTTACAAGAGAATTATATATTCACCTTCATTTTCGGACCACATGCCTCATCATATCCAGGATGAGATGACCGAAAGTAAATTGTATCTGTAGTCCAAACTATTTTTTTTTTTGCCGTTACAGAGAAATTTCCACAGGAATGTATGTTTGTTTATAATTTTCTTTCTCTTAATGTGAGAAAATTTTCACAGAAGACTTGTGGCACTTTTATGGGAACATGCCTGTTGGTTGGTTGGTTGGATAGGTTTTATAGTATATCAATCTTTGTAGGCTATTAATGACGAATCCATTTTTATATAAATAATCATTTCTATTTTAAAATATTCAGTTTAGCATGGGTACACAGTTTAATTGTCAAAAACATTTCTATTTCAAGCTATTCAGTTTAGACAAACAGTTCTAATTCAAACAATTCAGTTTAGCCTAATGACAGTTTAATTGTAAAAAACAGTTCTATTTCAAACAATTCAGTTTTGCATTAGCACGCAATTTAGTTCTATTTGACCCATAGATAGGACTCTATCAGGTACTACCACTCTGGGTCAGAGTGGACCTGGGACAGATGGTAATGAAGGAGTACTCTGCATTCTCCAAAGTTCCAGCATTACAGCTCTTGCCGGCTGGGCCACAGGACACTCGTTGGAGGAGTTTTTCCTCTCTGCAGAGAAGCAGTCGGTGTATTCTATAGCCCTAGCCGACTGGGCCACAGGACATTTGTTGGGGGAGTCTTACCTCTCGGCAGAAAAGCAGGTAGCGTATTCTACGGCCACAGGACACTCGTTGGAGGAATCTTATACCTCTGTAGAGAAGCAGTCGATGTATTCTGTAGCCCCATTCGACTTGGCCACAGGACACTCGTTGGAGGAGTCTTATCCTTCTGCAGAGAAGCAGTCGGTGTATTCTACAGCGCCCTCCACTCTCCAACCGACTGGGCAAGGAACATGACTTTGTCTTTGCTGATACTTTTGTGTAAATCTTATGTCGTAAACCATAGAGTAAACGAGATAGATTGTTATTTTTATTTAAAACGAATTAATAAAAAAATTGAACGAATTCTAAATTGAAGTTTAATCTAGCCGCTACAAATTCTACAAAATTGCTGCGTATTATGCACGAGAATATTTTTTCAGAATTTCGTCGTCTCAAGTTAGGTTTAAGTGTTATATATTAGTGCGTGTTATACACTAGTAATTAAAAATAATAATTGTAATAATAATTATTACAATATCAAAGTAAGAATAGACAAGATCGAACAAAATAGCATGTGTAGATTATTTGGTGATAGAGATGAAACGATCAATCATATGATAAGCGAATGCTGTAAATTAGCGCAAAAAGAGAATCAGAGTAGACACGACTGGGCGGGAAGATGATCTACTGGAAATTGTAAAAGAAGTTTAAATTTGACCATAAGAGTAAATGGTATATGCATCACCCAGAATTCGTCTTAGAAAATGAGACGTACGAAATTCTTTGGGATTTAGCGATACAAACAGATCATCTAATCTAGGTCAGACGACCAAATGTAGTGATAAGTAAAGTAAAGTTGTCTCCCTTTAGTCGAGGGAGACCAAAAGGCTCCCGTTTCAATAGCTACTACACCAAGGTGTAGAGTAGGGCGCCACTCCTTTCCCTGGATTGCTCCACTTTACCCTCGATAAGTACCTTATATTGCTGAGTGTTAAGCAAGGAGGTACCACGTACCATTTTAAAATGCTTTGGTATGTCACGACCCGCGATTGAACCCAGGTCTCCCGAACCATTGGCGACAACAACAAAAAAAGAAGAAAAAAAGAAAAAGCGAGAAGAGAGCCTGACGAAGTATAGAGTTTTCTGTTCTGGCAAACCACAGTGTAAAACTAAAATAAAGTGAAAAGAGAGATAAGCATCTTGACTTTGTTTGAGAACTGAAAAAAACTATGGAGTATGAAAGTGATGGTGGTTCGGTCATAAAAGGATTGGTTCTGGGACTGGAGGATTTAGAAATAAGAGGACGAGTGGAGATCATCCAAACTACAGCATGGTTGAGATCGGCCAGAATACTGAGATAAGTCCTGGAAACTTGAGGAGATTTATTTTCACTCACACTCCAGTGAAAACCATCAGTTAATGGTCAGGTGAAAAACACTCAATATATATATATATATATATATATATATATATATATATATATATATGGTACATGGTCTGTGACCCTGGGTTTCAAGCAATCAGAAATCGTCGAACGATTGCACGAAACCCAGGGTCACAGACATTCCATTTATATATATATATATATATATATATCATTAATATTGAGCACTATTAAACAATACAGCAACATTTGTTCCTCCATTAACCCACCAAGTGAGCTAGTAAGAACCATAAACCTATATATATATATATATATATATATACGGGAGTGATAACATCACATCTGCTGTGGATGACATTTTTGGCCAATGAGATCCAAGTACTGCGTTAGAAGGAAGAAGTGTGCGAACCACTGTATTAAATGGAAGAAGTTTGTGAACAGAAAAGGAGACTATGTTGAAAAAGCAAACTTATTTGACCACATTGTATGAGAGTATGTTGATTAGCCTTAGATCTTTTTCATCCGACCCTCGTATATCTATCTATATATATATATATGTATATATATATATATATATATGTAAATGGAAAAAGAAAAGCGGCACGCTTCACTTTCCCTAATCACGAGTAGTCTTCGTTTTCGCAATAAAAGATTTCATTTTTTAGGAACTTATCCTTATTGTGTGAAATGTAAATCTAATTTTCTGTATTGTCTTTCTTTACTGTAAATGAAACACACACACACACACACACACACACACATATATATATATATATATATATATGGAAATTTAATGACTGTCTGAAGAGAGATCCCAAATCAAATAAGTAAATTTATCTCAAGATTTCCATTCTTTATTGCAAAGTTATAACTATTCTTTGAGGTCTGATACGTTTCTTGAGCAGCATTGCAAGGTAGTTATATATATTTTCATCCTTATTTTGTTATAGAATGTTTCTGATATACAATGGAGCTACTAAAACTAATTATTTTAGATTGTTCGAATAAAGTTGTTTAGTGTAGGTTCGCAGGTTGAGGATAAATTTACATAATTTGTCTTGCTGTGTTAGAAATGCATTACCTCCAATTGTTATTTAATAGATCGATTCCGCTTCCGGACACGCATAAAAACAACCACGAAGCCTCAGCAACAATATAACATAAAGTATCATATGCTATTTCATAACACAATAACATCAGTCATAAAATTAAGCGTAATGTAATACAAAATACTTGTTAACATGTACAAGTAAATTACTTATGTTAAAGTGAATAAAATATTTTCCCAGAGCAAATACATATTTTTCTTTCTTGCTGAGTGTGCTATTATCTGAAAACTCACAGCATAAGATCGATTATCGCAATAACAACTGCTATGAGCATTTCAAAAATTTTCAGTAATATGAAATCTATCTATCTATCTATCTATCTATCTATCTATCTATTAATGACAATGTGGTGAAACGGTCAGTCACAGTGCCAATTGTAATTCATTAAATTTGAAGGCACGCTGATTTGTTAAAATGCTTTTAGAAATAAATGAAATGAAAAAAAGGATTCTTCATACTTTGTTGCATCACAATTACTGTTAATTACTCGGAATATCCGTTCTGGCACTCTTTGAACGAAACCATGAAAGAATTTATCAAGCACTTCATGCCAAACTACTCAGATGCCAGTTTTGAGTTCTTGCATCGTATTCAATTTCTCCTCCATCTTGTCAACCGTCCCTGCACGTTTTCAATGATATGAAGATCCGGGTTCTTGGCCGGTCGGACTAAAACTTTTAAAGCCTGCTCTTGAGGAAATATTTGCATTACGCTTGCAGGAAGAATAGAAGCATTATTCTGCTGAAACTGAATCATCGTTCTAAACACCTTCGGCTATTAAATTCCGATTTCTTTCGTTATCTCCGTATTCTGCTATGGTTTAGATATCTGTGTGTGAACTGGTTTGTCATCATACCACTATATTAGAAGCAATTCCAAATAATATGCCTCGGAAAATTCACATCGCTAATCGTGAGTCATGTCGGTTATGCTAGAGATTATCTGGGCATACAAAATCTCATTGGTGAAAGGCCCCTGCGCCAATTCTCCTCCCTCACTTAATGAAGATTTGAAAATTCTAGGCTGAATGATTTTGGGATCATTTTCAGAGTGGTATGTCGTAATCTTTTTTGCGTCTCATGATGGTTTATATATATATATATATATATATATATATATATATATATATATATATATATATGCGTGTGTCTATGTATGTATGTACATATATCTGGGATGGAAGAGCATATATATATATATCCACATTAATATAACCTAATATATAATAACATATATATAGAAGGGCATATATATATATATATATATATATATATATATTACCACCATAAATACACACACACACACACACACACACACACACACACACACACACACACACATGTATATATATATATATATATATATATATATATATATTAGTTATTGCTGTTAGTAATAAAATCAGTGACCCGAGTTCAAATACTTGAAAAACCTGCTAGCGTTTCGCTTCGTGCTGTTACTCACTAGCTATGAGTAAATAGAGTACAGATTGGCATCTCTAGCCTAGGAAAGGCAACCAGTAAAGCAAATGGAATATTCTAAATTAAAACCAGCTGTGCTCCACTGAAAAATTGACATTTTGTCGCATTTTTCTCGTGGTGGAGGTGTTGGGCATATATATATAGTGTGAAATTCAGAAATTGTCATTAAAAAGTTTTTTTCTTAAATCAGACAAGTGGTCAAATATGTAACAATAGAGCAAGATAAAACCTTAAATAAATAAGTGATTTCTCATCTCTTCATTTCCCTCTCATGATAATACATTTCCTATATTATTAAAAACAATGGAATGGGCGAAAAAGAATGAATAATCACTGATCATACCTCACACAATGCAAATATGACTGCGTGACATAGGGACAGAAGCAGGGAGGATAAGATGGAAAAGAAATTTTATATTTACAAAATATATCAACATTTTGCAATAGACTGGTTTAACGATGCGTAGTAAAGACCTGCTAACAGTACTAAAATTCTGTGCCGGAATAAAAGAATGACAATGTTGATGGAATTTTCTAAAAATCTATTTCTGCAAGTCTTCGTATATATATATATATATATATATATATATATATATACGCGTAAATTTTTCTATTGTTTGGTCTAACGATAGAAAAGTAAATAGCTATTGAATAGGTCCGCAAGTGAATATGGTATTTTAGATTTAGTCGTTATATTTTTTATAACTTTGCTCTTCATGTATTTCCGATTATAAAGTCTAAAATACGTGTAGAGCAAAGTTATAAAAAGCAAAATCTAAAATACCAAACTCCTTTGCAGAACTAATCATTTCATAATATATATATATATATATATATATATATATGCAATTTGAAAGCTTAAAAGATTGTGCCCTGTTTTATATCCCACCCTTTACTTACAAATACGTGGTGTATTCAATAAGTTTCCAGACTGTTTTTTTGTACAGGTATTTAAAATTGTCGTAGACTCTTGAGAATTTACTATGTTATTGCTATACATCTTATGAGATGACTGACCAATTTTTATGATTTCAGGTTCAAATGAACGGCTACAGCAGCAATTGGAATACACCCTACTAAAGCCTGATTGTCACAGTTGGTGAATTTCAAAAATGCAATCTGGACGTGAGTACACTTTAGAAGAACGATATGCAATAAAATTCTGTTTTAAAGTTGGGAAAATGCCACAGAAACGTATGGAATGCTTCAGACTGCTTTTGGAGCATCTTGCATGAATCGAGCATCAGTTTTTGAGTGGCATAAGAGATTCAAGGAAGGCAGGGAGTCTGTGAGGGATGATGAGAGGTGTGGGAGGAGTAAGGAAGTCAATACACCAGAGTTGATTGGCCAAAGAGTTAGGGTTAGGGTTACTATGTTGAGGTTTTAAGGGAGTCCAGTAAGAGATTCCTTGGGAAGAGGCCAGCACTCTTCAAATCGGGTGAGTGGCATTTTCCCCAGGACAATACACCAGTCCACAACTAAATCCTTGTCTTAGACTATTTGACCAAGATGGGCATCAAGACAATTCCTCACCCTCCCTATAGTCCAGACCTTGTTCCCTGTGACTTTTGGTTATTCCCTAAGCTCAGAGGTTATCGTTATGAGACAATTGAGGAGATGCAAGAGGGTATGACGAAGGTCATTGACACGCTGACACAAAAGGACTTCCATGAGGCCTTCCAAAAGTTGTTGGAACGGTACATTGTGGCTGAAGGTGATTACTTCGAAGGGGACTAGAGTTTCATGTGTGTACGATCAATAAAAGTGCCCGTACGAAAAAAGTCTAGAAACTTATTTAATGACCCTCGTACATGTGCGTTGCACCAACACGCACGTCGATGATCGTGTGGGAAGTTCACGTGCAACTTATACGTGATACTTAATTTGTGAGACATAATTTAAACATTTAGATTTAAAAGAATTAATCGATTTGGGTATCGCCACAAAAAATTGACCAAAACGACCATACTATAAATTGTGGATTACAAATCAATCGGAAGTTTTTTAGTTTAGAATTTTTGGTTAGACCTCTACCTTCTGTATAGGTCGACTCTCAAACATATTATAGGCTACTGGTAGGCTAAAACATACCCTGTGGGCCTAAAAGAGTATAGGCTATGATAACCTGTAACAAAAGCATATAGTATATAAATATAATAGACGAAAATGGTTGCTGGATTTAAAAATTAAGAATAATATGCAAGGTGGGAATATCGTGGTAAGAGACATGTTATATTATGCAAAACTAATATCTATATATTGGAATCTCCAAATACCCTCAACACCAGTCATGCTTTCATGATTGTTAGAAATACGTTTTAATACTGCATATTTACTATTGACCTTTCGTGCATACATACCAGCCCATTGGCCTAGGGGGTAGACTGTTCGCCAAAGGTCCGGGAGACTTTAAAAATAGTACTTGATAAATCCTTGCTTAAGACTCAGCAATATAAGGAATGTATCAAGGGTAAAGTGGAACAATCCTGGGAAAGGAGTAGCGCCCTCCCCTACACCTCGGTGTAGTAGCTATTGAAAAGGGAGCCTTCCGGTCACCCTCGACTACGGTTGCCGACTACTACTTACGTACATACCACCATAGATTACAATAACGTATACGAATTATAATATAAAAACAACATAGACAACGAAAACAAATTACGATCGCAATTTAACACAGGACATATTCCAACATATAAATACCAGTATTGCATAATATTCCATAGTATATTACTATTTAACATGTTTCTTAAACCACGATATTCCTACCTCATATGTTATTCTTAAATTTTAGATCCAGCATACATTTTCGTCTATTACACTAACATATCAAATAAAAAAAATAATTTTCTAGATAATGCAATGCTGATGATAATTTGTTCCTTAGTTAAGATCATCACTACACAATTTTTTTTATTCGCCCAAACCTCCGTCTGTTCCGCATCTTCTGCTACACATCAATACACTTAAATCTGCCGCGAGGATCATTTATCATCACACACACACTCACACACATTTTCGACAACACACGATAATACGCAAAAATAATCTACACAAACATACACACTCACACACGGACACACATAGTTATACGCAATGCTAACGTAAACATTATTTTGATTATATTTTTCGATTTTTTTATTTCTCCAATATCTACCTGATGGTTGTCATAATAAGACGGCATGAAACCAGTGGTCGCAGATAAGCATTCATGCAATTAAATATATAAAACATTTAATATATATATATATATATATATATATATATATATATATGAAAAATAGAGAAGAGAGTATTGTTGCTTGGATATATGTAAAATCGAAAAATGAGCATAGCTTTTCAACGAATCAGATAGAAATACGTTTTGTTAGTTACTTCCCAAAGATTGTAAAGCTTGATATATATTATTTGTCAGCAAAATGACTTTGAGATTTTAGAAGCTTTTACGTCTTTATGTTTTAGGTTTAAGAGATTCATTAGTCTCTATTTTCGGCTTACCTTAATCAATATGCATAGTTTGCATGTATGTGTAATTTTCCCATTGAGCACGAGAATCTCAGCTATCAACGAGACGTCAAACACGCTCGTCGATCCGGAAAAATAAGTCGATTTGATGTGCTTAGTCAGATTCTGTGTTGAAGAAAACATGCCAATTTGTGATCTTAATTTTCGGCAAAATCACTAGGCTTTTGACTTCCGTTGTTTGTGTCATTAGAAGCAAGGATTGGTTTGTACGTGTTGTACAAGGAAACAAAATAGTAAGTGGTACCCCCACCAGATAAAAAAAAAAAAAAATTAAACAAATTGTTCAGAACCAAAATACATGAAAGACAGAGATAAGAATTGAATGAAAGAGAAGAAGAGACTTTTATTTATATAGAATAAAAGAGTAAAAGAGAGAAAAATGTCTGCTTTGCTTTGAAGGAATGTTTACAGAGAGGAAAAATGTGAGATTTGATTATAATGATCAGAATGTTTCATACAACTTATGATGGAGCTAATCTCAATATAAACTTCTCACCCACCCACACACGCACACACACACACACACGCGCGCGCGCGTGCGCGCATATATATATATATATATATATATAAAGTTTGTGTGTGTGCATATATACATATATTTGAGAATATATATGTATATATATTGTGACGATTACTGTATCTTTGTTCCGAGGTTACATTATCCTGGGACGTCGGGGAGAATCTCCAACGACAGTACCGTACCACCCAAGCTCTAAATATTCTCCGTAACTAGTTATATTTTATTGATAGCTTTGAAAGCCCATATAACTAGTTAAGTATAAAGCTTGCGTATAGGTTTAATTTTTCGAGATATGGACGAATGAGGATGAGTCAAGGGTCAAGGGGTCGACGTGATATAAATGAATACGTGAAGAGTTCCGAACCGGACAAACAATATGACGCGGGGTTGTTTTTTTTTCTTTTCTTTATAGATGTATCTTTCTTACATATTTTATTTTAAAGAAAGCACAATTATAACAACAGAAAAACAAAAAGCAAAACAAATACAATAAGAAAAATACAGAAATGTGGAGGGCAAGTCGCTTCCAATAGTGTTTGACTATGTCCTTCCTATAAGACAAAGTTCTCTTTTTTTCTTTCTTTTTTCTTTTTTCAACTCGTCTTAAAATTACACCCGTATCTTCTTGTCCTTTCTCAATCAAAGGGAGGAAATCTCCTCGTTCTCTATATTTGTTTTTTTATTCTTTCCCTTCTTTTGGCGAAGAACAAAAGTCTCTCCTCTTCGTCTTTAAAGTGGGTATACAATTTTAAACAAATTTATTTTTCGCCGAAACTAGCAGCTAATGAACAACCTCAAAAAAATGTTTCTTTGAATATTTTTGATGCGGTCGTTTATTTGGGTTACGTATATTATTTGTAATAAAATTTTTGACTAACCTTTTTTCTTTCCTTCCTTTTGTTATTTTTTTTCTTATATTCGTTAATTTCTTATTAACAAGTTGCAAGGCACCAGTTTTTTTTCTTTTATGTTGAGCCTCAGTTTCTTACCCAACGGAGTTGACGGCTTCTATAAGGCCATTCTGTTACTAGAATTTCACCTTCCACCGGACCATGTGAAGAGGCGACCTTTCTCTTCCTTGGCGAAGCTCGGAACTGACTTTTTGGCTTTCGTTCTTTTTGGCGGTAAAACGTCCTCCCTGCCTCGACCAATCGCATGTCTTTTCCCTATCTGGGTCAAGACCTTTGCCTTTTCTCAGTTGGTCCTTCACTGTTGCTAGGTCTCGAAAACCCGCCAATCGCCTGCCTTATTTCCGGTCCTCATAGTAGTCCTTGGTTTCCTACATTTTAACCCTACCGTGGCCGATAGCCGGAACAATATATATATATATATATATATATTATTTCAAGAAAAAAAAACAATATTCGGTCACTTTAGAATAATAAATTTATTTACATCCTGTTGTTAAGAGCATTGATATGAATCAAAGACTCCAAAATAATTTTTAACAGGACTTCATCAGATTTAACAAGAAAATAAAATCTTTTATTTTCTTGTTGGATCTGATGAAATCCTGTTAACAATTATTAAAAATTATTTTGGAGTTTGGATTCATAATGTTCTTAACAGGATGGAAATAAATTTATTATCCTAATGTGACCGAATACTGGTTTTTTCTTTTAATAATATAATTTGCTTATATTTAAATATTCGAAATTTGAATAATTCATTTTTCCTGACGGAATTGTTCTCTACTTCGAATTTACTGGATTAAAGAATACCTTATATATATATATATATATATGTGTGTGTGTGTGTGTATGTGTGTGTGTGTGTGTGAATAGATATATATTCATATATATTCGCATACAATTATGTAATGGTATATATTTCCACCTATTCACAATCTTGCCCAGTCGGCTAGGGCTGTAGAATACACCTACTGCACCTCTGCAGCGGGGTAAGACCCCCACCAATGAGTGTCCTGGATATGACATTGAACAATCTGATGGCGAGGTTCCAGTGATGCTCGGGCTTAGAGGAATGCAGAGCACCTCTTCATTACTATTGCTCCTAGGTCCACACTGGCATGGAGTGGTAGCACCTGATAGGGCCGTATCTATGGGTTAAATAGAAATAAACTGTGTACTTATGCTGAACTGAATTGTTTGACTTAGAACTGTTTGATTAAACTGAATAGTTTGGAATAGAAATGTTTTTAACAATTGAACTGTATTCTTATGCTAAACTGAATTGTTTGAAATAGACCTCAATATTTGTTTAAAAATAGATTTGGCATTAAATTACTTACAAAGGTTGATATGCCATAAAACCCAAACAACCAAAAAACTAACTATTCACAAACTTATGACTACATAATAAGCTACGTATGTATTGATTTACGCAAATACACAACTACTAAATATATATATATATATATGTGTGTGTGTGTGTGTGTGAGAATATATACATGTAGATGTGTGTATATATATGTACTAAGGTCATTCCATAAATAGGGGAAATTTATTTAAAAAAAAGCGAAATATTTTCTCAGAATCCCCCCACCCCGTAAATATCAACTCTACATTGTTTGGAAGTGATTAAGAGCAAACTTATTTTAATCTTGCTAAAGTATTTGTTTTGAGGCTATTCGAAATTACAGTTTGGTTTAGTTTGGTTTCTTTGTTTAATGGCATATCAACTTTTGAAGGTTAGTTAATGCCAAAGCCCCTTTCTAGAAGAACATTAGTGGTACTATTTAGCATGGTATGATATCAAAGACTTTTAAGAATTGTGTGTCTCTCTCTCCTCGCATCGAAGAACCGAACTCAGAAATCAAGAAGTTAATAAACGTTCGTACGTGAACAATAGTGAGTTCACCTGTTAAGGTGTTGTGTATTTCCCTGTATTTGAATTTGGACATGTACCGTTGGATTGAGATATCATAGGGATTATGATATGATTATGGCAATGGATGTGGCTATACAACACATGCAGTATAAAAATGTACAAATTAAAGAACCTAAAACCCTTAACGTTGGCAAAAAATAAAGTAAGATAAAAAGAGGCACTTACTATATATATATATATATATATATATATATATATATATATCATCATCTTTATCATATCATGCTGATAGCACGTAGTTCACTGACACTTTCTCACCATCCATCCCTATCACCGGTCGCTCCTGGCATTTCCTGTAGACTGCATACAGTGTCCGCACCGAACTGTTGTAAATACGCCCTTGCTGCTCAGCAACAATGGCGCGTCTTTGTGGAAGCGTCAATAAGCAAACGTTGCTTATAATTTCGTTCTTACTACTCCAACGATGTCCAGTATGTTTTGTTCATCTTAATTGGAGGATTAGTGAAATGGGGGTAAGTGGCCGTACAGCTGCTGTTTTATAGGTTGCTATTTCCAGTATTTGTTCAGAATAGCACGTAGAATTTCTGCATAGTTCCCTGTAAGCTTTTTCATCATGCTTTTCATCCAAGTGGTGTATTCATACGGTAGTACCGACACAGCCAGAGCTTGGAAGAAATTTCACTTCAATTATTTCCATATAATTGATAACTTGTTAATAGAAGTCTACGCCTTCTCCATGTTGACATCACTTTAAGCAGATAAGATTTCGCTAACGATGTGTGTAAACTGGAAAACTAGTTTCAGAGGCTTGCTATTTAAAATTGATACGATTCCTTCCTATTTAAAAGACATGAACTCTGTTTTATTTGCGTTCTCATAGGGGACAATACCTCCTTCTGTTTGCTCCAGGCTATGCAGCAGAAATTAGTCATAGGCAGGTGTATTTGCTGGAAGCGCTAGATCATCTGCATAGTCTGCATCTTTCATACTTTTTGCTTCTTGACATTTTTTAGTGTGAAATATATTTTCTTTTATCAGATCTATTGACGTTCATAGTAAGTGATCTCGGCAGATTTTAAACATATACAGTGCCAATGTATCTTCTTGAAAAAACTGCTGTGACAATGTCGAAGAAGTCGGTGTCACTATCAGGTAACCGTGCAGTGATTTCGTGCATTTCTAAAGAATAATCATAGCAGTAATAGTTTCTTTCGGGAGACCAAATGCAAAAAGTATTTTCTCCATCTCTAATCTGTTTACGGAATCGAATGTCTGGGAGCAATCTACGAATAATAGTGCTGTATCAGCTTTTGTGTGGGAGTGTTAGAGTCAAGATGACCAAAGTAAAGATTTGCATTCAAGTTCTGAGAGTTTGTAAAAATTTAGAAATTTTTCGAAATGTTATTTAAAAAAAAAATACCGAAAGCAATATTGTCAAAATTTAATCTCGTAAAACGTTGTGAGAAAAAATTAAAGAAAAAAAATGCTAAGATAGATAAATATCGCTGAAAAGTAATGATCCGTTTATTCAAAAAAAAAAAAAAAAAAGGTCAGAACTGTTTTTTTAATAAACGGATTTAAGCGTTTGTTTTAAACAGAAGAGAATTGACGAAAACTCTATGGGTCCTTTCTGTGGGTGTACGTAAAAGGTCATATATATATATATATATATATATACCAGAGAAAAACGTTCTCTCTCTATATATAAATATATATTTATGTATGTATATACACCATAAAAACGTTCTCTCTCTCTATATATATATATATACACCATAGAAAAACGTTCTATCTTTCTCTCTCTTTCTCTCTCTCTATATATATATATATATACGAGGATCATTAAATATGTTTCCAGACATTTTAGTATGGGCACTTTTATTGATAGTACACACATGAAAATCTAGTCCCCTTTGAAGTAATATCCTCTGGATGCAATGCACTTGTTGTATCGTTCCAACAACTTCTGGAAGGCTACATAGAAGTCCTCTTGTGTCAGCGTGTCAATGACCTTCGTCACAGCCTCTTTCATCTCCTCAATTGTCTCACAACGACAGCGTCTGAGCCTAGGAAATAATCAAAAGTCACAGGGAGAAAGGTCTGGGCTATTGGGAGGGTGAGGAATTGTCTTGATGCCCATCTTGGTCAAATAGTTTGTGACAAGGATAGAGTTGTGGACTGGTGCATTGTCCTGGGGGAAATGCCACTGACCCGATTTGAAGAGTGCTGACCTCTTCCGACGGAATCTCTTCCTGAATTCCCTTAAAACCTCAACAAAGTAACCCTAACCCTAACCCTTTGGCCAATAAACTCTAGTGTAATGACTTTTGTTACTCCTTCCACACCTCTCATCATCCCTCACAGACTCCCTGCCTTCTTTGAATCTCTTATGCCACTCAAAAACCGCTGCTCGATTCATGCAAGATGCTCCAAAAGCAGTCTGAAGCATTCCATACGTTTCTGTGGCATTTTTTTCCAACTTTAATACAGAATTTTATTGTATATTGTTCTTCTAAAGTGTCACCACGTCCAGATTGCATTTTTGAGATTCACCAGGTGTGACAATCAGGCTTTAGTAGGGTGTATTTCAACTCCTGCTGTAGCTGTTGATTTGAACCTGAAATCATAAAAATTGGTCAGTCATCTCATAAGATGAACTGCAATAACATAACGTATTGAATACACCACGTATATATATATATATATATATACACACACCCACCCACCATAGAAAAACCTTTTCTCTCTCTCTCTGTATATATATATATATATATATATAACTGAAATTGATAATTGTGTAAGATAAAAACTAAAACAGCATTAAAGCTAGTAATACTATAACAGTTTACCATTTACTGTTTCGTGAGTTACTAAATGGCGTAAAGAACCCTAATATGACTTACTAATTGTATTCACCATACTACATCTATATTGTTGTTGTTACGTAGGCAAATTGCTGCCTGCCTTCTGGCCAGAGTAATGTGTAATGGATAGGAACTTCGGACAACTATGTTCGATGAGGTTCCTTCGGAAATGCTGGCTCCGTAACCGTCCTTCCTTCACTGAGTGGTTGAATTCTTGTTTGCACTTTAGTTTCCAACCCCGTTACGGATGAAAGACCTTTTGCTTGTCACATTAATACTGAAAAAACGCAAGGAATTTCAGTTTCACTGCAATCTTTTATAATTTCTCCGTTAATAATCAGTCAAAATGCTATTTACATTTGAGGCATGAGAGAGAGAGAGAGAGAGAGAGAGAGAGAGAGAGAGAGAGAGAGAGAGAGAGAGAGAGAGAGAGAGAGAGAAAGACAGAGATGACGGCTATTTCTTGTGGCTCTTTAGACACATCGATTTGGAAGATCAAAACTTTTGGCAGCGTTCATGGATGGATATTCTCTGACTTCGGTCAAGCATACCGGTTGCTTATCCTCTCTGACGTTCGAATACTTTGACTTCTAATATGATGTCGTATTTTGGACCGCTGGGCGAACAACAAAAAGCTCGTAGATGTATAAAAATGTAATTTATATATTTATTCTTCGACGGTGACGTTTGTGTGAAGAAGGAATATAGTCAGAGAGAGAGTTCGCAGATATCTTTCTTCTGTGGCGGAGACCCTTTCTGTGAAGTAGTTCCACGACCAGAGAACACAAATGGGGGAGCTGACTGGTTTGCTTGATTGACCAGCGGGTCTCTGCCGTCAGTCTCTAATTACAGACCTTATATTGTCTTTCAAGTCCTACGTATTTTCTTGTTATGACTGCTATCGGAACTTACATAATTCCGTTTTTTCCGGTAATTTGTCGATCTTGTCTGCGAACAGAAATATCTTTCACTCTATCCAGAGGCAATGAATTGTATTCTTGGCATCATCTTTTATTTTTCTCTCTCCTCTGAAACCACTTTGTTGATGTTATCTTGCGACTGTATTGAATCTGTTAAGGTCATCCACGACACTGTGTCACTAGCTAAGCTAGTATATTACAAAGGAAGATATTCACTTACTACTAAAAATTCTTCGTCTTCATTTTACCAGACTGTCCGGCGTGAACTTCATGGAATAGCCACTACACTATCTTTGTCATTTGATTTATCTATTTATTTGTAAAGTTGCACTTTCATTTGTTCGTTTTTTCCTGGTCATCTTATTTATTCATTTCTTCATGTATAACAAGTCTTAAACTAAACGATAACATCCATCCCCTGATATGATGGAACAACAATTGAAATACATGAAAATAAAGCAACAGTACAGAGAAAATATCAAAATATCACAAGATTAAAATATTTTAAGATATAAAAATTACTAATGATTCACTGTGAGCTCGTTTTAATCACGTCTCAGAAATTCACCATCCTAAGGGATTGATCACGTGAGTTGCTGATCAGTGGGGTTTGAGATATTTTATACTTTGAAAGATCAAATTGATGGTTTCCTCTAAAGCAACGTTGAAATTAGCTGTGAAAACATTGTGTTGATCAATCAATATTTTTAAGATGCTTGCAAAATATGGGAAATATTTTAAAATCGAAAGATTAATTACATATAATTTATCAGTAAAAAAAAATTCGTGATTTTCATTTCACTTCTTGTCAATCGGGAACATTTTCCCCTGGAGATGAAAAAAGGGTTTATAATGATAATTAGTAACGTCGATGGTCGAGTGCGTGCTGGAAGTAGAACTCAACTATTTTGAAAGAAAAAAGTTATTACTCTGTATTTGGTGGGGATAAAATACCTACTTAATAAAAAGTACAGAGTAGTAAGACCCCTACCAAAATGTGGTGTCTTGGGTTTGACACTAAACTGCATCTGATGGTGAGGATCCATTAAAGAATCTCTGGGGAGTGTGGAGTAGCCCTTCATTACCATTACCTTCCGGTCTATTCTGTTCCTGATTGGCAAAATCCGTTTAAGCCCCATCAAGGGTATGTATAAATATAATTGAAAATCATTTGCATTTTGTAGGAATACTCGATATCATATAACCGTGTGCAAAAATCTTAAACTACATAAAAATACGTAAATGTAAACGTACAATATACACGAATCCTTAATACCTTAGGCATAAAATAACCCCAGACGGGTTGCCATGTCGTTAACATCACTCAAATAATCATATATTAAACATTGCTGAAACCTGGTAAAACTGTTTTGGCAGGGTATAAAAGTGATCACCTTGGTGTAGATGACGTCGGAGGTTACTAAAGGAATCTAAAAGTCAAGGTAAAAAAAAAAAAAACAACCCCCAAAAACCTACAAAAAGAATAATTAAATCGATAACCGATCTTGAATATCAGAAACTAATAATTTTTATATAAAATTTTTCTTCTTACGAAGAAGATCAATTTTTATATAAGTTTAATATCGTCTCTTCCTTGCTTTCCGCATGACCAGCTTTGTATTGATTATTCTGAGGTAAGATCCTCAAATATCCTTCTCTTACAATGGAAGAAACACCAATGCTGTCTACCCAAAGGCCCTGTCATACTAAGTAACTGCGTTATTTATTTTAACGCTTAGTATAACAGTTAACGTCGTAGGAAATGGAATCGGTGACCCGAATTCAAATACTGGACAAGTCTGTCGCATTTCACTTTGTGCTAATACACACACACACACATATATATATATATATAAGTAAAGTTGGCGACCTTAGTCTCGGGCGACCAGAAGGCTCACTTTTCAATAGCTACAACACCAAGGTGTAGGGGAGGGCGCTACTCCTTTCGCAGGATTGCTCCACTTTACCCTTTATACGTACCTTATATTGTTGAGTGTTAAGCAAGGTGGTATCAAGTACTATTTTTAAAGGGTTTAGTTAGACGTGATCTGGGATTGAACCCAGGTCTCCCGGATCATTGCCGAACACTCTATCCTTGTCATCCACAAGCAGACTGATTCTTTGTATCATAACTCTTCTGTGTGACAAGAGCCACGAGGTAATTCAACCCGAGATCAAAATCCGCGTAAGTGAAAAAAAATTTGCATATATCTTTTTACATATGCCTTATTGGATACTGGAGTGCTCAACTCAGGAAAAGAGCTATTGCATTTCAGGGTATGTGGTAGCCGGCAAATTTCCCACTCAAGCGCTCAACCCATGGGCTGGGGAGTATATATGTTTTTATCCACAGACAGACTGTTTCGTTGTGTATATATATATATATATATATATATATATATATATATGCACACTGTTGGCTATACCTGCTAGTATATATATATATATATATAAATAAAATGAAGGAATTTGGTTGAATATCAAGAGAGAGAAATATACCTATGAAGAAAAGATTCAAGAAAGATTATGCTATGGTTTCAGTTGAAAAGACCTGTCGGATTTCTTTGAAGATTTGTCTACAAAGGAAGTGGTTACACATTTGATCCGAAGTTCCTATATAATGAGAAATTGCGAATGTCATCGAGGGACTGGTTTGAACTCAAGTTTTTATTGGAGAACGAAACATTAACCCCACCTTCTTTTGAAATTCTTTCTTCTTGGATTACATTTGCAACTTGAATTAAATCAGTTCAAATCCATTCGTTAGAGAGTGCTATTTAATTACGGATCACGTCTTAGTGAAAAAGGAATTCGTTCATTTGATCAGAGTAGCCAAACCATGACAACAACACAAACTTCTTACAAAAACTGCCAATATAAGACGAAAATAATAATAAAAAAAAGTGCTATGTTCGTAGCAGTCACATCTCGAATCAACGACGCCCTCTTTCACCCATACAATCATAACTGTGTTAAACACAAAAATTCTCTCCTGATCTATGCGCTCATTTAATTACCACTTGCTTAGAGGTATTATCGACGATAAAATCAAAGCGGACATTTCTTTTTGCTCTCGCACAAACCCGCTGTCCGAATGGATTGATCAGTTGAGCGGCTGGGGCCAGTTGGGGTCAGCAATATTTTGTACTTTGGCTGAGTTAAGTGATGGTTTTCTCTAAGATTGCACCGGACATTCATGGCTAGAATCGGTAAAAATTGATGCTTCATTATATTGTTTTATGCTATATGCGCATGCGTGTCGATGGGGTTTTTAATGAACGCGTTCAGCTGAGTTTGTTAAAAAGAAAGCAACACGAGAAACGAGTTCGCGGCTTTCATATCTACATTTATTTCCGTCGTCACCGTGGAAACCAAAGCAGTTTAGCGTAACGGTTATCGTCGAAAAAATGGAATCGATGAGCCAAGTTTAAATTGTAGACGTTAATTTCCTTGGGAAAGACATGGATTTGTCTCTTCTCCTGGAATACTTGAGGAGGATTCCTTGCTGCGTAATCACTGGACTGCGACATCTGTTGTATAGCCATGACCAACTATACAAACACATAATATATATACATCTACATATGCATGCAGAATCATAACGACGACACAATAAAGATGAGCGACACAGTTCTTAGAAAAATATACCTCTCACTTTATTTGAAAGGGTTGTGTGTGAGAGGGAGTTGGAGACCGAACAGAACTGCAATATATTGACCCCTACTCTATTGGCCATAACCGCGTTTCTTTCCCGTTCTCCTGGGCTGCTCAACCGAGGGCCTGGGAGCTTAGCCTCTCTGGGTGCTGGTTTTCTCTACCGCATCTTATCTCCAACTCGTCTGATCCCCAACTGATTGAATTTCCTGTGCACTGAGTTATATAATAGTTCAACACCCACCTTCTTTTTGTGGGCGTCACAATTTCGCACTCATTCAGCCTATCCACGGTCAAGGTTATAATCCTGATATTCCTTGACAAGATGCACCTGTTATTTACACAGGTGCATTTCCTATTTTGATAGCCCGGCCGGGTCGTAGGTCAATATACAACACATTATACCAAGTGAGTTCGAACTCCAGTCGCGCTATTTCGTACATTTTCGGACTAATATCCTTAAGAAAGGCATGAACCTACTTATTCCCCTTTGTACCATTGCTGTTCTACGAAGATGGAGTTTGTCATGTAATCATATTTACCAACCCCTCCGCTCGGGCAGGATATGACACAAGGTCAATTTTTAAGCGGAGTTTAGCAGGTTTGAATTCAGAGTTTTTCCTTCTCCTAGACTAGTTGCCTCACCAAGGCTGAAGAACCCAGTCAGCCATACTATTTACCTATAGCTGGAGAGAGAATAATTGGATTCATACCTTTCCCAAGGGTATTAGTGCTATGTGAAATGCAATCAGGATTTGAACTCGTGTCGCCGGGTCCATATCCTGCGACGATAACCATTACACCACGGGCATGTAATATCCCCTGAAGGGGTTGATACTATATTAAACAAAGAAACCAAACCTTGAATATTTATTCAATATATCGTAATGATTATTCGTCGTAAGAAGTGGAATTGGCAAACCAATGACCAAATATTGAAAACTAGAAAAATATAACTTGACTGAGTGCCTTACCATGAAACAATAATCAGTAAGCTTGTCATACAAACCATTGCCGATGTAGTTAAAGTATTTTACTTGGATTTGGTTTGGTTTGGTTTTAAGGTGCTTCAACCATAGTTGGTTATCAATGCTAAATCCATTCCATACACATAAACAGTTATATTTCAAACAATTCAGTTTAGTATCAGTTAAAAGTTTCAATGTCAGAATCAGTTCTATTTCAAGGAATTCAGTTTAGCACAAGTACACAGTTTCAATGTAAAAAACAGTTCTATTTCAAACAACTCAGTTTAGCTTAAGTACACATGTTGTATAACCGCATACATATACATATGCAAATATGAGCGGAAACATAATCAAACATAATATACGAACTTCAATGAACGAACGAACACACTTCTTTATATCTCTCACATTTTATTCTCGAAAGGGTTGATGTTGGTTGTGTGTGAGAGGTGAGTTGGAGACGGGGACAGACTGTTATATTGACCCAGCAGTACTTCTTTCTCATCTTGGCTGGGTTGCTCAACTGTGGGTCACTGAAGGCCCAAAGCCCTCTGTCTGCCGCTGGCTCTCAATTCAGCATCTTGTCTCCAACTGGCCCGAACCGCCTTGGGCACCTAGTTATATAATTGTCTCAAACACACCTGTTTCCGCTGTTCTTCCGCTTATTTACACAGGTGCATCACTTGAGTGAAGGCTTGGTCGAGGGTCATTATGTTACACACAGTTTAGTTCTATTTGACCCATAGGTGGGACCCTATTAGGTGCAACCACTCCGGATGTAAGGGAACCTGGGAGCGATGGCAATGAAGGACTACTCCACATTCCGCAAAGATCCAGCATTACTGGAACCTTACCATCAGATTGTTTAATGTCATGTTAGGACACTCGTTGGGGCGGTCTTACCTCTTTGCAGAGAAGCAGTCGGTGTATTCTACAGCCCCAGCCGACTGGGTGAGTTTTAATTGGTAATGCTCAGAGGGTAACACTTACATATAAATATACATATCTATCTATCTTGCATTGCCTGAATGAGGAGGCAATAATACTTGTATATAAAAATATAAATTCTGGTTTTATTTGCGAAATGTCAAAATGTTTGCGTGAGAGAGAGAGAGAGAGAGAGAGAGAGAGAGAGAGAGAGAGAGAGAGAGAGAGAGAGAATCAAGACTTTTAGAGAAGCGCTGGGCAGCGGCACATCATCAGAGAGCCTTGTTTCATTATGTTTCTTTTGCAGGAGACTGATACATGATAGTTTCTCAACCCGAGGCCACTTGCACCCCCTTAGACTAGCGCATAAACAGCGTGACTGCACATTGCTTATCGCTGACCCTGCTCCCTGATAGCCATCTCCCAATTGACGGCCGGGATTGAAAACTTCCGTCATTTTATACTTTTCGGACGCCCACGCATATATCTTTTCGGCGCCCCAACTACGCAATTCACATGACATTTCCGCTGTTTCTTGTTTACTTGAAGACACTATTGAACGTTTTGTTTTTGAAATTCACAAACTAACCGGCCTGTCAAAGGTCAATATTCAACATATGTATTATTTTATCTTAGTCCGACAGTAAAATAATGAATACACGCAAGAGACAATGCTGGATGTCAACGATATGTTTATTTCCCGATCTCATTAACAAAATATATACAGTATATTTCTAGTCAAAGGCCATAGTAAAGTCAACAAATAATATTGTTGCCTGTAGGTTTTCACAGAGGAAAGATGGAGTAAATTCTTCTCGCCTACGCCCTATCAAAAGAAACCGTCGCAGCCATAATGATGCCACCTACCACCCATCACGAAAACTATCAAAATTAGACAAACCAGACATGCAGGACTCGGCTGGAGAAGTAAGGACGAACTCGTGAGTGATGTACTCCTGTGGACCCCTTCACATGGACGAGTAAAGGCAGGACGTCCAGCTCGAACCTACATATAGCAGCTCTGTGCCAATACAGGATGTAGCCCTGAGGATCTGCCGAAAGCAATGGACGATTGGGAGGTGTGGCGAGAGAGGGTCAGAAATATCCTTGCTGTTAGTGTGACATGATGATGATGGTGATATATATAGTCTTTTCAGACGAGTTCATTGTGTCACCGAGGGGTGTTTTCATCACAACAAATCATCTCTCACTTATAAAATTTACCTTCCTCGAAGATCATATCTTTTTCTTTTTGTATCAATGTTCAAAGTAATATATATTTACCAACCCCTCTGCTCGGGCAGGATATTGTTGTGGCCCCGGAAAGGGTCACTAATGGAAATTCAAACACGGATATTAGATATCAGATTATATTACACAAGAAAGATAGAGTTACATAGAAAAATGTAAGAAGTCTCGTACTGTTCGGATAATATCGATATTGATCTGCCTCTCTGGCAGCGAAATCTCTCCGTACTAATAACGGTGAAAAGAGTCCATTATGGTGAGATGGGTAAAGCTCCCACAACAGATATGGCACAAGGTTAATTTTTAAGCGGAGTTTAACAGGTTTGAATTCAGAGTTTTTCATTCTCCTACACTAGTTGCCTGAAGAACCTAGTATACCCTTCTATATACACATATCTGGAGGGAGAATAATTGAATTCATACCCTTCCCAAGAGTATTAATACTATGTGAAAAGCAATCAGTCTCATCCAGGATTTGAACTCGTGTCGCCGTGTCCATTTCCTACGACGATAATAATTACACCATGGGCACCTCAATGTCCAAAGTTATAGATGGTTGTGTTTCTGTTCAGGTGGTACTTGAAGTATTGGTACTTTAAACAAATGATAGATCACCTTTATAGGTTCTTCTCTACGATAATTTGGTCCAGATGTATACCTCTTTTTAAGCTGGTTATAGTGTCTTTTAATAATCCATTTGGGATGTTTAATGATATACACTAGTCTTCCAATTCGTTTTTCAATTATGCCTTCTTTCCAGACGACTTTTCTATTTTTATACTCTTTAAAACAGATTTTTTCGTAAGGTTTGTAAAATTTTGTTGTATCGGCATTATTTTCTTTAAACTTTTTGCTTTTTTTATGTTGTAGTTTATCAATTACCGATCTCATCTTCGTCTCGAATCAGTTATATCGTAGTCCGGCAGTAAAAGTAGTGAATTCACACAGGAGACAAAGTTGGAAGTCAAAGATATGTTTATTTCCCAATCTTATTAACAAAATATATACAGTATATATATTGTCTTTTCAGACTAGTTTATTGTGTCAGTGAGGGGTGTTTCATTCACTACACAACATATATATAAGTTACTGAAGGCGGGAAAGTCAAATCCAGGCGGTTGTTTACCTTACAGAAAGCAGTTATAACCCCCGGAAAGGTATAAATCCAAATTTTTGTTTTTGTTATGTTGTAGTTTATCAATTACCGATATCATCTTCGTCTCGAATCAGTTATATCGTAGTCCGGCAGTAAAAGTAGTGAATTCACACAGGGAACAAAGTTGGAAGTCAAAGATATGTTTATTTCCCAATCTTAACAAAATATATACAGTTTATATATAGTCTTTTCAGACTAGTTCATTGTGTCAGTGAGGGGTGTTTTCATCACTACACAACATATATATATACGTTACTGAAGGCGAGAAAGTCAATTCCTGGTGGTTGTTTACCTTACAGAAAGCAGTTATACCCACCCGCGGAAAGGTATAAATTCTAATTTTTTCCTCGCCAGTTGTGGTTAAATAGTGCAGACTGAGCTTTTTCGTCTTGATGTGGATTCGAAAGAAAACTGAATTCAAACAGCTTGTACTCATCTTAAAAATTGATTTTGTGTCACGTCCTGAGTGATGCAGAGAGGTTGCTACATATATATAATAAAAAGAAATGGCCGACTCGTCTCACGTGAAATGACATACCTGCTCTTATCTTAATTCTGCACCTGGAGACATTGCGTTATCTATATGTCATCACAGCACCCATCTGCTTGCACGCAGTGGTCCGCCACTCTTGTCTTCCATTACATTACGAAACTTTCGTCTCAAGTGACTTGTAAGTCTCACATTCCCCTTTTCCAAGTCTTATCAATGGATTCAATATCAACAAAAATGTTTTTCACACGGATAGATTTGTCATAGAATAAGCTAAGAAGGTTGATCGACCATTAAACAAAGAAACCAAACCTTTCGAGCAGATGCTTAAATATTTTTCTATCTTCATTTCCTCCAGTCTGGTCCTCTATTGTGTAGAATTAAACTTAGTTACTGTCTTAATCGATGATTTCGATTCTTATAATATCATAGCGTGACAGTAAGTTGATTCTTTTCTTGTCGCCCTTGTGTCAAACATATATTCAACCGAAAACGAATATTGTAAGTATAAAATAAAACCTGATCACACGAAACAAACTAGACAGTGACTTGTTGAGCGGGTAAACAAATTTTAACGCAAGACTGCTTATCAGATCTGGCAAATGTACAAATCACCAAAAGGTAAAATACGAAGAATAACAACGATGAACAAAAGAATTGTACAATTCAATTGACGACATAAACAAGAGATAAAAAACCCAAAGTAACAACAACAACAATAGAAGGTCGAGAGGAATCATCTGATATGAATAAAATACAAATTCTGAAGTGAGACATCGAAGTCTCAGTTGATAAATAAATAAACTAAAAGAACATCCGCGCGAAAAAGCAAGACTTTGGAATGGGGGAAATAAGTAAAATTAGAAACCAAGATTGCTATTAATTGGAACCTGACAATGGCATGTCTTGTATAGTGGCTCGCACCACGTGACTTCTGGTATCTTGGAGGTATAAAAGACGTATTTCTTAAGCACGTCGGTACTGAAAGATCTCGGTCAGTAGTAAGACCAACTTCGGACGTAACACCTACAGTGCAAGACTTATAATATCTGTCTGACTGTACCACTTCAGTTAATAAATAATCAAATATATTTTAGTGTGTATCTCTTCCTTACTACGATACAACATCATGTAACAGATCTTTACCGTGGTTGAAGTCCTTTAGCCTTGTGAAAATGAGATTCATTTTGGGTGTTCAAGAATAGGCTAGATTAAGCCTGTTTACTTGCCATGTATCAAATAGAGCCAATATCCAAGGGAAAGGTAAGAGTCCAACTATTCTTCCCTCTATAATGCGTAAATTTCATAGCTGACTGGGCTCTTCAACCTTGGTGTAGCAACCAGTCTAGGAGAAAGAAAACTCTGAATTCAAAGAAGTTGTACTCTGATTAAAAATGACCTTGTATAGCATCCGGATCATGGTGGAGAAATTGCGTAAATACGCCCATGCCATGTACAGATTGTACTGCGGCACATAAAATCTGACAATGCCTGTTGTAGCTCTTTATTGTAGCAGGAGCCTTATGAAATTTCAATTATTTTGGGTGTTCGACAATAGGTCTGGTTAGTGGATAGTTAGAGCCTATTGGTACCATGTATCGCTGTAAAATCAATTGCATAATACAGAGAAAGATGGTAGGCGTTACCAAGTAACCCACATTGGTCAGAGAGATTACACGAAATGTAAGTGGTGTCTTATCTATGAAATGAAAAGATTTTTCGTTTAATCAATCTATCTCGGCACAAAAAAACCCGATGATCTAAATAGGTTATGAGAAAAACACATGGAATTATTAAGAACTTAGAAACCATTAATAATCACTATCGATACTTTGTTCATTAGCCTTGGTCAGGTAACAAGTTTAGGAGTAGGAAAACTCTGAATTCAAACCAGAATTATTCGGTTAAAAATAACATTGTTTACACTAATTAGTGATAATAATGTTATGCATCTTTGCTATTATATTATTATTATTACTTTGAGAGATTTTCAAATCAGTGTTAACAGATGGTGTTTCACTGGATTTTGAGAAACAGCAAGTGTCCTCAAGTCTCCAGAACTCTTCTCAGTATTCTGGGTGATCTTAATAATACTGTAGTCTGGATGGTCACCATTTGTCCTCTTATTTCCACTTCTAGTCCTTTTACCAATCATTTAGGGAGTGTTCCATGTGCACCTATCATAATTGGCATCACCATTACCTTCATGTTCCATAGTCAATCATTATTATAGTTAGAAGAAAAAGGTTAATTAAGGGGGTGTCCTCGTGGTGTAATGGTTAAAGCGATGGATTGCGGAATCGTAGTACGCAAGTTCGTACTCCAGTCGCGCTATTATGTTCACTTTCGGGCAAATACCCTTAGGAAAGGTATGAACCCCCTTATCCTCCCAGCTATGGGTTAAATAGTACCACTACTGTTCTTCTTGGAGAATGGCTTTGGCATTAAATAACCTACAAAGGTTGATATGCTATTAAACAAAAGAAACTAAACTAAACTAAAGGTTAACTATGAACGCTTCCTTCTTAATGTTCTGTTTATCAGCAGTAAGTTTTCTCATCGTCTTAAGAAATAAATACACAATAAATGTAAATTTAGATGTACAATGAATGTAATTTCCAAATTGGTATAAAAAACCCAAGACGGATTGAAATGTCATTAAATTCAATCAATCATTGATACTATTGGTGTATAAACTAAATAATTATAAATATTTAAGATAATAATAAAGATAATAGGAAGGCGAAGATGGAGAAGAAGAATGAAAAAATAAATAAAAAGAAAAGCAAAAAAAAAAAAAGTAAAAAACAAAAAGGACACCATGTAAATTTCCTCAATTAGAAATAGGACGATAACGGTGCCTGTGGTTACTGTAATGAATAAACAAACAAATAAGCAAATAGATAAATAAATAAATAAATAAAACGCTATTTGCCTGAAATGTATTGAGTCTTCATGAGGCTGACTTTTGCCTAGTCACGTTTTTATGAAGAAAAATGCTGACGGCAGATATATGCGTTCACATGCATACATTTCCGCGTTCAATATTACGCATTACTGTTTTTCTCCTAACCAACTCCCTTTCCAATAAACAGTTTTCATAGTCGCAAATTTATAAACACATGAACTCATTTTATTCTGTTTCTCCCTTCATAATCATAACTGGCATTTATATGTGACGACTATCAAAATAAGTCAAATCGTTTAATATGTATCTGTGTTTGCAATGAACATGCCTTTATAGATTTATCAATTTATTTATGTAGAAAAAGGAGGAAAAGGAATACTTTTTGGTGAAATGCCAGAAGAAAAAAACAACAACAAAAAATAAGGTTAAATTTGCTAAGAAACAGGGGCATTTGTAATATATGCATATTTCAATATGACTGTAAACTATAGGTTATTTCTATCTATCTATCTATCTATCTATCTATCTATCTATCTATCTTGTTGTTACTGTGTTGATATCTCTTACTCTTTTACCGTTTCTCTCTCTCTAACTATATCTCTTCTCTCTCTCTTTCTTTGGTCTATGTTGAATTTTTATCTCTGTATTACTATCTATCTATCTATCTATCTATCTATCTATGTTACTGTGTTCATAACTTTTACTCTTTCTTTTTTTCTGTTCCCCTCTTTCTAACGATGTTCTGTTGTTCTAATCAATGATCAGTTTTTCTCTCTCTACAATCTATCTATCTATCTATCTATCTATCTATCTATCTAACTATGCAATAGGGTTTTTAACCCTCTTTCTCTCTCAAATTTCTCCTCTTTCGGTTTCTCTTACTCTGTCTTATATGAAACAGTTTGCTTATCTAACTGTAGAATTCCATTCATATTTATCTATCAGCGACTGTGCGTACAATTATAATCAAGCAAAAACCGCCACAGCAAAAAAATTTTTTTATCTTAGCAATATACTTAAAATGTTCCAACTTAGAGAATGACAGGAGTTTTAGATCTCTCTCTCCCTCTTTCTCTCCCCCCCCACTCTCTCTCTCTCTGTCTATCCATCTATCTATCTATCTACTGTCCCATCTGAAGACTCGTGATTGCTCAGCTAGTAGTACATTCTTCAATGAGGCCAGTGATTGATAATCGAGTCCAAACAACCTATAAGGTAACGATAGTTACTTTTCAAGTATGATAGGCCCTTCACTCTAGAAGTCTGGGAATTGATATACTTGAAAAATCTGAATTACCTTCTCGATATAAATATCGAAGAATGGGAATATTAACGCTTATAGACATACAATTTTACTACACACGCCAATGGAAAGAAGAGTGTGTATAAATGCTAATATGGTTGTGAAAGGGGACGATGAAATGGAAATTTTATTAAATAACATTTTAGCAAATGCACTCATGATCCTTTCGGTTAATGTAAAGAGAGTTGGGAATAAAACTGCAGAAAACAAATTATGAAAAAAAAAAAAAAAAAAAAAAAAAAAAAGCAAAAGGAAAAAGAAAGAGTTAAGAAAGGGAGGAATAATTTTGAAAAGAAGACATAGAGAGAATAAGATCAACGAAGTAAAGTAGTAAGAGGAAAACTAGCAGAAAAGAAAAGCAGGAGTAATGAAAGGAGAGAGAGAGAGGGAGAAAGAGAGAGAGAGAAAGAGAGAGAGGAGGGGGAGAGGCCGAGGAAAATGGTAAAATAAAGAAGGTAGGAGAAAAGAAAAAACGAGAAGGAAAAAGCTAGCACACGTGCGCGCGAGCACACACACACACACACACACACACACACACACACACACACACACACACACACACACACACACACACACACACAATTTAAAAGAGAGAAAAGTAAAGAAAGGAAACCAAAATCAATGGGAAAAAAAAAACAGCTTGAAAGTCCTGGGGATTTCAAAACATAAAAATATAATTTGATGATAAAATATATAGTTATTTACTAGACGCAGCATAAATTTGCCACGTAGGAAAAAAAAAAAATGGAATGTATTACTTAGATTTGGCAGAAGGTTGCGAGTATGGGGCAACTTCTGAGAATCGAAGGCATTATTCAGCAATAATTGGTTCTGATATATATATATATATATGAATATATATATATATATATATATATGTGTGTGTGTGTGTGTGTGTGTGTGTTTGAGTATGTATTTATATGCAGGTACTTGTATTAATACGCATATATGTATATACATATATATATATATATGCATATGCATCTGTCTTTTTCTAAATAAGTATATATATATATATAAATTTACGTACGAAGGGTGATATATATATATATATATATAGGTATTTGTGCATATTGCGAGTCGATATATATATAAGTATATATATGTACATATATATATACGTTCGTTAATTCAATGATATATATGTATATGTAAATATACACAAATAGACGCACAAAAACAAACGCAAACACGCACATACATATGCAGACACATACACGCAGACAAATACACATATAAATATGTACATATTTCACTTCGGATACTTCTCTTTGGTTTGGTTCGTTAATTCAATGATTACTTATGTATATATGTAAATTTATGAAAAAGTAGTGCTCTGAAACTAGTTGAAAAGATCACATACCTAGGGAGCAATGTCTCATCAACCGAGACAGACATCAACACGCGACTAGCAAAGGCATGGACAGCTAACGATAGCCTATCGGTCATGTGGAAGTCAGATCTGACCGATAAAATGAAGCACAGTTTCTTCCAAGCAGCGCTCGTGTCGATATTGTTATATGGATGTACCACATGGACGCTCACTAAACGTATGAAGAAAAAGCTTGACGGCAATTACACAAGAATGCTGCGAGCATATTGAATAAGTCCTGGAGACAGCAGCCTACGAAGCAGCAGCTCTATGGTCACCTACCACCCATCACGAAAACTATCAAATTAGACAAACCAGACATGTGGGACACTCCTGGAGAAGTAGGGACGAGCTCATAAGAGATGTCCTCCTGTGGACCCTTTCACATGGACGAGTAAAGGCAGGACGTCCAGCTCGAACCTACATACAGCAGTTCTGTGCCGATACATGATGTAGCCTTGAGGACTTGTCGGAAGCAATGGACAATAGGGAGGTGTGGCGAGAGAGGGTCAGAAATATCCGTGCTGATAGCTCGACATGATGATATATATATATATATATTTGCCAACCCCTACACGCGAGCAGGATTCGACACAACATCAATATTCTCAGCGAAGTTTTTCTGGTTTAAATTTAGGGTTTTCTTTTTCCAAGATCGGTTGCCATAGCAATGTTAAAGAACCCTGTCCGCTCTACTAATTATTCAAATCTGGAAGGAAAATAGTCAAATTCATACCTTTCTCAAAAGTATTAGCGTTATCTGAAATATAAACTACCTTGTCCAGGATTTGAACGTGTCCATTTCCTACGACGGTAGCGATTACATCAAGAACGCCTCCATATATATGTAAATATATATTCATGTATGCATAAGTGTACATGTGTATATACAGGTTTGTATATGTATATATATGTACGTATAATACCCTGACAAAGGTATGAATTCAACTATTCTCTCTCCAGCTTGGGGTTAAGAGTACTTTAGAATTGGCTCCTAAACTTGTTATGGCAACCGGTCTAGGAGAAGGAAAACTCTCAATTTAAATTTGCTAAACTCCTCTTAAAATTGACCTTGAGTCTCATTCTGCTAATGCGTAAATATATATATATATATATATATATATATATATATATATTGTGTGTGTGTGTTTGTGTATTTGTGTACCTGGTATACAAAATGTATAAAAGAAGAAAACGTGGCACGGAACTACATCTACTGCGTATCAAGACTGCTGAATTTGCACAATCTACTCTATCACCAAAAACATTTCCTTTAAAAAGAATAGAGGTTAGTTTCGTTTTTCTATTGCTCAACAAAAGCGCTAGCCCCGATGTGTTTTGATCACACGTACACACACACATACATACACAAGTACACACACGCACACACACACACACACACACATATGTATATATATATATATACAAAAGGCATTCAATAAATAAAGGGATCTTTTTAAAAAGCAGGATACATGTTCTTTCCATAAATGTTTGAAATCGGTTTAGAGCAAAAATTGTTTTGATCTCACAAAACTTTTTTGAGGCTATTCAAAATAGCTGAAAATGACACAGAGAACGTTAGCCTTAAACAGAAGTCACCCACAAAAGTTTTGTCTGCTAAGAAGTGGAGACTATGAGAAGTAGCTATTATTATTAATAATAATAATGATAATAATAGGCCTGGAGGACTTGGAAGTTGGCGGATGGGTAGAGATTATTCAAAAGACAGCATTGCTGAGAACAGCCAGAATCCTGAGACGAGTCCTGGAAACTGGAGGAGACTTGCTGTCACTCAGACTCCCGTGAAAAACCATCAGCAAACGCTGATGTGAAAAACTCTAATGAGCAAAAAAAAAAAAATAAAAATAATAAAAATAAGACCAGACTTAATAATGATCAACAAAAAAAAAGAGAACTTGCAAAATAGTCGACTTTGCTGTTCCGACTGACCACAGAATAAAACTTAAAGAATGTGAAAAGAAGGATAAGTACCTCGACCTTGTTAGGGAATTGAAAAAGCTGTGGAACATGCAGGTGACAGTTATACCAATTGTAATTGGTGCGTTTGAAACAGTAACTAAAGGATTACTAAAGGGACTGGAGGACTTGGAAGTTGGCGGACGAGTGGAGACCATCCAAGCGACAGTATTATTGAGAACGGCCAGAATACTAAGAAGAATCCTGGAGACTTGAGGAGACTTGCTGTCACTCAGACTCCAGTGAAAAACCATCGGCTAACGCTGATGTGAAAAGCTCTAATGAGTTAATAATAATAGTATATATATATATATATATATATATACAAATGGGTGAAACATGGGTTTGCCACGACATGCCTGAGTCGAAAATACAGTCCAAATAGTGGAAAGACAGTGAAAAAGAAAAAGTTCCAGGCACAGTAAAGAAGGTCATGCTGACAGTCTTTTGAGACATGAAAGGACCCATCAGTATTGATTTCCTTGAAAAAGGTGCCCCTATAAACGTGCTTTCTGTTGCCAAATCCTTTGACAAAATTCACTTTAAATGTTGAATTAACCTCGTAAATTGATTTTTTCTTGTTATCTTACTATTCCACTTCCTTTTTGTCTTCTTTTTCTTTGTTTCATCTGTTTTAGAATTTTTTCTTGAATCATCATCATTTTCTTTTCTTTTAATATCATCCTATTAATCATTGTCATAATCTTTTTTTTCTACTCCTGCTTTTGAAACCTTCCACACTTACTTTTTTTTCATTTATTGTAACGTTCATTTTTTATTGCTGCTACTGCATCATCATCGTAATCTATTCTGAGATCATCAATATCATTAGTTAAAAATATTGTTTGTTTCTAATTTAGTTAAGATATTATTATTATTATTATTATAGTTAATGCTTTTCACATCAGCTTTAGCTGATGGTCTTTCACTGGAGTTTGAATATCAGCAAGTCTCTTCAAGTCTCCTGGACTTTTCTCAGTATTCTAGCTGATATCATTAATACTGTGTTTTGGATAGTCTCCAATCGTCCTGTTATTTCCACGTCTTCATGTCCTTGTACCAGTCCTTAAGTGACTGTAACATGAGCACCAATTACAGTTGGCATAATTGTCACTCTCATGTTCCACAGTTTTTCCATTCCCAAGCAATATCCAGGTACTTAACCTTTTTTTCACTTTCTTTAAAATTTAATCTGTAACCAACCGGGACAGCAAAGTCCATAATTCTGAAAGTTGTCTTTTTTATTGATTATTATAAGGTCTGGGCGTCAGGAAGAGATTGAATTATCCGTTTGTATCTCAAAATCCCGGAAGAGTTTGTGCGTCCAATTCTCTAGGACAGATTCTGTGTTGTGCATATACCGTTTGTTCGTATGGTCCAATTTCAACTTGCACTGTTCTCAGTGGATCACCTTGCCCTCTCAGTCGTGTCTAGTCTTATACTCTTTCCGTAGTAATTTGCAGCATTCGCATATTATGCGATTGATCGCTTCGTCTCAATCCCCACATAAAATACATGTACTGTTTTGTTGCGTCTTATCTATTCTCCTCAGTATTCAGGACTCTTCGCAGTATTCTGGACGATCTCAGTAATTCAGTAGTTTGGATGGTCTCCACTTGTCCGCTTGTGTCCATGTCCTGCAGTCCCTTTATTAATTCTTTGATGACTATATGAAAAGCATCAACTACAATTATTATATTGGTCACTTTCATGTGCCACAGTTTTTCAATTCCCATGCAAAGTCGAAGTATTTGTCCTTCTGTTCACTTTCTTTGAATTTTACTCTTATTTTACTGCAAAGTCCACAATTTTGCAAGTTCTCTTTTTTTGTCGATTATTATAAGGTAGGATTGTCTGGCGGTGATCTGTTTGCATGTCCAAATCCGAGAGGAGTTTGTGTGTCGCATTCTCCGAGACAGATGTGGGGTTGTGCATATACCATTTGTTCGAATGGTCAAACTTAAATTTCTTGCACAATTCCCAGTAAATCACTTTGCCAATCCAGTCGTGTCTAGTCTTACACTCTTTCTGTGCTAATTGCCTTAATATTCCAAACCTCCTCTCAGTATTTCAGTTAATCTTGGTTATGCTATCATAAATATAGTTCTAGTTCTATAAAGTTTAAATTCTTCTAATCATTTTGCTCGTCTCTTTGAGAATGTTCAAAACATACCAGTGATAGTGGGTACAATCGACATTGTTATATTCTACGATTATTCAGCTCTTTGATAAAAAGTCTGTTATTGTTTTTCAATATTAATCTGATATCTGCCCGGCTAGCGATATCCACCATCAGACAGATTTTTTTTCTTTTTTGGTTATCTAGGTTAAGCTAGTTTGACTGGATAATCCATTTGATCAATTAGGCCTCATGTAGTCGTACGGCTTCTGTTATGGAAGGCAGCTTCTGATTTGTGCATACGAGGGTAATTCAATAAATAGGAAAACATTTTTCCCGAAGCGTTGGCAATTGAAGGCATTCTTTACAGTTGCACCTTTTCCAGGAAATCAATACTGATGGGTCCTTTCTTATCACAGAAAACTGTCAGCTTAAGTTTGTCTTTACCTGAACTGTCTTTTCCAATCAGCCCCTTGGAAATATATTTTTTTTTACTAAAACATGCTTCTGCATACAAATAATATTCTTCTGTCAATTTCACATAATATATACATCTTAACCAGCAAAAATTTGATGACAGACCTCTGTTCAAGCCTGTATCATATTTTGATTTTCTGCCGTTTTGAGAAAACCTTAAAACAAATATTTTCTTGCGAGATTAAAATATGTTTTATTCTTTAAACAACTTCCACAAAGTTCAGTGTCTTCAGCTATGAAAGAAATTATTTGGCTTAAAAAGATTCTTCTCATTTTGTGAGTAACGCTTGTAAATCATTGGTTTACAGAATTCTTTGTAAAACCAAATTATTGGGATGTATCAAAAGGCCTTTCATTTCTTTTTTTTTATTAACTTATAATTCTTGGAGAAGCTGTCAGGAACTTCTGGTTATTTTACAATATTTGTTTAATGGCATATTGTTGCGTTCTGGTTAGTGAACGCTTGTAATATTAAATAAAGGACAAACGACGCTATGAGAGGAAATAGAGATATATTCTCTGGAAAAAAGTATATACAATAGAGAGACTATTAGTAGACAAGAACATAGGATTAGTGAATACAAAATAAAGATATAATCCAACGATAGAATTGGCTTCCATTATTACGGTAGCGGGTAAGATGATCTAGTGCGACCTCCAGTCTCAAATGTTCTAATACTATTCCTATAAGGAGCTGCTCTTCACTTTCTAGTCTGCCCTGGTATTAGTAGCTACTGCTATATATGGCAGATGGACTAGTTCATTGTGTGGAAAAAGGTGGGTGATACCCAACACATATCAACCTTTGTAGGTTATCTAATGCCATAACCATCCTTCTAGAAGACTCGCAGTGATGCTATTTAATATATACCTGGGAGGATAAGGAGGTTCATCCCTTCCCCAAGAGTATTTGTCCGAAAGGGAACGTAATAGTACGACTGGAATTCAAACTCGCTTACTACGATTCTATAGTCCATCGCTTTAACCATTACACCACGAGGACACCCACCTCTGCATATTTTAAGAAATATGTAAAGAAAATATTTCTGTAAGCTTTACTCCTCTACTTTGCAGTTTAAAACTTCATGATCGACAAGTAACGTTCACCATTTGGGTTGTGTGATCTCAGCGTTTCCTATCCTTTCATTTCTGGAGTTCTGTGACTTGCTTTCGTGTATCTGAGGTTTAGTTTAGAATAATACTTCAGATGTTCCAAGATCTCACGACTTGCATCTAATATTATAACATGCATTAAAACAAAATGTGCATTTGTATATCAATATAAAAAGTATACACACACACGCATACATATACATACTGATATTAATAATTAATGATATAATAAAGTCATACATAGTTTTTAGATTTGTTATCAACTGGGAAATATTATTAGCGGTTAAAATCTGGAAAAATTAATATGCTTTCGATGCCCTTTATTATCTTGCTTCTTGTGAATTTTTCACTCCAGTTTTAACAGGATTTTTTTGATTGACGTTCGAGTGACAAGTCTCAAATTCCTGGGCTCTTCCAAGTATCCTAACGGATTTTAGCAGTGATGTAATTTGGGTGGTCTCGATTCTTCTTCTGATCTCCAGTTCCACTTGTCTCTTTTCCAGGTCTTTGGGAACCGTTCCTAGGGCACCATCTTTTACTGGTATTACCGTCACTTTCTTATTCCCCATTTTTTTCATCTCTCTGGCAAGATCCATTTATCCATCCATTCGTTTTCGTTTATTCTCATACTAGGTTTTAGAGTTTGAGTGACAGCAATTTTCCTCAAATCTCCAGGACTCTTATTAGTATTCTGGCCGATTTTAATAATGCTGTAGTTTGGATGGTCTTCACTGGTCCTCTTATTTCCAAGTCTGCCAGTCCCAGAACCAAGTGACAATACCAAGAGCAGCAATTACAACTGGCATCGCCATCACTTTCATTTTCCACAGTTTTTTTCAATTATCTAGCAAGGTGCAATTACTTATCTCTCTTTTCGCTTTCTTTCAATTTTACTCTGTGGTCAGCCAGTCGACATTTCGGCAAGTTCTTTTTTTTGTTGTTGACTATTATTTGGTCTGTTCGTCAGGCCGAGATTAGGTGATCCGTTTGATCACCTAATCTCAGTCTGACGAACAGACCAAATAATAGTATCTCAAAATCCCCGAGCAGTTTGTACGTTTCATTATTATTATTATTATTATTATTATTATTATTATTATTCTGCTCGTGAACTTTCCTACCCTGCTCTAACTGGAAGTTTGAGTCAAAGCATGTCTCCTTAGATCCCCAGGAATCTTCTGAATGTCCTAGTTGATTTGAGTAGTGATAGGATCAGGATTTTCTCTCTGATCTCCAGTTTAACTGGTAAATTTTCTCTGTTCTTGGGGATACTCTAAGAGCTGCAGGTACGATTGTTACCACCATCACCTGCATGTTCCAAATTTTCAGCCATGTCTAAGTTTCTCGTGTGAGATTTCGCTTGTTTACAGCATGAAATATCAATAGATTAGTTTTTCTTCCCATTTTTGTTTTTTGATTATTTTTGTTGATGCTTGTGTTGTCAGTATTTGTTTCTGGTCGCTGTAATCGGTGTTTCTCCGTACTTTTTTTTATGTTGTCTTCCTGTCGTTGTACCGATGCATTGACGCTATCTTCAATGCTGGCAAGTCCTCATCCTCCTACTTTTATTGTCACAAAGTCTCTCTGTGTCATCTCTGGGATGTAAGGCCTTATGCCTCGCAATGAGTTTTCTGGTTCTCTGGTACATTTATTAAAATTCTTCTCTTGTCTACTTTAAGAATGGTCCCGAGTATCTTGCGAGATGGGCAGCCCATGTGTTTATCCCTTTGATGAGATTTCCGGTGTGTAATTTGGTTTCAAGTAGTTTTCTCATTCTCCTGAGTTTTTTAACAAATTTTTCTTTCATCTCCTCATGTTTGATAGTGTATGCTTCCGATATTCTCAAGTATTTGAAAGTTTCCTTTTCTCCGAGCGTTCTGACTTTTCTTGATTGAGTAGTTCTATTCCTTATGGCACTTGATTTCAACTTCGGGACATAGGATTAATGAATAGAGTGTTCGCCAATGGTCCAGAAGACTAGGGTTCAATTTCAGATCGAGTCATACCAAAGACTCAAAAATGGTACTTGATACCATCTTTTTTAACACAGCATTATAAGGTAAGGATCAAGGGTAAAGTGGGGTAATCCAGGAAATGGAGTAGTGCCCTCCCCTACACCTCGGCGCAGTAGCTATTGAAAATGGATCATTCGGGTCACCTTCGAGTACGGTAACCAGTTTTACTTTTTACTTTTACCGCCTGTATAGGTTTGTCTCATTCTTTTTCATTTTTGGCAAACAGTTTGATATCGTCCATGAACATAAACTGTTTTTTTTTCTTGCGATTTATGTAGTTTGTAACTTTCTGTGCATTTCCCATGTATGTGACTCAGTTGTATCCTCGTTATTACAATTAGTAATGGTGATAGTACATATCCCTGGAAGACCCCTCTCTAGATTTTAACCTCATATAAGCTTTTTCCTCCTGCTGTTAGTTCGACTCTCCAGTTTTGCATAGTATTTTGGATAAACTTTATGACTTTGCTAGATATCTAGTACATTATAAGAAGTCAATTATCCAGCTTTGCGGGATCATATTATATGCCATTTTGTTGTCAATCTATGCCTTTAGTTCTTTTTTCCTTCTCGTTTTGCTTTCCTTGAGGATGTGTTGATGAATGCAGAGTAGATCTCCTGTTCATCTGGTCCCTTTTACAGCATCTTTTCTGTCCCTCGTGGAAGGGTCCGCGGCTTTTTCGTGAATATTAAATCTCTTCCCTAATTTGTGCCGTTATTTTTTCCATGTTATCGGTAGATCCGTTATGGGTCTGTAGTCGCTGTGGGCGGTTGCTTTTAGTGAGTCCTTTTAGATCAGGGTAATCTTTCCTTTAGTTATCCATTTGGGTATGTCTGTTTCATCAATTCATTTAGATAGCCAGTCTGTCGTAGATGGATGTGAATTTTCTAAAACCAGTATATATGTATGCTAACATGGCCTGGCATTTTCCAATTTGGTACTTTTTTGAGAGTCACATTGAGTGAATCTGAGATAATTTTCGCTTAAGGTCCTCCTTTGAGTCCAAACTCTTTTCCTGTGTTGCTTATCCATTTGGATTTTCTGTTATGTTCTCTTCGTTCCCGTATTGTGCAGCAAACTTGTTTTGTTTCCTTATCATCTGCTTGTTGGTATGTGTTCGTGCATTCTTTCCCTCAGGTAAAAAATTTTTTCGTTAATTTGGAATATTCTGTTTTGTCTGTATTGTTTTATCCTGTCTCGATATCTTTTTAGTCTTCCTTCTTGTACCAATACCTTCTGGTTTATTTCATCGCATTGTATTGTTTGTTTTACTTTTGTTGCTTTTGTTGTTTTTCGTTCCAACACATTCTAGCGTTCTTCCTCTATCTTATCATTTTTGCTAGTTGTCGTAGATTTCTTATCAACGTTTCAAGTCCAAATTTCCAATTCAGGTTTTGGGTTTTTGTTCGTGTTCTTTTGGGAACACCAATTTTGTCACAGACTAATTTCGTTCCTGCATATTATCATTTATTCACAGTGACTTTTTCACACCAGCGTTAGCTTATGGTCTTTCCCTGGAGACATCAAGTCTCCTCAGTTCTCCCGAACTCTTCTGTGTATTCTAGCCGATTTTTACAATGCTTGATGGTCTCGATTCTTCCCCTGACGTCTAATTCCTACAGTTTTTATATTCTAGACTTTGGGGACTGTTCCAAGCGCACCAATCACAACTGGTATCACTGACAACCTTATGTTCCACTGTTTTTTTCAATTCTTATGTAAAGTCCAAATATTTATCTATCATGACGACAAGTTTTTTTGATCTGGTTTGTTCATGTACCATTGTGTAGTATGGTCAAATTTCATTGTCTTGCACACTTCCCAGTCGATCATCTTACTCACCCAGTCATACATATTCGTGTGCTTCTTTTCTGCTTGTTTGCTGCATTAACTTATATGATTCAGCATTTCATCTCATAACCTACACTTGCTATCCTTTAGCGTATTATTATTTTACTCCTTGAACATTTTTCACATCAGCGTTAGCTGATGGTTCCTCACAGGAGTCGGAGTGACAGTACGTTTTCTCAAGTCTCCAGAACTCTTATCAGTATTCTGATCGATCTCAATGATGCTTTGGGCAGTCTCCACTCATCCCGTTATTTCTAAGTCCTCCAGTCATTGTATCAATCCTTGGGTAACTGTACCAAGAGCACCAATTACAATTGGCACGATCGTCACTTTCATGTTCCAGAGTTTTCAATTCCCAAGCAAGGTCCAGGTACTTAACCTTCTTTTCACGATCTTTCAATTTTATTCTGTGATCCACTGGGCCAGCAAAGTGCACAATTGTGTAAATTCTCTATATTTTTTTCGTCTGGCCAAGATTAGGTTAGCAGTTTGTATCTCAAAATCTTAGAGGAATTTGTGTGTCTCATTCTCCAGGACATATTCTGGGTTGTGCATTATTATCATTATTGTTTATTCTTTGAGAGTTTTTCAGATCAGCGTAAGCTGATGATCTTTCACTGGAGTTTGAGTGACAGCAAGTCTCCCCAAGTTTCTTGGACTCTTCTCAGTATTCTGGCCGTTCTCAATAATGTTGTAGTTTGGATGGTCTCCCCTCATCCTATTATTGTTCACTCATTAGAGCTTTTCACATCAGCGATAGCTGATGGTTTTTCACTGAAGTCTGAGTGACAGCAAGTCTCCTCAAGTCTCCAGGACTCTTCTTAGTATTCTGGCAGTTCTCAACAATGCTGTCGTTTGGATGGTCTCCACTCGTCTGCCAACCTCCAAGTCCTCTAGTCCCTTTAGAAATCCCTTAGTTACTGTTCCAAACGCACCTATTACAATTGGTATAATTGTCACCAGCATGGTTCCACAGTTTTTTCAGTTCCCTAGCAAGGTTGAGGTATTTATCCTTCTTTTCACATTCTTTCTGTTTTATCCTGTGGTCTGCTGGGACAGCAAAGTCGACTGTTTTGCAAGTTCTCTTTTTTTTGTTGATCATTATTAAGTCTGGTCTCCTGGCCGGGATTAGGTGACCCGTTTGTATATTAAAGTCCCATAGGAGTTTATGCGAGTCATTTTCTAGGACAGGTGCTGGGTTGTGCATATACCATTTGTTAGTATATATTATTATTATTATTATTAATATTATTATTATTTTCTTTGTTTATTGTGTTTCTTTTTCTTAATAAATTTAATAGCAGTGAGAGTAGTAGCAATAACCCCAACTTTATCATTGTACCAATCTATTATTTCATTACTGTTGCTGCCGTTATAATAAGTAGTAGCAGCATTGGTAGAAATAATATTTTTAGTATTGGTATGGGTTGTTGGTGATGGTTGGGTCAAGATTAATGTTTCGCAGTGACATTGGTAAAGTGTTGGGATCACTGGTGCACTCAGGCTCGTAGCTAATGAGATGCATGAGTCATGCGCATATGAACGATGAAGCCACAACGAGAAGGGTCAGGATTGGGCAGGGGATATGACTTGCAAGAAAGATGGATCGATCATGCGAGCTAGGTAAAAGCAAACGCAAATAAGATAACGATAAAAGAGATAAATTGAGAGAGAGAGAGAGAGAGAGAGAGAGAGAGAGAGATGGAGAGAGAGGTGAAAAGAGTGAATATATATATATAGAGAGAGACAGAGACAGAGACAGAGACAGACAGAGAGACAGAGAGATATGGAGATAGAGAATAAAAACGGGTATGAGAGTAGATTTGAAAATTCGAGAAAAATATAAAGATTATAAGAAGTGAGATATATATATATATATATATATAGAGAGAGAGAGAATAAAAAGTGCATGAGAGAAGATATGAAAATTCGAGAAAAAATATAAAAATCATAAAAACTACGAGAGAGAGAGAGAGAGAGAGAGGATAAAAAAGGGTATGCGAGTAGATTTTAAAATTCGAGAAAAATATAAAGATTATACAAACTGAGAGAGAGAGAGAGAGAGAGAGAGAGAGAGAGAGAGAGAGAGAACAAAAGGAAGAGAGATTTACAGATATAGACTAAAAGAAAAGGAATAAGCAAGAAAAACTGTTACAGATTAGATAGAAACACAAAGAGAAGGGAATTTGGAGGTAGAGAAAAGGACTGTAATAGGATAAAAAAAAAATGGAGAAGGATATCGACGATAGAAAAGCGGTAATCAGAAAGACTAATAATGGCAGATGTAGATAGATCAATAGATATCGAGAGAACGTGAACGAAAATGAAGGGAGGAGAAGATAGCAAAATGAAGCTTAGAGAATGTGAAAAGGAACAATAAAAGAAATCTTGAAAATGAATGATCATAAGAGAAGTATAAAGACGATAAATACAAAAGTAAACAGTAATATCTATCTATCTATCTATCTATCTATCTATCTATCAAGATTGATATGTAACTTTTACTGCTTCTGTTTTTCAAATATAATCGATTTTCTCTTCTCTTTTTGATATCTATCTATCTATCCATACATACATACATACATACAGATAGATAGATAGGTAGATAGCCAGACTGAAAGTGAGATAAAGAGGGATTGACAATGGAGAGAGAAAAAGGAAGAATACGGTGAAAAGTCTTGTAAAAATGACTATGATGTATCAGGGGTGGGCGGTGAAAGATGGATATGTTTATCTCAGCAACGGAGGGTTGGTTAATCTGTTGCCTGGCGAATGGTAAATTGACTTGTAGAGTGATTGGTTCACTTTAGAGTAACTTGCGCAGTCAAACTGACAACATGGCAGTAGTTCCTACATGATTCTTTACCCACATTGTTTAAACAAGGGAAGACGACGACAAAAAGAAAATAAATCGAAAAGCAAATATTAAAAGAAGAAAAGAAAACCAAAGAATTCGATAAGGGGTTGCAAACCCGAAGCTTGTAATGCTGATATTTTTCATCTAGCATTTACTTTTTTGTGCCTAACAGAAATTTTGTTTAACTAAACCCGTAATATATTCGCCTGTAATTTTTAGTTATGTTTTTGATGAATTTTCAACAAAGATTCTTTTTGAATTAGTTGAGAACCAATTATTCACTTAATATTATCAGATATAATAATGATATCTAAAACATCAGGAACAAATAGGGATACATAATCCAGAATTAAAGAATTAAAGAAAGTTTTAAACACAAAGTAACAGAGAAATACTTATGACAACTATGTAGAAAAGTAACATATTAGTACTGGTAATATACGCACAATGTTTTATTTCTATAGTAATAGATATTTTTAACTCTATAGAAATAAATATATTGGATCAGACAATGTTTTATTTCTGCAGTAATTGATACATTGGATTTGATAATGTTTTTTTTTCTATAGTAATAAATATATTGGATTTGATGTTTTACATCTATAGTAATAAATATATTGGATTTGATGATGTTTTATTTCTATAGTAATAAATATATTGGATTTGATAATGTTTTATTTCTATAGTAATAAATATATTGGATTTGATAATGTTTTATTTCTATAGTAGTAAATATATTGGATTTGATAATGTTTTATTTTTATGGTAATAAATGTATTGGATTAGACAATGTTTTTTCTATAGTAATAAATATATTGGATCAGATAATGTTTTCCTCTTACTTCTAACATCTTTTTTATTGGAGCCACCCATGTTCAGCAGAAGTCTTACAAGAATGATATATCTTATCAAGAATTTTATCTTCTGATATATTTATAGCAATAATCGATTTGTTTTAAATTCTGAGATAATGTATTGCTTTTTATTTATTTGTTACACCTCCTTGGACATCTCCTCATTTTAGCATTTCACATCAACCTTTAAAAGGAAAAAAATCTTTATATTGAACATATTCAATATTCATAGGGTATCAAATTCTGTTAAGAATTACGTCCGATAGTTCTAGAAATGTCCTCCTAATCTGCGGATTAAACAAATTAGTCTTCAAATTTTTTTTATTTACTTCAATTTATTGGTTTAGATAAAACTCAGTCAACTCTCCCAGGTTGTCACTTCTACGACTGCAAGGAAGGAATATATATTTTTGATTTATTTTTAAATGAAGCTCTGACATTTACTATTATTGATAATTTTATTATAGTATTATCCTTCATCCCCCTAATTTTAATCATGTTGTCAATCAATAATATTAATAACTTCAACGAGTTATATCTTTTGTTACCTAATACTAGTTGATTTGTCACTAATTATGATTAATACTTTTGAATTCTAATAACCTTCATCTTCCTAATCCAAGTTGCTTCGACAATCATTATGATTAATAATTTTGACGAGAATTATCCTTCATCCTCCTAATTTTAGTTGGTTTGGTTATGATTAACCAGTTCGACTAGTATTATCTTTAATCATCTTAATTCTAGTTGCATTTTATCGCAACCCACTATAGTCGTTATTTCGACGAGAGAGAGAGAGAGCTTAATATTTATTCTTCTGCCGTACGCGTTCATTCTCACCGACGTAAAAGTAACGATTTGCATGATTTGAGATAAAAACAATAAGAATGAGAAAAACCAAGGATAATATTAGTCCGAACAATAAATAATAGTGTCCTAATTGCTGCTATTACCATCACTAAAAGAAAATCTTGACAACCTCTAATTAACGAATGTAAGATACATTCGGAAAAGGCCGAAAAACTGACAGCAACGTTGCAATAAACACAATAAAGAAACGATACTCGTCCAAATAATTAACTGGTTTATGATATTTTGCGAGTTTTTCTTGGTATGCGTATAAACTAATAATTGATGACTCTACCTTGGTGTGAAGCATGTCTTGTAGCGTCGTGGTTAGCGAGTTAATTACGCAAGACATTCTCTGTCGGTTTGTTCCACACTGTGAAGCACCATAAATGTTACTCGGTAATGAAGTTAGCTTTGTCCTTCAAATTTCTCTGTTTTGGATTGAAGCACCATGAATGTTACTCGGTAATGAAGTTTGCATTGTTCTTCAAATTTCTCTGTCTTGGATTGAAGCACCATGAATGTTACTCGGTAATGAAGTTTGCATTGTTCTTCAAATTTCTCTGTCTTGGATTGAAGCACCATGAATGTTACTCAGTAATGAAGTTTGCATTGTTCTTCAAATTTCTCTGTCTTGGATTGAAGCACCATGAATGTTACTCGGTAATGAAGTTTGCATTGTTCTTCAAATTTCTCTGTCTTGGATTGAAGCACCATGAATGTTACTCGGTAATGAAGTTTGCATTGTTCTTCAAATTTCAACAATAATTGTCGTAGAAAGTGTGACCGTTGTCCCCAGAAAAAAAGTACTAAAGTGAATGGAAATCTTCACATTTCTTGCGGCTATAAAAAAAGAAAAGAAACAGTATAGTTGGGAAAAATGTGTTGATTTTTGAATGGTCCGCCAAAGACAAAGTTTTTATCGAACATATCTTTTATACAAAAAAGAAACTACGTAATGTATTCAATAAGTTTCCAGACTTTTTTTGTACAGGCATTTCAAATTGTCGTTGACTCTTGAAAATTCAGTATGTTATTGCTATACATCTTATGAGATGACAGACCAATTTTTATGATTTCAGGTTCAAATCAACAGCTACAGCAGCAATTGGAATACACCCTACTAAAGCCTGATTGTCACAGCTGGTGAATTTCAAAAATGCAATCTGGACGTGAGGACACTTTAGAAGAACGATATGCAATTAAATTCTGTTTTAAACTTTAAAAAAATGCCAGAGAAACGTATGGAATGCTTCAGACTGCTTTTGGAGCATCTTGCATGAATCGAGCATCAGTTTTTGAGTGGCATAAGAGAATCAAGGAAGTCAGGGAGTCTGTGAAGGATGATGAGAGGTGTGGAAGGAGTAAGAAAGTCAATACACCAGAGTTGATTGGCCAGAGGGTTAGGTTTAGGATTACTATGTTGAGGTTTTAAGGGAGTTTAGGAAGAGATTCCGTCGGAAGAGGCCAGCACTCCTCAAATCGGGTCAGTGACATTACCTCCAGGACAATGCACCAGTCTACAACTCCATCCTTGTCATAGACTATTTGACCATGATGGGCATTAACACAGTTCCTCAGCCTCCCTATAGTCCAGACTTTGCTCCCTGTGACTTTTGATTATTCCCTAGGCTAAGAGGCTGTCGTTAAGAGACAAATGAGGAGATGAAAGAGGCTGTGACGAAGGGCATTGACACGCTGACACAAGAGGACTTCCATGGGACCTTCCATAAGTTGTTGGAACGGTACAACAAGTGCATTGCAGCCAGAGGAGATTACTTCGAAGGGGACTAGAGTTCCATATGTGTACTATCAATAAAAGGTCCCATACAAAAAAAGTCTGGAAACTTATTGAAAGATCCTCGTAGTTATTAATAATATGAAGAAACGTAGAATAGAATAAGATTTATACCAAAGATATACTTAGGATGGGAAAATGGATTAAGTATGTTGTGTTTCTTTGTAAAAAATCATTTTCGATACACCCGATGATAATAATATTAGTAATATAATACAGTCATCTTTATATGTCATGAAATAAGGTTTGTAAAAGTGAAAAGAATCTTGATCCGACCGTAAAATGTAATAATGATATTAATCAGTGAATTATAAATGATATTAATTGAATTCACAGCATTTAGAAAGCATTTCTGATATCCTCCATACCAGGCATGAACAATCTTTTTCAATAAATGGGCCGCATAAAACATAGTTTATCATCAATTGGGCCGCACTACTAAAAAAATTAAGATAACTTTACGTTGAAGGATCCTCAGCAATTTTTACTAGAGAAGACAATATGCAAAAGTATCTGCCTTAAAAATTTGGCAAAGTTGATTTAAAAAAAAAAAAAAATCTTTTCTAAGAAAAAATAAAGTCTTTGGCGGGTCATTCAGAAAACAACACATTTCCCCTACCATTAGTTATTGGCCGTTTTCAATTGAGTCAGAGTGGTAGTAAGTTTCCTCAAGTCTCCAGGACTATTCTCAACATTCGAGCAGTGTTGTGGTATGAAAAGTATTAATTCTACTTCAGATTTTTAGTTATTTCATTCTCTTTCCTCGGTTCTCAGGTATTTTCCACAGGTTCTAATTATGATTGACATTACATATTTTCATGTTCCACTATTCTTTTGACACTCTGGCAAGGTTCCGGTATTTATACGTGTTTTAGCTTTTCTTTATCTCAAGTCTTAGAATAAAAAGGAGAAATTTAAAAACCAAAAAAAAAAAACAAAAAAACAAAACAAAGACAACCATAAGTCAATAAAGCTGATTAAAAAAGATAATTTGAATGGAGAAATTTGGTTTCATATCAAGATGAAAAATACTAAATAATTTGAAAAACCAAACAGTTTATAACTACTTTTAAGAGATAAATTTAAGAGATACTTTATCATTTTAATTCCTGAGATCATTTCATTCATTGCGCTGAATAATATATTTATTGTTTAATTTAATGTGGTTGGTCGTAATGGAGTCATACAGCGTATTTTCCTTCTTGGTATCTCCCAGAGTAATAGAGGTAACTTGAGGGTTCCCGTTTCCAATTAAAGTAACACGCGACAGGTTCTAATGGGTTTTATTTCACCTGCAGAAAGAGGTGATCTTTGGTAAAACCTATACAAGAGGGTAATGAATAATACTCGTACCGACCAATAAGTGAATATCTAAACGGCCATTAAACGTACTTGCGTATTCTATTTATTTGGTCCACTGTTTAGCTTTCTTGGTGAACCGTTTCTGAAGTTTATCTTTTCCAAAAGAAAAAAAAAGAAAAAAAAAAAAGAAAAGAAAAAAAGCTCAGTAAAATATATTTTCTTTGGTTGGATCGAGAACTTTTCATTTTTTTTTTTAGTTTGGATTATGTCTTTCTTTCTTTCTATCTTTCTTTTTGCCATTTATTTATTTGCTCGTGGAAATGGTTTGAAAATTCTCGCTAAAAGAAAATAACAATCGTATCATGTGCTTGTATTAAAACATTTGATAGAAAAATATAGAATGAACAAAACTAGAGGAGAAATGGAGCTGATATGAAAATAATGCATAAATGATTCAAAAAATGATAAAAAAAAAAAGAAACTAAAGAAAATATAATCGCGGTGATATCAAATCGATTTTCTAATGGAAAGAGGAATTATGACGCAAAATGCAAGAAAGAAAAAAAAATATCCGATTAATGTCAGTTAAAAAGATTAGAAATAATATCAATACAAAAAGAAATCATAACCTGTCCCGGAGAATAAGCAATCAAAAACATTGGAACATTAACATTCAAATCAGTCACGTGCTCAGAGTAATTACTCGGGTCGACCTTTATAAAAATGAACGCCATGGCAGAATTTCCACTGACTTTATAGCCAGTTATCAAATGTGGCTTGGAGAAGTGTCGACAGCCCGAGAAGCGTATCATTCTTTTTATTTAGGTTGAAAGGCATGAACCTATAGTAGGCAGTAAGAGGCATTGGTCTCTTTAAGAACTAAAATAAAACAGAGTTCATGAGTTTTTATCAAGATGGTGCCATCTCCTCATGCAATTATGAGCCTCTGGAATTAGTAGATCAGTTCATATACATCAGTAGCCATATCTCATCAACTGAAAAGAAGGCAAACATATACATGAGTAAAGCATAGGCTGCTGTTAACAAATTATTGACCACATCGAAGTCTGATCTTTTTGGTTAAATAAAGGGGAAATTCTTCAAAGCTATTGTTGTATTAATACGAATATATAGCTGCACTACTTGGACAAAAGAAACGCTTGGAGAATAAGCTAGTTGGTAATTACACAAGGATTTTGTGCGTTGCTTTGAACAAACCCTGGATGCAGCAACCTACAAAACAGAAGTTGTACGGCCAATTACCTCCCATTGCACAAACCATCCGAGTAAGATGAGAAAATCATGCTAGACACTACTGGAGAAGTAAGGATGAACACATATGGACTGCAACTTATGTACACACCAGTGTTAGCCTACCACAGAAAACTTAAATTTACCAGCTTTGTGTGAACATTTGCCAAGAAAGAGGGCAAATAGAGACGGATGGTGAAAGACAGTTAAAGGAACCATTGCTTTCGGCATGACTAGATGATGATGATAAACATAACAATTTACTAAATTATACATCGTTTAACAACTCGACAATAAAAATTATGAATATTTCATTTATATTAAGTAATTGAACTTTCTAATTTTCATTAGTGTAGGCATTTTCTATCTTGTTAATCTTTTCACGTCGTTGATTTAAACAGATCATCAATCCAAAGTAGACAGCCAAACTTAATCTTACTTAGCAAAGGAAAGAAATGATGCCAGACTATCCATGTGATCTCTTACCCTCATTTTTTTCTTGATATTTGTGGCATAGCAGTGAAGAGATCTCAGTCAAGTGAAAATAATTTTTAAAAATCAATTATTACAGGTGCTCTGGGAACCGTCTCAAAGTATTTAACCAAACCATTCGTCACGAACAGGATATGATACAAGATCAATTTTTAAGATGAGTAAAGCTGGATAGAATTCAGTTTATCCTTCTTCAAAATAGTTACCTTACCAAGGCCAAAAAACCCAGTCTGCCTGAATACTTACCCATAGCTGGTTTTATGGGGAGATTATATGGATTTATGCTTTTTTCGAGGACATTAGCTTACAGCAAAGTGTAACATATGACCAGCGTGTTGTACTGTAAAGAAAGAAGTCCGCAGAAAAAGAAATACTCAAACTCGAAGGTAAGGGAAGAAAATATAGCAGTCGTTAATTATTCAGTTAGCTATGATCGTTGCAACTCGAAAAGTTCATTTTAGTTACGTTCTTCTCTCTTCCTCTTAGTGGTGTCGGCGGTGTGGGTGAGAGCTGACTGTTGACACACGCCTATGACATACGATAGGTCGTAGCAGACTGGGGTAGGACGGGTCGGGGCCTCGGAACCTTTAACGCATCCGTTTTGACAACTGCCTTCAACTCTGCCAAAATCTCCTGACTTGTTTTCTTATATAGAGATTTTGGGGAACAAATCGAGGATCCCCGAATGTTCGATGTCACCAGTGAAACTGTCGTGAAACACGTGATAATTCGTCTGTGATTATTTTAAAATCACGTCTAACTTTGCAGGTCATTCTGCCCGCACACGCTAGTCTCGTGACACCTTCACTAATTGACGACAGCGCCCGTTCGTAATATTACAAAAGTGCCAACAGCCTCATCAGAGATTCGAACTCGGGTCATTGATTCCATTTTCTATGATGATTACCGGTACGCTAAGTGTGCCTTCCAAAAAAAGAAGTGGTGATCTAACGAAGGATCAAAATCACTGACCACCACAACGCTACTAAAATAAACAAGAACACTGAAAAGAATACTGAAATATTGGGAAGACTTGCTGTCACTTGAACTTTTGTGAAAGCTGCCAGATACTACTGGGGTGGAAACGTACTAAGTACAAATATAAATTTACCAACCTCTCCGACGTGATCAGCATGTGACACAAGGTCAATTCTTTTTTACAGGTTTGAATTCTGTTCTTCTTTCTCGTAGACTGGTTGCCATATCAAAATTAAAGAGCTTAGTCTGCCCTAGTATTTATCCATAACTGGAAGGAGAATAATTGGATGCAGACCTTTTCCAAGGGTATTATTGTTATGTGAAACGCAAACAGCTTCTTCTAGGTTTTGAACTCGAGTCACCGCACCCATTTACAATCACCATAAGCATTACACTCTGAGCGAAAACAAATAGTATTAAGCGGTTTTGGAATATATCTCAGAACATAATGAAACTGATAAAGATATAACTGGAAAGTATGCAGATATGGTGATCTCGGAGTCGGTCTATAAACAAAACTAAACATAGGAATAAACTTTTATGAAATATTACAAAATAGAAGGAACACGAAAACAAACGAATGAAAATTATAACAAATAACTTGCATGGCGCCATTAAGAACGACTATCTGTATCGTCCAATAAAGATGATTTTAATCGAATAATATTTCAGATTCTTCCATGTCTGTTTACGAGCAATAAATTATATATATATATATATATGAAATGTAACAATAATAAATAGAAGCAATTAGGCCTCAAAAATATAAATTGAGATTCATAACGTTGATAGCAAAGGATTATGGAAATAATTCTTGTTTAACTCACCTAAGGCAAATTAGAATTTAGCTTCTTGGCTGATTCTGAATCACAATAAATTTCTCATGCTTGAAATATATATATATATATATATATATATATATATATATATATATATATATTGATCTCTTGAATTATTTCAGGTCTTCAGTAAGATTCCATTAGGGAAAGAATTCGTCTGAATTCTTTCAAGCTATGCCGAATCAGTACTACTGAATAGATGCACTACTCGGTCTTAAACGAAACGCATGGAGAAAAAGGTAAATAAGAAACTACGCAAGGATACTACGTGCTGTTTTGGACTAATCCTGGAAAGCAGGATCCGACAAAAGAGCAGTTGTACAGCCACTTACCTGCCGTCCTACATACCGTCCAAGTAAGACGATGAAGACATACTGAGTACTACTAGAGAAGTAAGGACGAACACATAAGCAAGGTTCTCTAATGGATCCCTATCCATGGACACAACAGCATTGGATAATCAGCTTGGACTTAGAATAATCAGCTCTGTTCGGACACTCGGTGTAAAGAAGAGAGAGAGAGAGAGAGAGAGATAGAGAGAGATATTTAAGTAAATCCGTACTGTAAGCATACCTTGATGATGCTATCAGTATCGTGCATTGTCCTTCACTTTTACTAAAAAGTGGAGTTACGTGGCGGTTTCTAACATTGTAAGCAAATCTTACCGGGGTTTGAATTGATAAGTAATAAAAAAAAGCCATCCCCGGAAGAAAGAGAAGTTGACAAAGTTCAACATCTCATGAGTAGACCAGGTGAAACCAGATATGCTTGATCTAGCACCCGAGATCATCAGCAATTAGCTTTCTAAGTGATGGCGAGAGCTGGCCGGATGATGTAACATCTCTCGCAGAAAGAGGGGTGGAGTGTTCTGAGAACCCTAATATAAGATGACGGATTTCTTGATTCTTCTTCTTTTAGTGGCTGGGGTACGATAAGACAAATGCCAGAGTGAGTTAATCAAAGAAACGATAAGTGATGGTTCCAAGAAGAATGAAGAAGCTAGCTCCCACTTGTCACCGTTATCCAGCCTCAGAAATTGAATGGAGAGAATAAAGTAATGAAGTTTTAACACTTAAGGCAAGCCCTGTTGATTGGGGCTGCAGAGTACAAAACAACATCTCTGCAGAGGCATAAGACTTCCCACTCAACGAATGTCCTGATATGACGTTAAACTATCTGATGTCGAGTCTCCAGCCTTGAAGATTTGGGAAATGTGGTGTATCCCATTAATTGCCATTGCTCCCAGGTCCACCCATATCCAGGGTGGTAGCACCTGATAGGGTCCTATCTGTGGGTCAAATTGGACAAACTATGTGTGCAAACAAATGACTGATGTCAAATTGTGACCGTCATAGAGCAATACTTGAAACCATTCAACTGTGTGCCAAAAAAAAAAAGCTCAGTCTCGTTTAAGTATGTAATCTACAGAATGTGCTTACAAATCATGTATATATTTAATATATATGTATAAAATGATTTGGCATTAAATAACCTACAATGGTTGAAATGCCATAAAACCCAACCAAGTCAAACAAACGTGTCAGTCTCACAGCAGGATTGTAATATTCATAGAGTATGAAAACGGTGACTCGAGTTCAAATCCTGAAGATTACTTAAACTACATAGCATATTATAAATTTACTTTTTTCAAAGCTTTTAAGTGGGGAGTCTTAAGGGTATTAGCATTTTTTATCATTCGGGGTTTTCATACTTGTCTTCATCTTTATTATAATATCAACTACGTTGCGGGCCGATGTGTCTTGCTGGGCAGTTCAGAGTGAATTTTGAGGACTTATAAACCTAATGTTCTTACATCACTATGAATTACTATTATAATGTATAATCTTTTATCTGAGTTCATATTACGATTTTTTTATCTAACCTTTGTGATTTTTGTTTCCCATATTGTATTCATCGCTATACTTGGTCTACTCATCAGGTCAATGTAACCTGAAATATATGCTGATTTCTTGGTTCCTTAAGCTTCTAAGTGACAATCATGAGGAGTTTTCAGGTTCAATCCTGACTGCAGGCGAGTAACAATACAGGAATACTTAACACTTGTACCCTAGCGACCCCTGTGGATTAAACAAAGGACCTGGTTCGTAGTTCCGTGTAGGCTCTCAAGTTCGACAAGAAACAACTGAAAAAGGCCGGAGGACACATCCGCTGAAACATTGTGACTATAACAATGAAGATGAAGACAAAAGTCCGAAAACTCTGAACGATAAAAATCAAGCTACGTCTCAGAAATTCAGACAACTGGTAATAGCGTTATATGCAAGCATGTCTGGTTACACCTGGCGGACTGAATGAGATGTTGAACTTTGTCAGTTCCTCTTTTTTTATGGTCTTGGCGTTTTTGATGAGTTATTTATTCGAGCCTAGATAGTATTTGCTTACAATGTTAGAAACCGCCATCTAACTCGGCCAGTCAGCTGGGGCTGTAGAATACATCGACTGCATCTCTGCAGAGGGGTAAAACTCACTCAAACAAGTGCCATGGAGATGACTCTAACAATCTGATGGTGAGGCTCCAGTGTTGCTAGAGCTTCGGGGAATGCAGAGTAACCCTTCATTGCCTTTGCTTTCAGGTCCACTCTGGCACCTGAAAGAGTCCTAGCTATGGAACAGTTCGACTTTTAAACTGAGTGTAAACAAATGACTTTAGCTAAATTGAATTGTTTCGAAAAGTACTGATTGATCATTTAACTGTTTATAAACAAATGACTGATCTTTAATTGAATTGTTAGCGATGCATAGAACCTTTTAACATTGACTTATGCAAAACTGAATTGTTTGAAAGATAAATGTTTGATCATTTAAGTGTGTGTAAACAAATGTTTGGTGTTTAATTGAATTGTTACTTATGTTTACCAATCATATATATTTAATATATGTGAATAAACTGGATTTGACATTGAATAACGTACAATGTTTGATATGCTATAAAACCAAGCTAAACAAAAAAGTCATCTAACTCTACTTCTTTCATAAAAATACATTGGAAGAGGAAAATCAGTACGCCGCAACATGGTAATGGACTTTTGGGAGATTAACAAGAAACGAATTTTAAAATAAAAAGAAAGCTGTGATATTTTATCCGAAGATGTAAAACATATTACATTTTTAGGCGTGGTACCTTATGTACGAAAAAATTCCAAAAGTACTAAATTTGATCCGAACCATCACTTTACCATCACCTGTTACCAGTTACAGAGAAGTACTCTTGGTAGGACTACAAACTGTGATCACAAGTGAAAAGTGCTGACTTCTCTGCGGAAATAATTTGAATACTCTGGTTTAAAATTTATTCAATCGATTACGTTTAGAGAGTTAAGTCATTTTACGACAACCTCCTCGTATTTCTCCAAGCAGAAATTAACTTGTCTAACACAAAAATAATTGTTACTGACCAATACATAGGTAGAAAAAAAATCAGTAAGTTTTTAACCTGAATTATAATCTGAAATTATTACTTTATAATCAATTTTTAAGCAGAGTTTACAGGTTTGAAATCAGAGTTTTCCTTCTCTTAGACTAGTTGCCTCACCAAGGATGAAGAACCCATCAACCCTTCTATTAACCCCTAGCCGGAGGAAGAAGAATTGGATTCATACCTTTCCCAAGGGTATTAGTGCTATGGGAAATGTAATCAGTCTCGTTCAGGATTTGAACTCGTGTCCATTTCCTACGACGATAATCATTACACCACGGGAACCTCCTTCATTATTTGTCTTATAGCCTTTCTCACTCTGTGTTTGTGTGACCCTTATCATCGTGCTTCTCTCTTGCTGCCTCGAATCAATTTCTCATATATGTTCCTCCTTTTTTACTGTCCTCTGGTTGACCTCAAAATCTACCTAGGAAACAACTTACTACTAAAACAATCAACTAAAACCCTTAATTATATTACACTTGGAACTTCCAGATGATTTCACTTAGTAGCACTTTTCAACAAAACGCCTACATCTGTTGCACTGTGTATCCTGCTGGACAAAGAAGCATCAAATTTTGAGACGTCTAAACCGAATGTCTCGATCAACTCATGAGGTACTACTCACTCTAATTATATACGATTTTTTTGGTCATCAAGCTTTTAAGAAAATATTTTACAATAAAAAAGTAAATGAAATGATTGAACTATAAAAATGCACAGTGAATGACTTAATGAACTAGGAATACAATAATTATAAAATGTATTGGAAGTAATTTTATGAAAAAATGCATTGGTTGTGATATTACAGTAAAAGAGAAAACATTCATTATTGAATACATTGGAAATAATTTTACGATAAAAATGCATTGGTTGTGATATTACAATAAAAGAGAAAACATTCATTATTGAATACATTGGAAATAATTTTACGATAAAAATGCATTGGTTGTGATATTACAATAAAAGAGAAAACATTCATTATTGAATACATTGGAAATAATTTTATGATAAAAATGCATTGGTTGTGATATTACAATAAAAGAGAAAACATTAATTATAGAATACATTGGAAATAATTTTACGATAAAAATGCATTGGTTGTGATATTACAATAAAAGAGAAAACATTCATTATTGAATACATTGGAAATAATTTCATGATAAAAATGCATTGGTTGTGATATTACAATAAAAGAGAAAACATTCATTATTGAATACATTGGAAATAATTTTATGATAAAAATGCATTGGTTGTGATATTACAATAAAAGAGAAAACATTAATTATAGAATACATTGGAAATAATTTTACGATAAAAATGCATTGGTTGTGATATTACAATAAAAGAGAAAACATTCATTATTGAATACATTGGAAATAATTTCATGATAAAAATGCATTGGTTGTGATATTACAATAAAAGAGAAAACATTCATTATTGAATACATTGGAAATAATTTTATGATAAAAATTAATTGGGAATAATTTTACAATTAGAAGATATTTGAACTGATTTTACTATAAAATTGCACCGGGAAAGATTTCCTGATAAAATGTATTTGAACTGTTTCTTCTAAAACAGTCCATTGCGAATACTTCTTGATAGAAATGCATTGGAAATTATTTTGCTATAAAAATCCAGTGTAAATAAATTTACTATAAAAATGGATTTGAAATGATTAACTATATAAATGTATTAGGATTGATTATAACATATAAATGCATTGGGAATGATTTTATCGAACAATTGTTTTGGGACCGATTTTACTATAAAAATACATTGGGAATGCTTTTTCTAAATAAATGCATTGGGAATTATTTTACCGTAAAAATACATTCGAACTGATTATACTCATTCGGATAAACTTTTTTAAATACATTGGAACTGATTTTATTCAAAAACTTCATTGGGACTGATTTTACTATAAAAATATATTGGAAATGATTTTACAATAAAAAAAGGCATTGGAAATGATTTTACTAAATATATTTTCTGTAAATGATTTTACATATAAAATACTAGGAACTGATTTTAATATGTGAATGCATTCGGAATGATTTTACTATAGATATACATTGGGGCTGATTTTGTCATACAAATGTGTTTTGAATACTTTATTATAAAATGCATTGGTAATAATTTTACTCTCTAAATACATTGCAAATGATATTACGATAAAAATTCATTTGGAATGTTTTTACTATAAAAATGCATTGGAAATTATTTTGCTATGAAATGTATTGGGAAACATTTTTCTGTAAGAATGCATTTAGAAGGTGTTCATTATAAACTGCATTGGAAGGAATTTTACAATAAAAATACACTGGAACTTATTTTATTATAAAAATCCATTGCTTTCTTTATGAATGCTTTTCTATATGACTGCACTGGGAACTATTTTATTATAAAAATGCATTGAGAATATTTTACAAGAAAGACACATTGGGAATAATTTTGGTATAAAAATGAATTGGTAATGTTTTTAGAAGAAAATCGCATTGGAAATTATCTTACTATTAAAATACACTGGGAATGATTTCAGTATAATAATGCTTTGCGTATGCTTCTAAAATAAAAATGCATTGGAACTGATTTTACAATTAAATGCATTGGGAGCTATTTTATATAAAAATACAATGGAAATATTTTTTCTATAAAGATGTATTAGAAATGATTTTTCTATAAAAACACATTGGAACTGATTTTACGATAAGAAAACTTTGGAAATGTTTTTTTTATAAAAATGCATTGGAACTGATTTTACTATTAAAATGCGTTGGGTTTTGTTATAAAAATGCATTGAAGCAAGTTTTACAATAAAATCCAATGAAAATGCTTTTACTATATAAATGCATTAGTAATCATATTACTGTAAAAATACATTGCAAATACTTGCTTATAAAATGGGAATACTTTTACTCTGAAAATGCATTAGAACAGATTTTAGTATATATATATATATATATATATATATATATATATATATATATATATATATATATATATATACTAAAACAGTTTCGGTAGCTCCGCCTTGAGCTACCGAAACTGTGTTATCACCCTGGATGGCGGCTGATGAGGCTAGGGTATCGCACGTGCTTCCACACGTTGTATGATGAAAAAAAAAAAATATATATATATATATGAGCGAGGGAACAAAACAAAATCAGAATATCGATAGGATTTTTTTAAAGGTTCACTCTACAAAAAGTATAAATAAGTGAAGAAAAATACAAAAATCTAAATAAATACTACTGTCAATTAATGGAAAAAATTCTATATTGTGATTGTCTGCAAGAAGGAATCCAAGACGAATTTTGTTATTTTCAAGGACGTCTTGTCTTTCTGTTTTTTTTCTTTCTTTTCACCAACACGTCTATTGCTTATAGAGTAACGGTCATTAGTGCTGTATCTGTCTGATGTTGGGAGTATAAAAAAGTGCTTTAAAAAAATCAACGTTTTCTTTTTTCTGATTTCTAGTCTTTGAATGGTTCTTTTTCTCAGAAATGCAGATGGCTGATTAGAGTTAGTTTGTGTTCGTGCAGTTCATAGCTATCAACAGAAGAGTGAATATTCTCAGTTCATCACAGTCCAGTAAAATTGAGCTTATTCAGTCGACCTTATTGGTTATCTAGAAACTAGTGAAAGGAATCGAGGAGACAGTCTTCGAATATATGTAATACTAAAGTAAACACTAAAAACTTTATTAAATGAACAAGACATTTGTTATCTGTATGTTAGTGTGTGGGCATGGGAACAGATGGAAACAATAGACAGATGAATAAAAATGAACTGAGATAAAGATATAAAGAAGGAAAAGTAAAGAGAAAGTAATACACAAAATTGATGAATAGATGTAAAAATAGATAAAATAAAATCAATGAATAGAGGAGAAGTAATGAATAGAAACGTCTTTAAAATGCCTCATATATATATATATATATATATATATATATATATATATATATATATATATATATTGATGCGTATAAATGAATATATATCTATATGCAGGGTGTTACAGGAACGTTGATATCATTTAGTAATCTGATTATATGATCAATTCAAATGATCTCAAATTTTAACAGCACATGTAGAAATAACTAAAAATTCTGTTTAGTGTTTTTTTTATTCACTTCACATAGAAAAAACATGTATAGGAAAAGAAAATGTGCTTCAACATTTAAAATTTTTAAGTTGTTCCTAAAATGCTGTTAAAAAAGATCATTTAAACCAGAGTTGATTAAATTATGAAAATATATCTATTTTCCTGAAACATACAGTATATCTTTTCATATGTCTGTGTGTACTTAACCTAACCATTTATATTTTCCAATTTATTTGTATCTATCTATTTATTAATGTATGTACGAGGACCATTAAATAAATTTCCCGACTTTTTTCGTATGGGCACTTTTATTGATAGTACACACATGAAACTCTAGTCCCCTTCGAAGTAATCTCCTCCAGCTGCAATGCATATGTTTTACCGTTCCAAGACATTCTGGAAGGCCCCTTGGAAGTCCTCTTGTGTGAGTGTGTCAATGACCTTTGTAACAGCCTCTTTCATCTCCTCAATTGTCTCATAACGACAACCTCTGAGCTTAGGGAATAACCAAAAGTCACTGGGAGTAAGGTCTGGACTATAGAGAGGGTGAGGAACTGTCTTGATGCCCATGTTGTTCAAATAGTCTGTGACAAGGATGGGGTTATGGCCAGGTGCATTGTCCTGGTGGAAATGCCACTGACCCGATTTGAGGAGTGCTGGCCTCTTCCGACGGAATCTCTTCCTGAACTCCCTTAAAACCTCAACATAGTAACCCTAACTAACCCTTTGGCGAACCAACACTGATGTATTGGCTTTCTTACTCATCCCACACCTCTCATCATCCCTCACTGACTCCCTGCCTTCCTTGAATCTCTTTTGCCACTCAAAAACTGATGCTCAATTCATGCAAGTTGCTCCAAAAGCAGTCTGAAGTATTCCATACGTTTCTGTGGTATTTTTTCCAAGTTTAAAACAATTTTATTGCATATCGTTCTTCTAAAGTGTCCTCACGTCAAGATTGCATTTTTGAAATTCACCAGCTGTGACAATCAGGCTTTAGTAGGGTGTATTCCAATTCCTACTGTAACTGTTCATTTGAACCTGAAATCATAAAAATTGGCCAGTCATCTTATAAGATGTAAAGGTATAACGTATAGAATTTTCAAGAGTCTACGACAATTTTAAGTACCTCTACAAAAAAAGTCTGGAAACTTATTGAATACACCACGTATGTATGTATGTATGTATGTATGTATGTACGTATGCATTTGTCTATCTATCTAATATTTCGCCCACAAGGAAGTATACTACTATCAACAAATAAATAAATGAATAACTTAGAAATGTATATGTGTATGAGTATGTGCCATAATTTTCGGCGGAAAAATCAATCAATCTATCTATCTATCTATCTATCTGTCTATCTATCTATCTAGCATTTGTATATTAGATTGACTTTTTTTCTATTTGAACATAATTTTTGTCCTCAACTTTTTAACCCATGAATAAAAAAGATCCTATCTGTCATTACATGCTGCATAAATTTTGCGTGGTCAGCACTGTATCAGAGACTTTGAAGAATATTCACGCCATATTCAGTGGGTGTACGAAACACCGTTTTGCCAGTTTAGAAAGTAACGGTTCAATTATTTTTTGATGAGCCCAACCCAAGGAGACCAGAATGTTTACATTATGATTTGTTGAGAACAACAATTGAAACAGAACGACCTCAAAGCACCAATGGCTTACTTCAAAAGATGAGTGGTTTTATTTCAGCGAATGTTAAGCCAATTATTCGGTACTTCATGCGGCCTTGACTCGAAGCTTGATAAATCCTATAAAACTATCTCTCCTATCTCTCTATCAATCGTAAATCCTTGTTATCATGATTCGATTTTTTTTGGATGTTTCTCTGTTCTCGTAACGCAGCAAAAAAAAAAAAAAATGGCTCATCGTAGCAAAACTTTGTTAGAGCCAAATATTCTGAATAAAGTAATTTTTAATCCAGATTTCAACTCAGTTCGGGGACTTCAATCGCGCTTACCCCTGTCATTTAATTCCTCTTGAGAGATACTTATTAAATATCAATTATATAGTGTTTCTCCTTATATATTCATTTACAATTAATTATGACATACATTTTATAAATAGTGTGTGACTCCAGCTCGACTTAATGGCTACCCAGCCCTCTTGACGAGACAGAATATGCAAACAGTATCTCCTGCAGAGAAGTAAGACCTAATAAGAGAAGTTTTGGGTTTGACACTAAACTGCATTCAATTGTGAAATTCTGAGGAGTGTGGAGTACCAATTTATGGCCAAGACTAATTGCTCTATATCTAAATGACTGTATGCAAACAATATTATTAATATTAAACTGGAATACTTGAAACCATATAACAGTGTGCACATTAATTGCATAAGATAGATATATTTGATATTATCTAATTGCATACAAAAATGATTACCCTTAATAAAGAAAAATATCATATTTGACGGCATATAAAACGCACAGGTGTATAAGACGCACCCTAATTCCAGCAGGGCAAATCAAGAACAAAAAACAAGCATTAATATTAAACGTGATGAAATCAATATAATGAATATTATCAATGATACACTTTTACTCAGCATAACAGCCTTTTAGATAATGTCAATAGGTATATCGAAGATACTCTAAAGTCTAAGCTAATAGGAGTTATCAGGTAGCAAATTTCAACCGACTATCGCGAACTTTAAACCAACACATAGCATATAAAACGCGGGGGACTTTTTAAAGACATTTTAGTAAAAAAAAAAAGTGCGCCTTATATGCCGTCAAATACGGTAGTTACTTGAAACTATATAATTGTGTATAACATTATATAAAGAATAGTTACTTGAAGCTTTAATTGTTTACAAATGATTATCCTTAGTTACTTGAAAACATGTATTTGTTCGCAAGTTATTGAGGTTAGATAGGAATACTTGAAACCATATACCTATGTGTAAACAAATGTTCATAGACAAATAAAAAAGTACAATTGAAAATGCAAAGAAACATATGAATATAACAAAAACAAAAGGAAAGAAAAACTATGGTATGTCTGGCCTTGTGTGTTTATTTTCTCAACAAGTGTCGATGTGCCACAAAACTAACCAACCAACCAACCAACCATATTAACGACTACCATGGTGTAATGGTTATCGTCGAAGGAAATGGACATGGCGACACGATTTCAAATCCTGGACGAGACTGATTACATTTCATATAGCTCTAATACCCTTGGGAAAGGTATTAATCCAATTGTTCTCCCTCCAGCTATGGGTAAATAGTAGGGCAGACTAGGTTCTTCAGCCTTGATGAGGCAACTACTCTAGGAGAAGGAAAACTCTGAATTCAAACCTTTTAAACTTCGCTTAAAAATTGACCTTGTGTCATATCCTGCCCGAGCGGAGGGGTTGGGTAAATATGATTAATGACTACCAAATGTTTCTTAAAGGCGAGTGATTTAATGCATTGGGAGTCATATTACTTTAAGAATGCATAGAATGTATTGGAAGTGATTTTATGAAAAAAATCCATTGTGAATAATTTTACCATAAAAAGGCATTTGAATCGATTTTACAATAAAAATGCACCGGGAAAGATTTCCCGAAAAAAATGTATTTGAACAAACGAACTAACCAGCCAATCCTATTAATGACTACCGAAGGCTTCTTAAAGGTGCATGATTAAAAAAACAAAAACATTTACAACTTGATAGATTCGATTTGACTCATGAAGTTACCCATGTGAGTACATTTAACCGAACTGTATGCGTAAACATTAATGAATTCCTACTGTAGGGCTGAGGTTATTAAGATAATCTGGGAAGCTGTAGCGAAGGATTTCGATTTTTACCGGCCGTCTCGCTCTTCATCATCAAGACATGCCGGCAGAACGGATATTTCTCTCTCTGTCTCACTCTGTTTCTGTCTCTCTGTCTCTCTGACACACCATCAGTCCCTATCGGCCATCGCTCTTGGTAGTTCCTCAAGACGGTGCCCAGTGTTTTTACAGAGCGGGTTAATATCACTTTTGCTGGTCAGCCAATACTGGCGAATTCATGTGTAGGATTTTAAAGGATAACGTCGTTTATGCGTTCGTCCTTACTTCTTCAGTTGTGTCGGTCTTACTTGGATGGCTTGCATGATGGGAGGTAAGTGGCCGTATAGTTGCTGTTTTATAGAGTGCTGTTTCCAAGATTAATTCAAAACAATAGAAAGCATTCCAACAAATATTTCGTAAGTTCAAGTGGTGCAGTCATCTCGTAGTACTCACACGGCTACATTTTGGAAGAATTTCCATTTTATTTTATCAGAAAGATCAGATTTTCTCATCGATAACCTGTCAATCACAGTCCATATTTTACCTATGTGCATGCTGATATCACTGTCCCTCGCTATAATGGCCTTATGCCAGACTAGTCTCATTTGTCAAACTTTGATGTATTTGGAATTGTGTTCTCATTTTAGTTGCCATTATAGTCACTACATTTCCAGCGTTGTCACCCTCGTCCTTCATGTGTCTTTCGTAGTCGGTAACTTCTGGCAATTTAGAACTGAGCCTTTTATTCATTTCATGGGGCGTAGATTGTTCTGATCCACTATCCATGCTTAGAGGCTATCTCATATCAGTTAATTCTTCCTCGTTAATTTGACAGACAAGCGACATCTCAAGGACAAATTAACTCGGACGAATTAACTGATACAAGATATCCTCTGAGCAAGAGCAACGGAATAAGAATAATTTACCATGTGGATTTAAATAAAGTGTTCGCTCGAAATTCTCCGAAGGTTTACGGCAATGATATGCATCTGAAGAAGGTTGGAGAGTACAATGTCTAAAATATGATTTTGATGACCAAAAAGGAAAAGACTAGTCCGAATATATCAGCGAAAAAAAATGAAAATTCATCAATTTATAAAATTCGCGTTGACAGAGCTTAGAATTCGCTGAATGTATCCCAAAGGTGGGTGTCCTGTCTATGATACTAAACCGCTGATGGTGGGGCTCCAGGTTTGGGAATATGGTGTATGTAGTACTGATTCATTACCATTTTCCCAGGCCCAATGTGGTCTGGTGTGGTAGTACCTGCTTGCGTTCTATTTTATGATAAAATAGACCAGTTTAAGAATTATTACTATTTGAATGGGTTGGTACAGTGGTAGAGTGTTTGCCAATGGTCCGGGAGACCGGGGTTCAATCCCAGGTCGAGTCATGCGAAAAATTCAAAAATGGTACGTGTTATTTCCTTGCTTAACACTCAGCATAATAAGGTACGGATCAAGGCTAATTGGAGCAATCCAGGGGAAGGAGTTGAACCCTCCTTACACCTCGGTGTAGTTTCTATTGAAAAAGGAGCCTTCGGCTCGCCCTCGATTTCGGTCGGCTATCTTACTTATACTTGATACCATGTAACTGTAAATTATTAGTTTTAAGAATAGTCCCTTGAAGTTATAATTCTTTAATAAGTTACTTGAAACCATATAACTGTGCGCAAACAAATAACCGTTATAAAGTAGAAATTACTTGAAACTATATACTTATTTGCATTACATCGGAATATTTGGTGTGTGGAGGTGTCCGTGGTGTAATGGTTATCGTCGTAGGAAATGGACACGGCGTCACGAGTTCAAATCCTGGACGAGACTGATTGCATTTCACATAGCACTAATACTCTTGGGAAAGGTATGAATCCAATTATTCTCCCTCCAGCTATGGGTAAATAGTAGGGCAGACTAGGTTCTTCAGCCTTGTTAAGGTAACTAGTCTAGGAGAAGAAAAACTCTGAATGCAAACCTGTTAAACTTAGTTTAAAAATTGACCTTGTGTCATATCCTGCCCGAGCAGAGGGGTTGGTAAATACGTACATCGGAATATTTGGAACCATGTAACTTTGTGCCAATTATTTGTATTTGATAGGAATATTTGCTATCATATAACTGTCTCTAAAAAATCACAGAAGTTGAATCTTATATCTTTTCACACAGAGAGGCAGCTAAATAAAGGATGAAGAAAATAACAGCCATCAACTTAGAACTTACACACTGATCTGAACCTTTCACGAAATATCGTTGGTGAACTTGCAATCACAGAAGTGTTTTCATACTTTGAGGTTCGAGAGTCATTGATGAATGGCACAAAGACGAAATTGCTTAATGTAGCATGATATTTTAAGTGTTGAAAGGACAGTTAACTTCTAAAACGTAACTGTTTATGGGCAAGGCACAAACACATTCTTACGAATCCCTCATGTTATGAGATAAGGCCATCTTTTACATTAAGGGTTATGACATTGAACATTGTAATGATATTACCGTTTAAATGTAATGATTTGAATTTATGGTGTCTATGTTGAAATAAAATCGTAACCTTTTCTAGATTTATTGTTAAAATTGGACAATCATTTAACCAAACCCTAAGAAACTGAAAATTTTATTCATCTATACAAATTAGATTGTTTCCTTAAAAGATGATAAAAAAGGAATACAGATTTTGTCATCAGTTCTTTTATTATATCCCAACTAACTTGACTTGTCCAAAGGTGAACTTAAAAAATCGGGTTTAATGTTAAGAGTCAGTTCTTATCATAATGAACTCCCAGTTAAAACGACAACTGCCCTTACCCAATCGGTTGGGGCTTTAGAATACACCGACTGCTTTTCGGTAGAGGGGTAGGACTCCTCCAATGAGTGTTCTAGATATGACACTAAACAATCGGATGGTAACATTCCAGTAATGCTGGAACTTTAAGGAATGCAGATTACCCCTGATTGCCATCGCTCCCCAGTCCACTCTGTCCCATGGTTGTAGCATCTGATAGAGTCCTGTCTATGTGTAAAATAGAACTAAACTGTACACTTATGCTAAAATGAATTGTTTGAAATAGAACTGTTTTGATATTTAACTGCGTGTAAACAAAATCTAAACTTATACTAAACTCAATTGTTTGAAATAGAACTATTTGAATAAACTGAATGGCTTAAAATAAAAAAAATGTTTTTAACAATTAAACTGTGTACTTATGCTAAACTGAATTGTTTGAAATAGAACTGTTTATTTGCATAACAATGGATTTGGCATTAATAACCTACAATGGTTGATATGCCTCAAACAAACAAACAAACGTCTATGTAGGTGCCATAACTGAGGAGTTAAGTTAATATATACGTAAAAAGGACGTGCTAGTGGTGTAATGGTTATCGTCATTGGAAATGGACACGGCAACCCGAGTTCAAATCTTGGATGAAACTGTTTGCATTTTACATTGTGCTAAAGAGAAAGGTATGAATCCAGTTATTCTCCCCACAGATTTGGTTAAATAGTCGGGTATGGAAACCTGTATAGGAGAAGGAAAACTCTGAATTCAAACCTGTTGAACTCCGTTTAAAATTGACCTTGGATTGCATCCTGCTCGTATGAGGGGGTTGGTAAGTACATACATAAAAGATTATGATCATCCAATCTTATCAGGTTGTCGATTCATATATCTATAACATTTACGATATCTACCCACAGAGAGAGAGAGAGAGAGAGAGAGAGAGAGAGAGAGAGAGAGAGAGAGAGAGAGCATTTTCCGTAGTAAAATAAGACACATACACAAACACATACGCACATATACATATACGCACAAACACAAACACCCACATGCACACAAACACATATAGATAGAGATATATAATTTAGTGAATGTCTATCTGTTTCCAAATGAGCTTAATTGTACAATTTAAGTAAATAATCTAGATCTTTATTTTTATGCATATAACTATAAATTTTCCTAATCTATCTATCTATCTATCTATCTATCTATCTATGCGTTAGTTTATCACTAAAATAATCTCACACCAGGAAAATAAGTTACCTATCATGTACATGCGGATCTGTCTTTTGTCATTCCTTTTTTACAAGTAGACAGGTGTAATATACCACACACGCACACACACACACACACAAGTATGTGATGCATTCTTCAAACCGTGTTTAGATGGTTAGTTTTGTCTACCATTGTTTGGTGTCGTGAATGTGACCCTTCTAGGTGCCCACAAATGTAGTATCGAGTTAAGCTAAATAAAATTCAGTTGAAAACGGGGGCCTAACATGACAAAATGAATTGGATGCATATTTTGGAGACTAGTTAAATAGATTTGGTTTGGTTTGGTTTGGTTTTATGGCATATCAACCTTTGTAGGTTATTTAACGCCAAATCCATTTTTATGTAAATAATCAGTTCTATTTCAAACAATTCAGTTTAGCATGAGTACACAGTTTAATTGTCAAAAACATTTCTATTTCAAACTATTCAGTTCATTCAAGCAGTTATATATTACAATTCAGTTTAGTGTAAGTACAGTTTCAATGTCAAAAAACAGTTCAATTTCAAATAATTCCGTTTAGCATAAGCTCGCAGTTTAAACGTAAGTACAGTTTAATTGTGAAAAACATTTCTATTTCTTGCTATTCAGTTTAGTCAAGCAGTTCTAATTCAGCTTATTCAGTTTAGTATAAGTACATATTTTGTTTACACACAGTTAAATGTCAAAACAGTTCTATGTTAAATAATTCAGCTTAGTGTAAATACAGTTTCAATATAAAAAAACTGTTCTATTTCAAATAATTCAGTTTAGCATAAGTACGCAGTTTAAATGTAAGTACGGTTTAATTGTCAAAAACATTTCTATTTCTTGCTATTCAGTTTATTCAAACAATTCAGTTTAGCATAAGTATGCCTTTAGTTCTATTAAATCCATAGATAGGGCCCTATCAGGTGCTACCATGCCGAGCCAGAGTGGATCTGGGAGCAATGGCAATGAAGGGGTGCACCGTATTCCCCAAGGCCCCAGCATTACTGGACCTCACCATCAGACTGTTTAGAGTAATATCAAGGACACACATTGGTGGGGGCTCTTACCCCTCAGCAGAGGTGCAGTCTGTGTATTCTACAGAGTTAAAAAGTTTAATAGAAACAGTGATTTATATTTTTACACTACTATGATCTTGTTGATTTAGTTATGCTGAATAAATTTGTGTTTTTGAGGCCAGGTTCCGTTACTAGCGATCTTACTTCGATGACCTTGTGCCTGACTAAATTTCGATAAGTAAATATCTATTTGGTCACCTTCGTGAGTTTCAAGTCGAAAGAAGAAAAGAAAGAAAATAAATGAGAGAAGAAACTCAGAAAGACGCAAATATATATTGATAATTTTAAAGCATTGTTCATAATTACTTCTAGTGTTTATGAAATTAACGGAGTCTAGTGGCGCCAGGAAAAAACAAAACAAAACAAAAGAACTAATGTCTTCTCAAATTAGAATAGAAAATTGCTTTAAAAATCTACTCAAACTCACATTAAATCGGTTCATTGATTCCGCATTATTTAAAATGATATTATCGCATATTTATAATTTTTTTCCTGGTTCAGTTATGAAAGTTTGGATTCGTTTATTATTGAATAATGCAGGAATTTAAAAGGTTTTTAATTAATTTTGATTCATTATTTTAGTGCTTAGTGAAATAAGATTATGTATACACAAACAAAGATTTTCCCCCAACTACAAATATATATATATATATATATATATATATATATATATATATATATATATATATATAATGTGTGTGTGTGAATGTGTGTTTGTGTGTGTGGGAAAAAGAAAGGAATGATTTGTTTTAGAGAAAGATAATAATAAAATCCAATTAGTAATAATAAACTTAGTTGATGAAAGAATAAGTTGAAAAACTATAAAAAGGCGATCCTCAGAAAGACGTGTGCAGGCTTCTCTCTCTCTTTCTTTCTCTCTCTCACTTTCTCTCGCAACATTCATAATGCTCTCTCTCTCTCTCTCTCTCTCTCTCTCTCTCTCTATATATATATATATATATATATATATATATATATATATACTGTTGACTCTTTTTCTCTCTCTCACCATCTGTCTCTAACAGTCATAGCATATCTGAAAGTGGCTGATGAATGCAAGTTTTTGCTTTGTATCCATACTTGGAGGTCAGTAGGAGAAGGTCACTTATGAGTCGGGCCTTACTTTTTCAGCAATGCCCAGCATGAAATTCAAAACGATTATAATCAATTTTGACTCATTATGGTAGAGTTTCACGTTAAAAGGTTTGGTTTAGTTTGGTTTAGTTTTAAGACATATCAACTATTGTTGGTTATAGAATGCGAAACCCTGTTTTTACATATATGTTAAATATATGATATGTAAACCCATTTTTGTCGATACACACTGTTAAATCATCAAACAGTTCTATTTCTAACCATTCAATTTAGCAAAGGTCAACAAGGTTAAATTGTTCCGTGTATAGCTATGTATCACCAATACTTCAATTAAATAGCAGTCATTTATTTACACACAGTTAAATGATCAAACAGTTCTATTTCTAGCAATTCAATTGAGCAGAAGTCATTTGTTTGCAATAAGTTTAAATATCAAACAGTTCTATTTCACCCATAGAAAGGACCCAATCAGGTGTTACCACTTTGGGCCAGAGTGAACCTGGGAGCGATGGCAATGAAAGTTTACTCCGCATTTTCTAAAGCTCCAGCATTATGGGAGTCTAATCTTAGATTGATTGATGTCATATACAGGGCAACTCGTTGGGGTCTCTTAACCCTCTGCAGAGATGCAACTCCAGCCGACTACATAGACACA
>OY757904.1:32478609-32561109 GCA_963585895.1 Sepioteuthis lessoniana | reverse complement strand
TAAAACAAAACAAAATATCCTCCGACAAACAAAATACCCCTTACCACAAACAAAAAAAAATTAAGCATGAAAAATGTAAATACAAACCTATGATGAACGGGATTCCCTAAACTCTAGGGATAAAAATCCTCAAACAAGTTGGCATAGCGTTAAAATCTATCTATCTATCTATCTATCTATCTATCTATCTATCTATCTGTTGCTGGTGGGGTTTAGAATATGTATTATTTACAAAGTGGTAAGAATACTCCCAAAAAGGCTGTGCTAGGTAGGATACCAAACTGTATCTGGTGGTGAGGTCCCTGTTCTGGTGATCAGGAGAGTATGGAGTACCCCTTTATCACAATTTTCTTTCCCCATTGTTTGTATCTGTTTGGGTGAAATAGCTCTGTTTGAAAATTGTTTCGGTTGACTGATTCCAGTTTTGATTTGATGGCTTCTTCGATTAGATATTCGATATTTTTGATTTACCGGAACCACTGACCAAATAAGGAGTGTTGAGTGGAATGAAAAAAGTGTTGTTTTTTTTATGGATTAGAGACTTGAAATGTACGTAGCTTTTGGCAGAACTTGCCAATCGTAGGTTTTATGGTAATTTCCCGCGTGTCATTTGCAACTCAATGATGGCCGTTATCATGCGGTTAATCACCTGTCTACTAAAATGCGATTTCTTTCCAAATCTGTAAACAATATAGTAGACAAACAAACAACATCCCTGCCAAAACAATGGTTTACTATAGAACTGAGCTATAAAAATTTTATCAGGTTCGAGAAATTTTCAAGGCAGTTACTTTGAAGCCCACGAAACACTTTCTCCCAATAGATGCATTTTAAGTTGAACGACTGATTGATTTTAATAGCATGGCCACCCGCTAAAGGTTATTTTATGCCTAGAGTTTAGGGAATTGCGTCATTTCTCGTTCAAGGAAAAAGGTTCCCTAGCAAAATAGCGATGATTTGGTAAAATCTGCCCAACCCCCTAAAGCAAGAATAACATCCACAAGTAGGGTTCAGAAAGTGTTAGCATTAAAGTCTAGTCTTAAAAGGATGAATAGAGAGAAATCAATTCTTGGGAAATCACAAACTTTGAATTTTCAATTTTTCTGTAAATATTTCATTACAGTGTACTTTCGAAAATGATTAGGTCTCTAAAAAAAGAAAGAGAAAAAAAATTAAAAAAAACACCCAGCAAAAACCCCACAAAGATTAATCTAAAGATATCAATTTTTCGCGTAAATATTTGAATATTGAGTATTATCAGAAGATAGGTCAGGAAAAGAGCCACTCTTCACGAAAAAGTTAATCAATCTAAAAAGTAATAAGACCACTCCCAAACCCTATTTTAAATAAAAAAGGATAGTTGGATTTATATTAAGTCAAAACTTAGACATTATGAAAAGAAAGTAAATTCACATTATCAAAAGAAAATTCACATTATCAAAATCCTACACTGCAGATATATAACTCAATGAAACCGAAGGTCAAAATCTCCAATAATTATCCTGTCCCTGCTTGTCACAGGAATACAGAATCTAAGAAAAAGAGTGTCATACGAGCCATACAAGTGTATTGAAATAGAATCATGGGATGCAGCATGATGGATGTGAAGTAAGTCGGATGAATCCAAAGACAGGTCAACGGCCTGTTTCATCAGACGCTGAGTGGTGGAACTTCATAGGTCAATCCTCAAGATGAAATGGTTCAAACAGGAAACTACTGCTAATTATCTATTCAGGCAACTTCTACTGATGAGAAAAAATCGTCAATGTAAGATTGCAAAGACTCTAATTCAAACCATTCACTGAAATCGCATCACCCTTAACGTCGGTACACAAGGAAGTTGAAACTCTGGCCCCAGTCAACATAGCGACTTTTACAGTTCAAACATTAAGTATTAAAAAACAATTACCTGAACCTGCAGTCGAGAAGACTAAAGACATCGTATATGTACCCGAATATAGATATTAACATAGAGAACTACAATTAAAATACTATTGTCTTGGCAATGAATGGATATTTGTATCAGCATCTGAATTGTCTGCTGTAACAGTTCCACAAATACGAATGATGAAATGGTGTACAAGTTCTCTTCTCTTGTCCGATTCATTTCCAAACATAACGTTCTAATTATCGGCGTAGACATAAATGCTCATACGCAAAAACAAATGTAATAAATTCTAATTACACAACTCGATAAACAGAAATGGCAAATATCAAGAAGATTTTCCCCTCGGGAACAGGCTTGCATGTCAAAGACTAAATTCCAAAAGAGGGAGAGAAAACTATGAACTTATATGATATTTCGATAAAAAAAAAACGGGATTTCTTTAAAGCTTTGGCTGTGTCGGTACTACAGTGTAGATCCAGCACCTAGAATCTAATAAAAAGCATGGAAAAAAAGCTAGACGCCAATTACACCAGAATGCTACGCGCTACTTTGAACAAATCCTGCTGTCAACACCCAACAAAACAGCAATTTTACGGTCACTTACCTCCTATCTCACAAACCATCCAATTAAGACGAATATGACATGTTGGGCACTGTGGGGGAAGTAAGAACGAACTCAAAAGCGACGTTCTCTTATGGACACCGAAGTGACGGCTGACCAGCAAGGACTTATATATATCAGCTCTCTGCGGACACTGGATGCAGTCTAGAGGACCTTCTAGGAGCGATGGAAGATAGAAATTGATAATGAGTGTATTTGTGTGTGTGTGTGTGCGTGTGTGTGTGAGAGAGAGAGAGAGAGAGAGATAGAGAGAGAGAGAGAGAGAGAGAGAGAACTTTAAGCTACCAGCGTGGTTTGATCATGTAAATGTACATTTTTAGTGAAATTGTTTCATGAGAATTTTTTGTCCAAGATTCAATCGAATGTATATGATTTTTATATTGTTATGTTTGTGTAAAACAACTTCAGGTCAGAGTGGACCTGGAAGTAATGGCCTTGAAGCGGCAGCTGCACATTCCTCAGATCTTCAGAAATGGAGCTTCATCACCCGATGCACTTTAGTACAATACCTAAGACGCCCTTTTTATGAGGAGGAGTCTGACCCGTCCACAGGAGATACAGTCGCTGCATTATACGGCCCACCGACGAGGATTTTATGTTGAAGTACAGGATGTTATCCTCGGACTGTTGTAATTTAGTTGCCACCTTCCACTACTAGCGAACCAGCTGACCGGCTATGAGATCGATAACACTCAGAAATGGTCATAAGAGAGGTTTGGGAATTTTGAAAGGGGTCAGTCAGTCAGTGAATTATTATCAAGCAGAGTACAAGAAACAACTTATCTTTCAGAGTAAACCAAACTGCCTTTCACGGGGAATTGGCTACGATTGAGCAATGCCTTCATCGTCTCAAAAATACCATTTAATCACTTTTTAGTTTTTAAGACAGGTTCAAAGTGAACCGGCTCATTGGCCCAGTGGGTAGAGTGTTCGCCAATAGTCCGGTAGATCTGGGTTCAATCCCAGGACGCGTCATACCAAAGACTTTAAGAATGGTACTTGATACCTCCTTGCTTAACTCTCAGCAATATAAGGTACGTATCAAGGGTAAAGTGGTGCAATCCAGGGAAAGGAGTAGCGCCCTCACTACACCTCGGTGTAGTAGGTATTGAAAAGGGTGCCTTCTGGTCGCCCTCGATTACGGTCGGCAACTTTACTTACTATTTTATCTTTGACCACGTGTTAAACTTATTTCTTTACTTGATCAGAATTCAGCATCATCTCCTCATCACATTTTTGTCTCCAGTAAAGCAAAACTGTTACCGAATTCATTAGTTCTTATTTCTCATAATACAGTGAACTGAGCCACCTGCAAAAGACGTTCTTTAACAAGAAATAGAAGTGCACAAATTCATACAATCTATAAGAATGATATGTAAATATGAATTAAGACGATGGATATAAGAAGACTTATGGACTATTCTATTACTGTATTCTATTGCACTGAAAAGATTTATACCCTGCTAAGATTTCTTTAACATTGTGCAAAAGAAGGTGCCAGTAACTTTTGCATAAATCTAATACCTAAAAACGGTAACTATCGCCAAAATATATCGATTAATCTGCAAATTAAATGTAAGCTGATTTTATTTTATTTTATTTTTTTCAATTCACAAGAAATGATAAAATTATCCCATGGGAATTATTTCCGTGTGTGCTTTTTGACAACTCATCAATTCATTGATGTTTAGTTAACTTTTTTGTAAGCTTCAAATGTGTTTACCATATTTTTCTATCATAAGCCTTAGAAAAAAAATCTTTTTCTTCCTTAAAAGTGTCTGATTGTGTTGAGGAAAATATGTATACAACTCATCATTTGGCATATTTGACATGTAAAGATTATATATATATATATATATATGTGTGTGTGTGTGTGTGTGTGTGTGTGTGTGTGTTTTATTTCATACATTATATATCATGTATAATGCCTAATGTATAATTGTATATATTATATATATTATATATAATATTTATAATGTAGATATACTATAAAATTTAAAATATGTTTATCATATATGATATATCATATAATATAGATAGAATAAATTATGAGATATATGTTTAAATCATATATATATATATATATATATATATATATATATATATATATATATATATATTATACGAAGATTGGCTAAAAAGTTTATTGCTTGAAAAGTTCATCTGGTGACGTCATGTCTGTGCTTGATATTTATACCAATGGCATCCAAGTACTGCAGCACTGATGAAAGTATTGTCTGGACCGCAAAGGGAACTATGTTGAAAAATAAATCTTATTTGGTCACATTCCATGGTAATGTTTTGGTTGGTCTATGGACTTTGCAGCTGACCTCGTACAATATATATTACATATATAAATGTAATATATATATATATATATATATATATAGAGAGAGAGAGAGAGAGATAAAGAGGGGGGAAGAGAGAGAAAGAAAGAGAGAGAGAAAGAGAGAGAGAGAGAGTTTCTCACAAATTGTGTGAACCTTTATATTATGTATCAGATCTGTTATAAAGAAACATAAAAAACAAACTTTCATTCACTCTCATGATAGCATGCAGATTAACATAGCACTTTTTAGAAGCAAGGAAAATGAAACTAATCTCAGTTTTACCTATTATACATATTTGTTACAGACGAATGAACAAAACGTTTCTTCGACACGAATACATTTACGTTCTCATATGTTCATTCTATCCCCTTCTCTCTCTTCCCAATTTCTCTCTCTCTCTCTCTCTCTCTCTCTCTCTCTCTATATATATATATATATATATATATATATATATATATATATATATATTTGGTAAGTACATTTTTTAAATTTTCTGAATATACTTCAAAAGATTTTGCATTCACGCAAACCTATGTTCTCTCTCTCTCTCTCTCTCTCTCTCTCTCTCTCTCTCTCTCTCTCTCTTATCATATTATATATTTCACTCACATGTTAGGCATCTATGTTTTGAATTAATATTCTAAGTATACTTAAAAAACATTGTATTTATATATTTTCTATTTTATTCAGTTATTTAGTTATATATTTCAATATGTTTAATAGCTTTCCAATTATTTATTTTTCAGCTTTATTTTGAAAAATTTCATAAAGAATACAAAAAAGTTAGATTGAAATAATTTTAAATGGATAATTTGAAAATAAATAAGAAAATGGAATGAAAAAGTAAACGAAGCAAAAAGTGAATATTGTTGAAAATAAATTTGTATAAAAAAAAGCAAACTATTAACCCTTCTGATAGGAAAATCAGAGAGGTCGGTCTGTTAGATTTATTCAAAGGATTAGCATATTTCTTTAAATCCATCCTTAAAATAATCATTATTTTTAAAGATATTTACATTTTTTCATCGGCCTTAAATAACTTCTGTTAAAATGATTCGTTTTTCCCAAACCTGTTTTTAAGCTGAGGAAGCATGAAAGAGTTTTTGGTGAAGATTTTGTTTGGCCTAATTTTATTCGATGATTGATTTATTGATTGATTTTAATAGTATATCAACTTATCTAGGGTCATTTTATGCCTAGACGTTAGGGAATCATGTTTATTGTATATTTTTATTAACATCTTTTGTGTTGTTGAGTCTTAAGATTTTTTTCACTCTATTATAGGATACCAAATATTTCTAAAACAAATAATTTCCACAGTTATATGCTTTCAAGTATTTCATTCAAAAAGTAAAGTTAGCGACTGTAGTCGATAGTGACCCGAAGGCTCCCTTTCCAATAGCTACAACACCGAAGTGTAGGAGAAGGCGCTGCTTCTTTCCTTGGATTACTCCACTTAACCCTTAACCCTTATCTTATAATACTGGGTGTTAATCAAGGTGGCATCAAGTACTATTTTTTGTGTCTTTGGTAGGACTCAGCCTGGAATTGAACTCTGCATAACTATCCATAAGCGAACACTCTACTCACTAGGCCAATTTATAATTCATACATGATTATTTGGTTTCAAGTAATTATTTCTACTTAATAATAGACATTTGTTTGTACACATTTCAATGGTTTCAAGTAACTATTTATAATTCTTACTTAATAATTATAGCTTAAAGTAAGTAATCTTTATATATATATATATATATATATATATATATATATATATATATATATATATATATATATATATCATCAAGTATTCCTATAAAATATAATAATTTGCACAATATTGTATGGCTTCAAGTGTCCCAATCTAATAGTAATAATTTTATATTTTTAAGTAAATATTACTTTTTAATAATAATTATTTGTTTGCACTTAGTTGTATGATTTCAAGTAAATATTTCTATTTAATAATAATCATATGCTTGAACACAGTTATTTGATTTCAATAACTTATAATAATAATTCAAAGTACACAATTATTGCCGTAAGTAACTGTTCCTAATACAAATAATTTATAGTTATACGATATTTGGTATGCCTATTGAATACAAATAATTTTTAAAAAGCTTTTTTGATCCTTTGGTTGGACTTTAACATGTACTATCTCTCCAAATGGATCTAGGTGTAAGAGCAATGAAAGCGTATGCATTTTAGTGTCATACACAGAACACTTGCTCTTTTGGAGGGGTTTTACGCCTCGCCAACAGAGCAACTAACATGCTTGATGGACGATGGTTATCAGAGAAAGAAAAAGTCGAAATGCTCCACTCAAAACACACCGGTCCAGTTGGCGGGGGCCGTAGAACACACCGATTGCATCTCTACAGAGGAGTAGGACATCCCCCAACGAATGTCCTGGATATAACAGTAAGCAATCTGATGGTGAGGCTCTAGTAATACTAGAGCTTTGGGGAATACGGAGTATCCCTTTATTACCATCATCCCATGTCTACTCGGGTCCGGAGTAGCAACACCTCATAGGGTTCTACCTATGGGTCAAATAGAATTGTTTGACATTTAAACTGAGTGCAAACAAATGACATGCTAAATGGAATTTTTAGAAAAAGAACTGTTTGATCATTTAACTGCGTGAAAACAAATTATTGATATTTAATTGAATTGTTAGTGATACATAGCAATACTTTGAACCATTTAATTTTGTTGACTTTCGCTAAATTGTATTAGTATAAATAAAACTGTTTGGTCGTTTAATTGGGTGTAAAGAAATGACTGATGCTTAATTGAATTTTTAGGGACACATAAGAATACTTGGAACCATTTAACTGTGTACAAACGAAAGACTAATAAATCATATAACTGATGTTACATTGCTACTGTTACATAGCAATACTTGAAACCATTTAACTTTGTGCAAACAAATCATTAATTGTAAATAGAAATATTCATGTTTGATAGAAATACTTGAAACCATTTGACTGTGTACAAAGAATGAACCCATACGCGTTTAAAAATGTATCTACAAAATGACTTTACAAATCATATTCATTTATTATATATGTAAAACAGGATTTGGCATTAAATAACTTACAATGGTAGATATACCATAAAACCCAAACAAACCAAATCATATTTATTTAACATATATGTAAAAAGAGGATTCGGCATGAAATAACCTGTAATTGTTGATATGTCATAAAACCCAACCCAACATAACTTAAAGAACACCAAAACGACGAAGGGGAAAATACCTTAATAAATGAATAATTTCATCAGGGATTTCTAGGATACGTCCATTCCTTGAGTCCCTTGAAATATTTGTTTTTGAGAAATGTTCAGTAATTGAGAGTCGGAATAAATGTTCAATATTTTGGATTGAGTCCTCTAGACCTGATTTGGTGACCAGTTTAGGAGAAGAAAAACTCTGAAATCATACCAACTTTTCTCTGCTTCCGAATTAACTTTGTGTCACATCCTGTAAGGGACGGAAGGGTTTGAAAATACATATTCAAAGTTGGTCTACGTGAAGTGCTTGCCTCTCCTGACAAGCCAAATATGATCGTCTTATTTCGAAGCTGCTGTGCAGAGATAATTTTTGTCTCCACTTCTTCGTTTTTATCATTAGCTGATTATGAACTGAAATGAGTCTTGAAGCGCTCTCTTTCGTAAGGACAGGTAAATCCTGTATCAATATAGATTTTTATTTTTTAACATTTCCTTTTGTTTGTAACCTAAATTTTGGAGTCTTCCGAGGAAAACGATGTCTCATTCAGCTATCAGAATCTTAATTTGATTTTAGTCTCCCTTTTCACAGCAAACAATGTCAATGTATGTCAGCTAGTTTGTACTTCAGATGATTCTGATACATATTTTGCTGAAGGCATGTTTACTGGCAAATATAATCCCATCATCAAAGATACTTCTTATTCTTACAAATCATTACTGTTTAAAAATAACTTCTTAAAGGGCATAAAATGTTATTTTTTTGTTCCGAAATCCCTTAAAAGAACACAGTATAATAAAAGGAACAGAAAATATATCATTTTTTAAGATTTAAAAGAAAACCGTCTTGCAATGCGCGATCTTTTCGAATTTTCTGGCATTTTTAGCTTATCTAGATAAAGTGAAATTGAAGCCCAGTCTGCAGACGCTGTAGAATACACCAACTGCATCTCTGCTTAGGGTCAAGACCCCACCCTAATAAGTGTGCTGTTATGATATTAAACAATCTGATGGTGAAGCTCCAGTGATACTAGAGCTTTCGGAAATGCGAATAACCCTTTCATTGTCATCATTCCCAGGTCCACTCTGGCCTGGAATGGTAGCATCTGATAGTGTCCTATCTATGGGTCAAATAAAACTAAACTGTGTACTTATGCTAAACCAAATTGTTTGAAATAGAACTGTTTTTGAAATTTAAACTATGTACTTATGCTAAACTGAATTGTTTGAAGTAGAAGTGCTTATATGTTTAAAAATGGATTTCGTATTAATAATCTACAATGGTTGTTGTACCATAAAACCAGACCAAACCAAACGACTTATTTCACTCTGTCCCGGAGCGGTAGCACCTGAAAGTCCTATCTATGGATCAACTAGAACTGTTTGACATTTAAACTAAGTGCAAACAAATGACGTATGCTAAACAGAATTCTTTGAAATGTGTAAACGAATGACTGATGCTTCAATGAAATGTTGGTGATACATAGCAATACTTGGAACCATTTAACTTTGTTGTCCTTTGTTGTCCTATAGATTCCCTTGACCCGAAGGTCAAATGAAAAGTGAATCTATGCTTGTCATTGTTGGGCTAGCTGGCATGAATGCCTGGAGGCAACAGGAAAAGTCATACCGTGTATTTACAAATGGCATTTTTCAGAGTCACAGCAATAGCTAATTTGCTTAAGTGCTTTTAAAAGAACGTTTCAATAAATAATTTTGCTATGTTTTTGATTTTTAATTATTTGATTTTTTCTTTATCTTCACATGCAACCACATGTTGTCTATGGCTTTTATAATAAAGTCGTATGGTGTAAGCATAAAGATAATTAATCGTTACTTCTTAGTTCTGTGTCCTCGTTCGTTCATTTAATTGCAACTTAACAATGGGACATAACTCTCACAGTGTTTGCATTTATTGAAACATTATCAGAATAAAAGGGAAATTTCAATTCTTTGACATTCACTGTTAATATTTCGATTTAGACTTTGTTATTATCTAGAAATATCAATATATGTCCAGAGTAGGAAATTTAAATCGATGTTGTACAGGCTAATTAAAAAAATGCTAACACCATTCTGGGAGTATCTTTATAATATGATTTCAATCAATCTCCACATGTTCACCATCCCTGTTAACACATTCTTCCAATAACTGACAGATAATGAAAAAAAAATGTTAATATGTCTATAGAAGTATCTTTATAAAAACAACAACCCCTTTACCCCCACCCCCCTGATAACTTTAAAATCATAATATCATAAACTCCTATAAAATTAAAGAAATGCATAATGGCAAAAAGAAAAACAGAAAATATATTTTGCAGAAAATACTGCATGTTCAGGAGTCTGATAGAAGAAGGTTCTTCCAAGCAGCTGTAATATCGATACTGCTATATGGATGCACTACGTGGACGCTAACGAAACGGATAGAGAAAAAGCTTGACGACAACTACACAAGAATGCTGCGAGCAATATTGAACAAGTCCTGGAGACAACACCCCACAAAGCAACAGCTATACGGCCAACCTACCACCCACCACGAAAATTATCAAAGTTACGAACCAGACATGCAGGAGACTGCTGGAGAAGTAGGGACGAGCTCATAAGTGATGTACACCGATGGACCCCTACACATGGCCGAGCAAAGGCTGGGCAACCAGCCCGCACCTACGGGGTGTAGCCCAGAGGATTTGCCGGAATCGATGAACGATAGGGAGGGATGGCGAGAGAGGGTCACGGATATCCGTGCTGATGGCACGACAAAATGATGATGATGATGATGATGATAGAAGAAGGAGAACGCACTTTTCTGTGTACGTAGAACGGGTATTTTGCTAGTAAAAATAAAGTTTCATTAAGTTAATAATGCTTTGAAAACCAGAAATGGCATACAAGCAAATCACATGATTTTGATTTTGCATCACGACTACCAATAATCTCTAATTTGTGTCTGTGTCCCTGTGAACCAGAAGACCAGAGATAAAGTGAAACCAATACAAAACGCCAGTCATTCTGTTCACTTATCGCCTTAAAATTCGGCGCCGCGCATGTGCCTAGCATTTGCGAGAAGTAATTTCAGATGATTACTTTTGATAAGTGCTTCATTCATTTGCATGATAATGGTTATCTAGTGACCAGCATGTCGCAGTTGGTCTGCTAGGGCAAGTTAGAGAGGGATATATGTCAGGAAGAATTTAGACCCTCACCCATTAGTGAAAGGAGACAATCTTCAAAGATATCGCCAGATGAAGACTACGTGCTCACTTGTGGTCGACCCCGTGATCAAGTTGCCAGTGAATTGTGTTCAGTCTAGCACTCGACATGAAGTGAATATACTATTAATTATTTCCTTCAAGATGCGCAGTGTAGTCTATCGGACCTTTACAAAATATCAAGGTAATTATATCATTAGAATCTAAGGTTGTGAAAGACTCAATATGTTCTTAAATTGAAGTGCCGCAAAATTTGATAAACCGATTTGATACTATTTACCAACCCCTCCGCTAGGGCAGGATATGATACAAGGTCAATTTTTAAGCGGAGTTTAACAGGTTAGAATTCAGAGTTTTCCTTCTCCTAGACTAGTTGCCTGACCAAGGTTGAAGAACCTAGTCTGTCCTACTATTTACCCATAGCTGGAGGGAGAATAATTGGATTCAAACCTTTCCCAAGGGTATTAGTGCTATGTGAAATGCAATCAGTCTCGTCCAGGATTTGAACTCGTGTCGCCGTGTCCATTTCCTACGACGATAACGACTACACCACGATTTGAAAACGTGTACCTCCTTTCCTCGCCTGAATAACAGCAGCTATATGATGTGGCATGGGGTCTATGAATATTGCATGGGCGTATCTAACCAGGATCCTTCCAAGGTTGTCCCTAATTAAATTATGTCAGTTGAGATTGCTGGGTGTGGCTGCCAAAACTTAGTGAGTTCAACACGATTCTTTAATTTTGATAAGGGAACCAATCTAAGAGAAGGAAAACTCTGAATTTAAACCAGTTTTATTTCGCTTTAAAATGACTTTGAGTCATATCCTACTTTTGTTTGCCATTTTTTGAAGCTTAAAAAATGACGCAAAAAACAAAACAAAGAAAAACAACATAAAACACAGAGAAGACTTAGCTTAATGGTTATCGAAATATAGAACCTAGATAGACGTAAATAATAGAATAGACTGGGTCCTTTACATATGGTTCGGCAACCAGTCAAGGAGAAGGAAAACTCATTTCAAAACGGTTGTTACTCTCTGCTAAAGAACTCAACCTTGTCTAACATCCTGCCTGTGGTGGAGTGGTTCAGTAAATACAAGCTTTGGTTTTTTATTTAATGGCATATCAACCTTTGCAGGTTATTTATTGCCAAAGCCATTCTTCTAGAACAGTAGTTATACTTTTTAACACATAGCTGGGAGGATAATTGGGTTTATACCTTTTCCAAGAGTATTTGTCCGAAAGTGAACATAATAGCGCGACGATAGTTCGAACTCGCTTACTACGATTTCGCAGTCCATCGCTTTAACCATTACACCACGAGAACACCCACTTCAGTAAATATATACATGCCCAGTAGTGAGCGCCGAGCTCAGTGGAGTACTTGAAATTCAAGTGCGTGTTCCTGGAACTAGTTTTGTGACACCCATGCACGAGTTGTGCTGAGTGATCTTAATTGTACAGACCATTATCACCGTGAAATATGACAAACTATGTTTGACAAACCTGTAAAGACTGATTTAAGTTTCAACAGAGTTTCTTGTCAACTCCAACAAGACATATTGAACACAGTTGCAGATGGCAGAAAACTGACAGGCTGAATCTACAGTTTTAGGTAGACTTCAACATTCACGAACCCTTAGGGCTTAGAATGGTCTGTCTCTACCCCCGGCTGAGGAGTAAGACCTCCCACTCCCTTAAAAGAGGGTTTTCCTGGGTATGACACTAAACTGAAACTATTGATGAGGCTCCCGTTCTGGAGATCTCGGGAGTGTGGAGTACCTCTTCATTTTTATTTAATCGATGTCCACTCTGGCTCAGAGAAGTAATAACATTTATGAGTCGGATAAAAGAGTTTTCTTATTCGATTGGAATATTCAAAGTCATATAACTAAACTAAATTATTTGTTGTCTGAATTTTTGTGATGAAGCTTGATGATTTTTATCTTTAAGGGTTTTCGGATTATTGTCTTCATCTTTATTTTTATTTCCACAACGTTTCGGCCGATATGTCCTCCGGCCATCTTCAGGTGTTTGTCGAACTCGGGAACCTCCACGGAACTTTGTACTACGTCCTTTATTGAATCCATGGGGGTCACCGGTTCAGCTGGATATATCGCGTAACAGTTATAGGCGTTGGTTCCCTAAGCTTCTAAGGAGACAATCATCTAGTGGTTGCAGGTTCAATCCTGACCACAGGCGTGTAACAATACAGGAATAATTAACACTTGTACCCGGTTATGGCTAACGGAATCAGAAAAGGTGACCACCGTGGATTCAATAAAGGACGTAGTTCGAAGTTCCATGTAGTATTCCCGAGTTCGACAAACACCTGAAGAAGGCCGAAACGTTGTGGAAATGACAATAAAGCTGAAGACAATAGTCCGAAAACCATTCTTGATATATTATTTGTATCAAAAATAGTTAGTTGAAGCTACAATTACTTAGTATTAGTTATTTTAGACTATATAAATGTGCGCATACAAATAACTCTTATTAGATAGTTGTTTGTATTACATTGAAATACATGATATTATATAACTTTGAGCCAACAACACAACACACTCAAACACAAAAAAATTTAAGAAACAACTAGACAAACAAAATAAATACAAATATATAATGAAAGCGATTACCTAACCTCTTGGTATGAAACAACCCTTGACGAGTTGACATGCCATTATATCAATCAAACAATCATAATAATTAATCAAACCGAAATGTCAGTCAGAAAAAGGTGATGACGTATATGATTGCATATACATAAGAAGATAAACAAGTCTGGTTTTATAACGCAATCCCTAAAGCCCCACCAAAAACAAAACAATATAAACCAGCAATAAAAGATAACCAAAAAAAAAAAAAAAGAAGCCTACCAAATACCACACATGTTCTATTTCAAGGATAACTTTGGCATTTAATAGCCCACAAAGATTGACATGCCTTTAAACAAATAGACTAAATCAAACCAGACAGTTTATCGGTTTGCTCTCTAAAAGATTCTGGAAGTTTTTGATTCACCGGCAGATCTAACAGCAAAATCATCTGGTGTTCTTGCTGGAAGCATGGTTTAGTATGTTCCCTAGCTGTAAATGCTTTTATTGCAAAATGGAAAGTTTACTTAATGAAATATATTCTTAGTATCTCTATGACTGACACTTACAAAGTGGACTATACCTGTTGAAAAATATTTTAACTGTGAAACATCATTAATCATTCTATGCTTTGATCTATAATTTGGCTTGATTGCAACATTTCTTTTCATGGTTCAGTCAGCTGTAGCTGTAGAATACACCGACTTCATCTTTTCAGAAGAGTGAGACACCCCAACGAGTGTCCCGGATATGCCATTAAACAATCAGATTGTGAGGCTCCAGTAATACAGAAACTTTGGAGAATGCGGATTATTTCTTCATTGCCATCGCTCACAGGTCCACTGTAACCCGGAGTGGTAGCACTTAATAGGGTCTTATCTATGGGTCAAATAGAACTGTTTGACATTTAAAATGGTTGCAAACAAATAACTTATGTTAAACTTAATTGCTTTAAATACAATTGTTTGATCATTTAACTATGCTTAAACAAATGACAGATATTTAATTAAATTGTTACTTTCGGTTAATTGAATTGTTTGAAATAGAACTGCTTGATCATTTAATAGAGTGTTAAGAAATGACTGATGTTTAATATCAAACAGCAATACCAGAAAAAATTTTACTGTGTGCAAACAGATAATAAATAGTAAAAAGAATTCTTAATAATAGATAGAAATAAGTCAAACCATTTAACAAGGTGCAAAAAATGAGCTCAGGTTCTTTTAAAGATGTTAACGACAAAAAAGGTCTTAGAAATCATATATTCAATATATATGCATAAAATGAATTTGGCATTAAATAACCTACAATGGTTGATATGTCATTAAACCAAACGAAACGAAACCAGTTTCTTTTAATGTTCCTTTAACTTGTAATAACTTCAAAAACCCAAATCTTTAAACATAAGCAACAACAGCAGCAGCAACAACAATAACAACAAGATAAGGTAATTCCCTTTATTGTAGTAAGTTGTTGACAGCGAGGATAATTAGTTGATTTCCAACTCACCAAGGTCCAATATTTGTATATCCATGACACACTAACACTAAATTAGCAGAAGTAAAGACGACAAGTTTATCTACACATGTAAGAACATTCAATACGTACATGATAAACATTGACAAGAATACAGAAACGTATCCCAACAGATAAAATAAGCACATAGTGTTCAAACACATAGTGAACAAGCAGTATATGAAAGGGGTTAAAAAACAGTAAAAATTAGTATTGATGAACATGGATACAACGTACAATAAAGCCAAGCTTGTTTTACGTTTCAATGACCTGGCAAGAGACAACGTTTCATTATCAGGAATGGAAACAGAGTTGCTACTGTCCAACAAACTGAGATAAACTGGCACGTCTCAACTATTCGAAGAATCAGGATAATAGGGAACGTCTTTATCGTTCAAAGAGAGGAGATTCAAAATTACAAAATGGATTGTTGGATTCACAAGTGTCTCAGGCCACAAAACCTCGGCAGGGAGACATATTTATCTAAATGAGACCATCAACTATTCTCTTCATCTTATTTGGATGAGAACTTCAACACTCCTCTGTATAAGGTTATTAGGAAAATATTCTCCGATTTTAGCATAAGAGATTTTAATCATAGTCGTTTGAAAGATTAACATTCCTAATGATGAAATTGTTTTCTTTGTTAATTTTCTATCACTTCTTTCAGAACATAATTTTGAAGGTTATAAACCCCTCATCATGGTTTTGAAGGTTATATACCCCTCATCATAATGAACAACATCTGTTGCTCATCATGATTTTGAAGGTTATAGGCTCCTCAAAATGATTTTGAAGGTTATATGCCTCTCATCGTGCTTTTGAAGGTTAGATGCCGCCCATCATGATTTTGAAGGTTATAGGCCCCTCATCATGATTTTGAAGGTTAGATGCTCCTCATCATGCTTTTAAAGGTTATATATTATATGCTCCTCATCATGATTTTGAAGGTTATAGGCCCCTTATCGTGCTTTTGAAGATTATAGGCCCCTCATCATACTTTTGAAGGTTATATACTCCTCATCATGATTTTGAAGTTTATATGCCCCTCATCATAATTTTGAATGTTATTTGCTCCTCATCATGATTTTGAAAGTTATAAGCCTCCTCATCATGATTGTGAATGTTATATGCTCCTCATCATGCTTTTGAAGGTTAAAAGCCCCTTATCGTGCTTTTGAAGGTTATAAGTCCCTTATCGTACTTTTGAAGATTATTAGGCTCCTCATCATGCTTTTGAAGGTTATATACTCCTCATCATAATTTTGAATGTTATATGCTCCTCATCACGATTTTGAAGGTTATATACTCCTCATCATAATTTTGAATGTTATATGCTCCTCATCACGATTTTGAAGGTTATATACTCCTCATCATAATTTTGAATGTTATATGCTCCTCATCACGATTTTGAAGGTTATATACTCCTCATCATAATTTTGAATGTTATATGCTCCTCATGATGATTTTGAATGTTATATGCTCCTCATCATAATTTTGAATGTTATATGCTCCTCATCATAATTTTGAATGTTATATGCTCCTCATCATAATTTTGAATGTTATATGCTCCTCATCATAATTTTGAATGTTATATGCTCCTCATCATACTTTTGAAGGTTATATGCTCCTCATCATAATTTTGAATGTTATATGCTCCTCATCATAATTTTGAATGTTATATGCTCCTCATCATAATTTTGAATGTTATATGCTCCTCATCATAATTTTGAATGTTATATGCTCCTCATCATACTTTTGAAGGTTATATGCTCCTCATCATAATTTTGAATGTTATATGCTCCTCATCATAATTTTGAATGTTATAAGCCCCTCATCATAATTTTGAATGTTATATGCTCCTCATCATGCTTTTGAAGGTTATAAGCCCCTCATCATAATTTTGAATGTTATATGCTCCTCATCATGCTTTTGAAGGTTAAAAGCCCCTCATCATAATTTTGAAGGTTAGATGCTCCTCAATATGATTTTGAAGGTTATAAGCCCCTTATCGTGCTTTTAAAGGCTATAAGCCCCTTATCGTACTTTTGAAAATTATAGGACCCTCATCATACTTTTGAAGGTTATATACTCCTCCTCATGATTTTGAAGGTTATATGCCCCTCATCATAATTTTGAATGTTATATGCTCCTCTTCATGCTTTTGAAGGTTTTAGGCTCCTCATCGTTCTTTTGAAGGTTATATGCCCCTCATCTGAGTGTTGAAGGTTGTACGCTTCTCATAATGATTTTAATGTTATATGCTCCTCATTATGAATTTAAACATGCGTATAACCTCATCATGCTTTTGAAGGTTACATGCTCCTCTTCACGATTTTCCAGGTTATACGCCTCTAATCATGAACATGGAAAATGAAGTGCTACATTTACTTTTAAACTCATTCAGAATGCATCTTAAATAATTGTTAATACCAACAGAGCATGGGTTGAAGAACCCACTTGAGATCGGACAGTATGGCAGCTCTCAGAAGATCCTCAGGCGGATACGGATCTTGAAGATCAACAGGTTAGCGAACGTCCATACACAATTGACGACCAACATCTGAAAATACTTGTGGAACAAAGCCCATGTCAAAGTGTCAGAAAGTGTCTTTGGCAATGTGTGTCAGCATTTCAACAATACCGGATCATCTCAAGAAAATTGGCAAAGTGAAGAAAGTCGATAAATGGCTTCAACATCAACTCAGTGAAAATCAGAGTTCGACGTTTTAAAGTGCGTCCGATGCTGTTTCAGTGGAAATCGAATGATCTATTTCTTGATCGAATAATGGATTTTGACAAAAAATAGATCCTTTATGACAATCGTAAACGATCGGCTTGGTTATGACGAAGCACCTAAACACTTTCCAAAACTGAAATTGCATGAACCGATAATTATGGTGGCTGACTAATGGTCTGCCTTTGGCATTGTCTATTACAGCTTTCTGGAATCTAACCAGAACATCTTTGCAGAAGTTAACTATCAGTAACTGGAAGAAATACATGCTCAGTTAAGCAAAATTCGACCGATACTGGTTAATAGACTAGCTAAAATTTTGCTTCATGACAACGCTCGACCACATGTTGCTAGGATGACACTGCAGAAGTTCACTGACTTGGAATATGAAACTCTTCTTCATCCACTCTATCCTCCTGATTTTTCCCCCACCAACTTTCAGTTTTTAAAATCGTCTTGATACTTTTTTACGCCGAAAAACATTCTAGTCCAAAGAAGAAGTAGAAACTGAGTTAAAAATTTCTTGGCAACTAAACCTTTAGTGTTTATCTTATTGGAATAAATGACCTGATTGATCGACTGCAGAAATGCATAGATTTTCTGGGATCATATTTTGACTGATTAAAACACTTTTTAAATTCATTGATTATTCTAAAATCGGACATTATTTTCCAAATAACCTAATATAATGGAAATTCATATCTATAGAAAATCACTGGAAATTATTTTATGGTAGGAATGAATAAAAAATCAGAAATAATTCACTGACAGACAGGAGAAGGTTATCAAATCTACGATTCAAGAAATACCATCTCATTCCACGTATTTCTCGGTACGAAAAAAAATTGTCAAATGTGAAGTGTCAGATGTTTTCCCAAAAGATCATTATCATTAACGAGACTAGGAATAGAACTATTAATATTGCTTTTTTCTTTTTCCTATGTTGTCAATCAGCTATGAATAAACTACAAGACATAACTTGCAAAGATTTGACATTGCTGATATTGTCTTTGGTTGATATTCCTTCCAATTGTCTGCGAGGTTGGTCCAAAAATTTAATGAGACCAAATTTTATTTTTCATTTTGGTAACTTTGACTGAATATTAGATGACCAGTATCGGTTTCGAAAACATTCACTTCAGGATTTCAGAATTCATGTTCAGCTCAGTAATCTTCGATAATTTTACGGTGTGTTCATTTAGTAATCTATCATTTAGTCATCTACTTAACTAATTTCCATTCAAATGATATCAAGATTTAACGGGATGTGAAGAAACAATCAAAATTCTATGTTTCATACTTTAATGCCCTTCTATTTTCACCTGAAAAGACAAAACAGAACAAAATTTTGAATATAAGATGTTGGGTTGTTATAATTATCTTTCTCATCTAGCTTTTTCTCCAAGCGTTTCATGTAGCGTGCTGTTTTGAACAAATCCTGGGAGCAACACTCCACAAAATAGGATTTGTATGGCCATTTACCTCCCCTTTTGCTATCCATGCAAGTGAGACGAAGAAGACATACTGAGAACTTCAGGAGAAATAAGGACGCGCTCATAAGCGACGTACACCTATGGAATTATACTCATTGACACACCATTAACGGACACTAGATGTAGTCTAAAGGACTTTCCAAGTGCAATGGCAGAGAGAGAGAGAGAGAGAGAGAGAGAGAGAGAGAGAGAGAAAGAAAGAAAGAGAGAGAGAGAGAGAGAGAGAGAGAGAGAGCCAAAAGAATCCATGCGGTCGACATGTCTTGGTCATGATGATGATGATGATAATTTTTACATCATCAATATTATTACTTACGAGATCGAACTTGTATTTAAGTGGATATGCTATCTTATATCGTAATTTCGAGTATAGGTTGTGGCAAATTAATTAAAGACAGTGTCAGCACTGTCTCTAAGAGTATAAACGACGTCTTTATCGCTGTATAGTTATCTAATTAAACAATTTCAAAGTACATGGCGTTAATTAGCAATTAACACAATATTAGCAGTTTATTGCTTATAAAACCAACATTGCGTTTAAGCAGACATATTTTATCTTATATCGTTATAATCCCAGAGATGTGAACTAGTATAGGGAATTAAACTGGGGATCCCTTCGCGACTCCTTTTGAACAGTAACCAGTAAGCCACCTGCCGGCAAATACACATGTAAGCAACATACAATAATCTCGCACATAACTGTGTGCTTCTTCTCTTCAATGTCTTTATACGTCAATCTCAGCTGATAAACTAAAGCTTCTTCCTTGTCCAACTTTTAAAAACAGACAAAAAAGAAATGTTTTCGTTTTTGTTTTAAAAGGTTGGGCCTCTTCCCTTTCATCTTCCAAAAGAAATCGTGTCCGACTTATGTTCGTCTCTGTCTCTGTACTTTGCCTTCTTTCGACAACCCAATTGGCCAAAAGACTTTCATTCCACGCCGGAAACCTTATAAACACTGGCAGACGCAGAACGAGGAAAGGGACAGATGTGACTGGCACTGGAAAGTGGGCTGTAGATGGCGAATAGGGGGGAAGGCAAAGCTCACTTGTGAGATGACTGCTGCAGGCGATATAATGCCTCTTGGCCAGCCAATAAAAGGCAAACAAAGAAAATACAATTAGAGAAACTGTCAATGGCGTCCTTTCTATCGAGTGCTTTTCGTGAAGTTGATGTCATATCATCAAGGTTAAGGTTATGACAACGGCTACTGCTGTCACGCTTGTCTAAGTGGCTCGGTTAAAATATTGCGGACGGGGAAGGAAGGGAGAGAGAGAGAGAGAGAGAGAGAGAGAGAGAGAGAGAGAGAATAAGAAAGAAAGAAAGAGAGAGATAATAAGAAAGAAAGAAAGAGAGAGAGAGAGAGAGAGAGAAGTAGCGGTAGGAGAGAGAAATGTTCAAAATAGAACGAAGAGAGAAATATACTGAAAGGGCGAGGGAGTAAATGAGAAAGAGAGTTATTTTTATTTAGTCAAATAGATTTTTATACTAAAGTGGAAGACTCATGAATCCATGAGTCTCCCGTTCTAAGAGCGGTCCATAATAATATTGATGCTTCTATTTCGGAAGGAGTGACGGATTCTTATTAGCATTTCGTAGTTATATCTGTTATATCGAGAACTTGGGTGCTTGAAAAAAAATGGCATCCAGTTGAAATAAAGATCTCTCTAAAATATAAATCAAATTCAAATCGGTCTGGAGATTGCTTTATTGTGTAAGTTAGATAATTTTAGGTGGATTGCTTTGATAAAATCCCGCTTTGATATGACGTTTTTGCTGGGTTATGTTTTCATGAATCTTGTGGTGATTTTCTGTTTTGGATTACTGTAAAAACTGATTTTTGATCTTTATTGACTTTTAAAATAACATTTTTTTTCTGTCGAAAATGAAAAACTAGTCAAACCTGAACCGTTATCATTTTCTTTAGTTCATGTAGAATCCATCTTCTTAATATCTGAAATACACATTAGGCATGCACAGTATTTGATGGCTTATAAGAGGCATTTTTTAAGTGTCATAGAAAATCACCCTGCGTCTAATAAGGTCAAGGATCAGCTTTAGGTTACTAGCAGGTGGAATTGCGGTTGCAAACTGCATAAACAAGGTCTGAATAACATATCATCCAGTCGTGCTGATAGCTCGGAGTTCCCTGACTGTTTCAGGCAACTAGTTCCTGTCTTCACTCGGTACTGACTGGTCTTCAAGACTGTATCCAGAGTCCGTACAGAGAGAGCTGATATACATAAGTCCGTGCTGGTCGGCCATCACTGTTATGTCCATGTGTAGAAGTCCCTAACAGAACGTCACTTATGAGTTTATTCTTACTTCCTTTGCACTGTCCAGCATTTCTTCTTCGTCTTACTTGGATGGTTAGTGAGATGGGAAGTAAGTCGCTGTACAGCTGCTGTTTTGTCAGGAGCTTCTTTCAAGATTTGTTCAGAAGAGCTTGTAGCATTCTTTCTGAAGATCCCATCTCGCATTATCTCCATGCGTTTCGTTAGAGTCCATGTGGTGCATCTATACGGTAGTACTGTCATAGCGGCCTCTCGGAAGAAATCATATTTTATTTTGTCAGTGATCAGATTTCCAAAGATCGATAACCCTCCCAATGTTTATGCTGACATCGCTTTTATTAGATGAGATGTTGCTGTCAAGGTATGTAAACTGGGGAGGACGGTGAGTGTTAGACGAAAACCTTTTCCTGAGATTCGTAGTTTAAACCTGTTTATATATGTTTTTTTCAATGGCTACCAAAATTGCGGTGTGTTTTCTAAGCTCATGCGTTTTGTAAGCAGTGAAATTTGTTAAATGATGTACTAGAGTTAACCGACATCATATGCAGTAAAGAGTCATTAAAATCAACGACGTTTCTATGACTTCCATTACACTATGCAAAAGACGATGCTGTGAGATTTTGTATCAAATTGCAGACAAATTGTCAGACATTATTTTGTTTTGATTACGTAATATTTTCTTCAAGAAATTTAATGGAAATATTGAATCTCTATACTTTCTATTTCTATTGCTAAAACAAATAAGGCCAAAGGAGAGAATGCCAGAAACATTGTGATAGAAACCATAAATATATTTGTAGGAAAATGAAAATAATGCATTTCAAAATTTCTGAGAACAGTTTCATTTTACCACAAAAAATGCATATTGCAAATCATGAATATATTGTGTTTGTTTCTTCGTCTTCTCTCTATTCTCTGTTTATTTTTTAAGACAGTCTTCTCAGTCTCTGACAGAGACATGGCCACACCCGCTTCTTCAAGAAGCTGAATACCCGTCTGACTTCCTCAACGAAAATTGCACGCATATCTATCTCTCTATCTGAATGTTTATTCACTTCGGTATAGCAAGTATCATTACGAGCTGTTTCATGTACTTAAAAATGCAATTACGTATTTGATGAATCTTTCTTCTGATGATGATTACATTCATTTTAAATTTAAAATTTTAGTCATTTTTAAGAATATGAAGGAGGTGCCCGTAGAGTAATGGTTATCGTCGTAGGAAATGGACACGGCGACACGAGTTCAAATCCTGGACGAGACTGATTGCATTTCACATTGCACTAATACCCTTGGGAAAGGTATGAATCCAATTATTCTCCCTCCAGCTATGGGTAAATAGTAGGACAGACTAGGTTCTTCAGCCTTGTTGAGGCAACTAGTCTCGGAGAAGGAAAACTCTGAATTCAAACCTATTAAACTTCGCTTAAAAATGGACCTTGTGTCATATCCTGCCCGAGCAGAGGGGTTGGTAAATAGGATTTTTAAGAATATGAAACTGGTATAAACCAAGCGGTAATAATATTTCTTAATAATAACTTACTTTTAATAATTTTCTACTAGTTTCGACCTTAAGTCATTGTGCAGTTTTCAATGAAATATACTCTTAATAATTATTTACTTTTTTGATTATTCTTTACGAGGTTCAGGGGCGTATTGGCTAATGTGTCAGACTGCATCCTCGAAGTAAGTGAGTTCGAACTCCTGTAGCGCTATAACGCTCACTTTCGGACTAATACCCTTGGGAAAGGTATAAACCCGTTATACTCGCCCCCAGCAATGGGGTTAATAGTGCCTCTACAATTCTTCGATAAAGATGGCTTTGTTATTTGATAAGCAATTAAACGAAACGAAACGAAACGAAACGAAACGAAACCTCTATTTCATTTATCACCCGGAGAAAATCTACATTTGAACTGATTTTAAAGAGTCTTTAAAAAAATTCACATTTGAACTGATTTTAAGGAGTCTTTAAAAAGTTAATTACTTATTTATTTGTTTTAACGGCAAATAAAACTGCTTAAGGTTATTTTATTCCTAGAAGTTACGGAAACGTGTTCATTGTACGTTCATATTTGCATTTTTCGTGTAGCTGTTTCTTAAGAGTTTTTTCCATTTAGTGAATAATGATAATTTTTAAACAGATTGATTTGACTCATAGATAGGACCTTAATAAGTATTACGACATCGGATCAGAATGGACCTGAGAGTAATGGCAATGAAGAGGTACCCCAACTTCCCAGATCTTCCTGAGCTTTGCCATACATCGGAGGGAGTTTAGTATCATACTATTCTTTTTTTTAAGCAGGTCTTACCTCTCAGCAGAGATAAATATAGCGTATTCTAATTCCTACCGACAGCTCTTTTTTTAAAAGAGTTTATATGCCACAAAAAAGGCTACAAGAAATAAATTCATAACGTGGCCTATTCATGGGTTAAAAGTTCAAATGTTTTGAATAACGCAGACTATCCATGAGTCTAATATTTAAATATTTTATCACTAGCACTATCTAACAGCAGCGCAACGTAACCACCCAACGTTCGGGGGAACACGTGGATGACACTTCCTGAAGAAGTCTATCTTCCCCTCATGGAGAATGTCTCAATCGAATCGAAACTGGTAACTGATTAATTATTGACGTGACACAGAAGTCCGTACTTGATGACATAGCAATCTTTTGAGAATACATGGTACGGAAGCAAAATTTGGGATAATTTAAAAAATATTTTTTACTCTCATTCGTCGGAATTTTTTAGAAAACGTGACAAATGTAAATTTTCATTATTAGCTCTATTATTCAAGCACTTTTTCCTTAAAATTCTGGCCAATATGAGTGAGCAAAAAAAGAAACAACAAAATATCTACGATTTGCCTAACGCCAAAACCAAGCCAAAAAGTTTTCGTAATAATTGGAGTTTCTTTATGGCCTCCATCAAGCACATACCCTAACCCCCTTGATTACGCTACGGGGGCGTTTTAGAAAGCCAAACAAATGCAACTTTCCATCAAAAATTAGTTCACTTAAGACTGCCATTGAGGAGGAATGGAATAGAATGTCTCAAGAACACTTTTTTGAAGTCCTGCAAATCGTTTCGAAGGTATGTTGATAAAATAACCGAAAAAAAAAAATGGCAGCAATATGGAGAAAATTTACTGTTTTATGTCTATCTTTGTTTTTTGTTGTTTATTTTTTAAGATCAAAATTAATCTTTTTTTTATTATAGAGTTATTTATCATTATACGAGAAAATGCCTAATTTTACTTCCGCGCGTTGTAGTTTGGTTTGCTCTTTAAGTCGGACTAGGAAGCTGTTTGAAATAGTTGGATCCATTTATTTCATGCATTTCTCGTATTCTTGTGATGTTGTTTGGTACGTTTTTGTTTCAATGCTTATGATAAGCCTTGTTGGCAGGGATTAGAATTGGTCGATTGCATCTATTGAGGAGTCATAAGTTTGATGTCTTTAGTTTCTTTGTTTAACGGTGTATCAACTTTTGTAGGTTATGAAATGCAAAGGTCATCCTTGTAGAAGAACAGTAGTGGTATTATTTAACCCACAGTGTGGACTATACGGGGCTTCAAGCCTTTTCCAAGGGTATTAGTCCGAAAGTGGACGTAAAAGAGTGAGAGGAGTTCGAACACGCTTTTTTAGACGTTGTAGTCCAGTATTTCAGCCATTGTCCTACGGTGAATAAGACTTCCCAAGAAAAAGTTTTTTGCATCAACTGGTGAAACTCCTGTATTGTAGCTCTGGGCAATGTGATGTACCCCTTCCTTGCCATTACTTAAAGGTCCACTCTTATCTAGAGTGGTAGTACCTATCAGTGTTCTATTTATGAATCAAATGCATCTTTTGGAAAACTATTTGTGCTATGTAGGAAAACAATATAAATGTGTACAAACAAATGATATCACAAAATCGAAATAGTTACTTGAGACCATATAATTGTGTTTGAATTATTCGTATTGGATAGGAACTATAGAAACCATAAAACTACAAATTCTTTTCTATGAATAATAGTTTGTTGAAGCTGTAATTATCTACATACGATTATTACCATTAATTACTTGAAACTACATAACTGCGCGCAAAAAAAAAAGAGAAAAATAATTCTGACTTCAGTATTAAATAACTCAGAGGTGAATCCCCTCAGGTGTAGTGGCTAACGTGTTTACTAAGACTCCGTAGAAAGCGAGTTCAAACTCAACCGCCCTATCACGTTCACTTTAGGTCTATTACCCTCGGGAAATGCATGAACCCCTTTAGACATTATTACTACTCTTTGTCTAAAATGATGGCTTTGACATTAAATAACCCACAAAAGTTGATATGCTATTAAACAAAGAAACCCAAACCGAAACTTTAAAAAACCCAAAAATGGTTAACATGCCTTAAAACCAGCCAATCAACCGAACTTCATATTCTGACTTTTTCGTATAATAGTGTTTTCGTAAGTCATGGTTTCACTTTACATATCTATAAAATATGTATGATTTATTAACAATAACTCACACAAGCATACGTACACACCTATATACACTCACACACTTACAATCACACGTAAAGATTCCTACAAAATCCAAACGGTTTTGACTGTATTTTTTCGATTTTCGATTCATTTCATTTTCTTAAATGCCTGATGATTTTTATTTTACAAAGAACTCCATGAAACACAGGGGTCGTAGTCTAAATTCCATGAAATAAATGTATATCTCTAATACGTATATTATTAATTATTATTACATAATAGCTCTATCCGAGATATTGAGGACTCTATGATGGAGAATTTTGTATATGTTGTGAGTTCATATACTGAACAGAAATGTTCGTCTTTGAGGATTAGTTTATTTATACTTGATTCTACACCAGTACATTTTCAGTCAAAAATAAAATGACCATTCCGTTTTTCCCATATTTTTAAAAGAAACGTGTATAATCTATTTTTATATTATAGGCCGATCAGTGCAAATTCGGAAACAGATCGACAACCCCGAGGTCAGTCATTACCAAGGTGGCTCAGTAGATGTAGAAACACCTGTGTGAGAAAATAAGGTTCATGAGGTGATATTTTAGTGCAAGAATCTGAATAAGATGAGATTTTCGTAGAAAGCAGCGCGTTAGTTGGTTCGTTGACATATCCCATATGATAGAAGAAGAAAAAGAACATGAAAAAATGTAATTTGGGTTTTAGTCAGTTGGTTTTCAGAGTGGTTGAAGTTCGAACAGTTGCATTTAGAATATATCATATGAGGTGCGGACGACAGAGCAATATAATTTAAAGAAAAATATCCACTGCTTTCGGAGATGAGTTTGAAGACATACCTACGACTTAGGGGCCGAAAATGAAAACAGCCAGAAATATGAATGGGAAATTAAAAATTAAATGCATATTTTTCAACACTTTCGTCATCTGCTTGGAAAATTAAGATCAATGGCTTTTGGGTCCTGTTCAGTATTAATTGTCAACTTTATTTATGCCACATACAAAGCCAATCTGATTAGTAAATGGCATTTTTGCTTTTATAGTTAAAGCGGTTGTAAAGTTTCAGGTTTCTAAGTTGTAAAACTAATAAATGAGGTGGTGAATTTAAGGTTGTTGCAGCATTGCAATTCTTTTTTAAGCTCTAAAAACGCTAAAAAAAGAAGAAAAATCTAAACGATCACACCATAACAGACGAATCCTTTCTAAATAAATATGATAAAAACTATCTTCAGAACATTAAAAATATTTTGTGACATAAATTGATCGCTGAGTCTCGGCTAGAAGATCAGACCTATTGTTAAATAACAAGAATCGAAGAACTTATGATCGAGTGCATTTTGCGGACTATTGTATAAAAATAAAAGCAAAAAGATACCTTGATCCTGCCAGAGAGCAGAAAAACCTTAGGAATATGATAGTAACTGTGATACCAATTGTTGTTGGTTCCTTTAGAATGGTCTATTAGAACCTAGAAAAGATATAACGAGAACTGGAAATCAGACAAAGAATCGAGACTATCAAGTCGTCGGAACTGTTAAAATCAGATGAAATACTTAGAAAAGTCTCAGAGAACTGCTCCAGTTACGGTTGCTTTGTTTAAAGGCTTATAAACCTTCATATGTTATTTAAAGCCAAAGCCATCCTTGTAGAAGGACAATAGTGGTACTATTTAACTCACAAGGGAGATCATACCTTTCCCGAGGGTATTTATTCGAAAGTGAACGTAATAGCGCGACTGCAGTTTGAACTCATTTACTCAAATGTTGCAGTCCAATGCGTTAGCTGCTACATCACGAGGATTGCCGTTTGGAGACTCGAGGAGACAGTCTGACACTCAGACTTTAGGGGAGGTGCCCGTGGTGTAATGGTTATCGTCGTAGGAAATGGACACGACGATACGAGTTCGAATCCTGGACGAGACTGATTGCATTTCACATAGCACTAATACCCTTGGGAAAGGTATGAATCCAATTATTCTCCCTCCAGCTATGGGTAAATAGTAGGGAAGACTAGGTTCTTCAGTCTTGGTGAGTCAACTAGTCAAGGAGAAGGAAAACTCTGAATTCAAACCTGTTAAACTCTGCTTAAAAAATTGACTTTGTGTCATATCCTGCCCGTGCGGAGGGGTTGGTAAATATATGACACTCAGACTTCAGTAAAAAGCAACCAATTAAAACTGGTGAGAAAAATAGCAAATAATAACAATGATAATGATAATAATAATTATTAAGATTTAGTAAAAAAGAAAATCTTCAAAATTGTCGACTTTGCTGAATAAAACTGAAAGAATGCGAAAAGAGAGATAAGTACCTCGACCTTGCTAGAGAATTAAAAAAAAACTATGGAACATGAAGGTGACAATTATACCAATTGTGATCGGTGCTTTTGGCATGGTAACTAAAGGATTATTAAAGGGTCTGGAAGATTTGGAAGTTGGCGGCCGAATGGAGACTATCCAAACAACAGCATTTTTGAAAACGGCTAGAATACTGAGAAGAGTCCTGGAGACTTGAGGAGACTTGCTGTCACTCAATCTCTAGTGAAAGACCATCAGATTACTTTAATGTAAAAAACTAATAAAATAAACGAATTATTAAGCCATAGGTCAATAAAGAGAATCACAGAATCAAACGAATTAATCTTTGCAGAAGCGAATTTAGCCTGAAAAATTCGGGTTTCCCCTCAAGAACATGAGCAAAAATTCAAAACCTGGATGGGAAATTCAATAGAAAACACATAAAAGTAAACTTCGACAACAAACGAAAATGCTAAGACGGAAGGAAAACGCAATAATATGTTGGGGTTAAAAGAGCAAAGCAACCCGATTAGAACAAACGATACAACTCGAGGAAATAAATCAAAAGGTTCAAGCGAAAGAAAGAAGACTAAAAAGATATCGAGATAGGATGAAGCAATACAGACAATAATAGGATATTTCAATACATCGAAAGAAAATTTTACCTGCAAGTTGGAGGAAAAGGTGAGAAAACATAGCCACAACCGAAAGCCATGGAGGCAAAACAATTATGGAGCAAAATATGGGAACGTAGAGATAATAAAAAGGCCGAATGGATAATCCACATAGAAAAAGAGTTGCATGGACGGGAAGAAGGCCTGAAGGGGAAAATACATCCCAATTCACCCAGAGGAACACTAAAAAATACCAAATTGGAAAACTCCGGGCCGTAATGGTATACATGGGTTCTGGTTAAAAAATTCACCTCCATCTATGACAGATTGGCTTTCGAAATGAATAGAGGCTTAGAAGAAGCAAAAATACCAAAATTGACGACCAACAGAGATATCAACCTCATCGAGAAAACCCCCAAAAGGAACCGTCTCGATCAACTATAGACTTATAACGTGCATACCTATTATGTGTAAAATATTTAATGGCATAAATAAATGGGATTTACTACTCGTAAATAAGCCGTGGACTGTTCACCGAGGAACAGAAGGGATTCAGCTAGGAGACCAGATAAACTGGAGAAATATTGTATATTGATCCACAGATCCTCAAGGAGAGTGAAATGAGACATAAAAATCTAGCTATGGCATGGATTGATTACAAAAAGGCATATGATATGGTCCCACAAAGAAGAATAATAGACAGTCTTAAACTGAATAAGATAACCAACGAAGTCATAAGATCCATCGAGAAAACCATCAAAAACTGATAGCAGGAGTAAAAAGCTTAGCTGAGCTGAAAATCCAGAGAGTATCTTCCTGGGAGATGTGTTACCACCATTACTATTTGTGATTGCGATGATACCAATCATATCCTTAGGAAATGCACATGAACATGTAAGCTGGCGACTGTAGTCGAGGGTGAACCGAAGGCTCCCTTTTCAATAGCTACTACACCGAGGTGTATGGGAGGGCGCTACTCCATTCCCTGGATTGATCAACTCTGCTGAGTTTTAAGCAAGGGGGTATCAAGTGCCATTTTAAAAGTCTTTGGTATGACGTGACTTAGGATTGAACCCAGGTCTCCCGGACCATTGGCGAACACTCTACCCACTAAGCCAATGAGACGCACATATAAACTAACTAAATCACAGGAAAAGATCAATTACCTAATGTATATGGACAATATCAAACTGTCTGCAAAATCAGAATCCCTAATACAGACAGTAAGAATATACAGTCTGAACATAGGAATGGAATTTGGCGTAAGATACGCGCCATGCTAATAACGAGAAACGGGAAACGACACATGACGGAAGAAATAAAACTATCTAATTAAGAAAAGATTAGAATGCTCATAGAAAAGGAAACTTACAAATACTGGGGAATATTGAAAGCTGACACCATCAAACAAGTGGAGATGAAAGAAAAAATATGAAAGAATATCTTAGGAGAACGAGGAAACTACTCGAAACTAAACTACGTTGCAGAAATCTCATCAAATGGATAAACGCTTGAGTTGTCCCCCTTGTCAGATATTTGGGATCATTCTTAAATCAGACAAGAAAAGAACTTAAACAAATGTACCAGAGAACAAGATATTATATGACGATGCATACGGCTTTACATCCCATAAATGACGTAGACAGACTGCATTTATCTAGAAAAGAAGGAAGAAAAGGACTTGATAGCATTGTAGAGAGCGTTGATGCATCGATATAAAAACTCGAATACTTCTTAAAAAAGGTAGAGGAAGACTAATTACAGCGACCAGAAACAATACAGACACTACAACCATCAACAGAACAAAAATAACAAAAAAAAACAAAAACAAAAACAAAAAAAAACAAAACAAAAAAAAAAAAAAAACGAAAATCGGAAGAAAAACAACTGTATGGAAATTTCAAGCAACATGCAAGCGAAATCTCACATGAGAAAACCAGGAAAGAAGGCTAAGAAAGAGAAGACAAGAGAGAAACTGAATCCCTTCAAATTGCAGCTCAGAAAAACGCCATAAGGACTATGTCAAAGCAAAAATGAACAAAACCCAACAAAATAGCAGATGTACATTATATGGTATTTGAGATGAAACGAGCAATCACATAATATGCGAATGCAGTAAGTCAGCGCAAAAAGAGTATAAGATTAGACACGACTGGGTATGGAAGGTGATCCACTGGGAACTGTGCAAGAAGTTTAAATTTGACCATACAAAAAATGGTATATGCATAACCCATTATCCGTTCAAGAAAATGAGACACTCAAATTACTCTGGGATTTTGAGATACAAATGGTTTGCCAAATCTTGACCAGACGGTGGGCTGACCACAGAGTAAAACTGAAAGAAATCGAAAAGAAAGACAAATACCTAGATCTCGCAAGAGAATTGAAAAAACTATAGAATATCAAAATGACGGTGACACCAATTGTAATTGGCGCACTCGGTATATTTATCGAGGGATTGATAAAGGGTCTTGAGGACTTCAAAATAAGAAGACTAGCGGAGTACATCCAAACAAGATCATTGTTGTCATCAGCTAGAATACTGAAGAGAGTCCTGTAAATTTGAGCTGACTTGCTGTCACTCAAACTCCAGAGAGAAAACATCATCTAACGCTGGTGTGAAAAATTCACAGAAGAGTTACATAAGAATAATAGCCATTCCAGCGGACCACTGAGTGAAAATAAAAAAGCGAAAAGATACTCATATACTTGGACCTTGATAGAGAACTAAAAAAAACTGTAAACATGAGGATGACGGAAATACCAGTTGTAGTTGGTGCACTCCGAATGGTTACTAAACTCGTGGGAAAAGACTGGAGGAACTGGAAACCAGAGAAAGAATCGAGGCTACCCAAACCACAGCATTGCTAAGATCGGCTAGAATATTGTGAAATGTCCAGAAAACCTGAGAGACCATCAGCGAACGCTGGTGTGAAAAATTCACAAAGAATACTTTGGCTTTACAAATACCACACACACACACACACACACACACACACACACATATATATATATATATATATATAGGATTTGGCCTTAGTAACCATTAAGGGTTGACGTGACACTAAATCAAATAAGCCAACGTAACACACACACACACACACACACATATATATATATGAAGAGTAAATAAAGGATTGTAATCCGACAATATGTAGAAAAACTGATAACAACGATCCAAGTGGAAGGAATGATTTATTGAGAGGTCAACACTATAGCGTTTGATGTTTTAAATTACGTCATTTGACTTATTAGGAATATTGTATAGAATTTATGCACGTTTGTTTAACGAAAAAGATTTCGGGTCAGAAGGAAGAAAAGAAAGAAAGAAAGAAAAAATAGAAAGCTACAAAATTATGAGATATACGGAAAATATTAACGAAGGATGGAAGATATTGTGGCTATTTAAAATGTGTTTGCTTAAGTAAAGAGAAATATTATAAAAGCCAGGACGAGTATTTAGGGAATTCCTTCTGACATCAAACGCTGATTCGCCTGTTAAATAGCCAACTTTTTCTTATTATACACATTTTCTCCTAGGTTTTTTGTATTTCACATTCCTAAACATCTACCGTTAACTCAAAATTGTTAATATCACCCCTCATGGTCCTGATGATGGTTCAGCAGAACCGAAACGCTATAGTGTTGACCTCTCAATAAATCATTCCTTCCACTTGGATCGTTGTTATCAGTTTTTCTACACACACACACACACACACACACGCACATATATATATATATATATATATATATATATATAAAGTAAATAAGGACAGTGAATATCAACAAACTTGATTTTTGAATGAGATAGAGCTCATTTGTTTGCAACGCAGTCAAATATTTCAAATATAGCTATTGAACATTAGTAATTCTATTTATCTGGTGTTCCTATCTAATACTAACAGCCTTCACCCATCTGACAGGTTTCAAATAACCAAAAATAATCTCTAATAAAAGGTTGAACAGTTCTATTTGACGAATAGATAAGACCCCAACAGGTACCACCATTCCAGATCAGGATGGACTTGATAGTAATGATAATGAAGAGGTAGCCTACATCCCCTAAACTGCAGGATCGGAGATACAGCTTGGTATCATACTCATGACACACACATGTAAACCCCTACCACCCACACGCACACACATACTTATATATAATATTTACCAACCCCTCCGCTCGGACAGGATATGACACAAGGTCAATGTTTAAGCGGAGTTTAACAGGTTTGAATTCAGAGTTTTCCTTCTCTTAGACTAGTTGCCACACTAAGGCTGAAGAACCCAGTCTGCCCTACTATTTCCCCATAGCTGGAGGGAGATTAATTGGATTCATACCTTTCCCGAGGGTATTAGTGCTATGTGAAATGCAATCAGCCTCGTCCAGGATTTGAACTCGTGTCGCCGTGTCCATTTCCGAAGACGATAACCATTACACACACACACACACACACACACACACACACACACACACACACACACACACACACACACACACATATATATATATATATATATATATATATATCAGCCCTGATGATGGTTCAGCAGAACCGAAACGCAATAGTGTCGACTGACTTTGTTTCTCTATAAAGCCCTACTTTCTATTTGGATTACTTGTAGTCAATTTTACTTCACAAATAGTCGGATTACTATCCATTATTTTCTTCCATATATGTATATATATATGAATTAATTTTTGAATTAAATGTATGTGCTTATATACATATATATATATATATATGTGTGTGTGTGTGTGTGTGTGTGTGTGTGTTTGTTTATATATATATATATATATATATATATATATACATACACAATGACACGATGTTTTATATAGAAGAAGACAATGTATTCTATATTTTAAGGTTAGAATGATATAATAGCGCTAGTACTACTGCCGATAATCTTTTAAATGAATGACATTGCATAATATATTATGAATCACTTTATACTTTAATCAGCAGATAGCATACTGTTGTGCAAGTGAATTCCATAAAGAAATTTCTCGAATATTTTTCTGTTCAAAGGATTGGCCTAGGCATTTCCGTCGTTGTTTTATTGTTTCAGCCTTAAGTCAATAGCCGAGTGTTGATGGTTTTCTGAATAACAATGGCTTCAACAAGGATGTCAGGCGTTCTCTGATTGGCTAGTGACGGATGGAGTGAAACGCCGCAGGCCACTTGAAACACTCAACACAAGGCTTGAGGAACAGACCGGGAGATGGGTGCCATGGGGGTTGCCGGAAGTAATTACCTGACGGTGGAGGAAGTCGTCAAAATCATCATCTGCAACAAGGAACGTTGGCTGGTTTATAGAAGAAAGGAAGAAAGTGAAAAAGAAAGAAATTAAAAAAGAAAACGAGAAAGTAACAAGGAAAGAGAGAACGAGAAAAAGAAAGAAAGAGACGAAGAGACAGAGACAGAGACAGAGACAGAGACAGACAGCCAACCAGACAGACAGCCAACCAGACAGACAGACAGAGACCGAGAGACAGAAACAAAAGCGAAAAAGAAAAATGAAGAAAAGGAGGATTTGGGTATAATAGCAGGGAATAAAAAGAAAGAGAAAATGAAAGAGAATAAAAGGAAAGAGAGGGAGAAAAAAAGGAAAAAAGAGAGAACAAGAGAAAGAAAGAAAAAAGGAAGAGGGATTGTGAAAGAAAGAAAGAAAGAAAGATAAAAACAAAGAGTTTACTCGCAAAAAGGAAAGAAGAGAAAAGGACGAGAAAGGGGCAGATACAGAAAGACATTGTGGCTGGAGAAAAATAAGTTGAAAGGAAAAAGAAGAAGGAGATTGAGAAAGAAGATGAAAAAAGCAGAGAGACGAATGGAAAAAGAGGGGAGCATTACAATACAGACAAAAAAACAAGCGCAAAGGAAGGAGAAATCTTCAGTAAACAAAGGAAGAGAAGTCTTAGAAACAGAAATGCGAAAAACAGGAAGCAGTGCTAAAAAACTATGACAAAAAAACAAAAAACAAAAAAAAGTGATGAGAAAATTAAAAAAATAAAATGATATGGTTTTTATGTTCACACGAGAGATAAAAGAATGAAAAGGTTGTCTCGTCGTAGTGAATCTTTTCTTAAGTTCAACTTGTATATTACAACTACTATCATAAGCTTGATTCTCATTGAGTGAACCACACAACTAGCCTTGTGCCTGACTATTGCAAAATCAATACTGATAAAAAATTGGGGGAAGTTAAAGATCAATGTGTAGGAGAGAAGTAATATATATAAAAAGTAAAACAAGAAAGAAAAAAAAAGAGTATAAGTGCCAGAAAAATAAGAAAAGTAGAATAAATGTGTCTCTGATGATTGTTCTGGTGGTGAGGCTCCAGTTCTGATTATCAATGGTATATCCTTTTATTGCCATTACTCCAAGGTTCGCTCTAACCCTGAGTCGTTGTATCTTTTAGAATCCCATTGGTGGGTCAAATACTCGTAAATTTGCTAAAAAAGTTACTTGTATCTAATAAGACTGAGCGCAACAAAAAAATCTCTTAAAAAGAACCACACGAAAAATGTAAATATAAATGTACAACAAATGTGATTCACTAACCTCAAGGCTTAAAATAACCCTAGACCGGTTGACATACCGTTGAACTCAATTAATCAATCAATCGGATGATTAATATAGTTGTATATTTTTCATCGATAATAGAAGTCGGTAATCGAGTCCTTGTGAATGGTATTGAATGCTGATTTTCAAGAAACATCATTACATGTACTCTATAATTGTTATATTGTGTCATTTTAGATATCACTTAATAAGCCTGAAAGGAAGAGGAATTAGTGAAAAACTTCGATTACAATTTTTAAATTGATTAAAGAAATTAAGAAAATTTTATAAAAAATAAATGAAATCGAGGACTTGAGTTCAAATGCTTGACGAGCGTGTTTGCCTTTCAATTAGCGCTAATACTTGTAGGAAGAGCATGAATCCTGTTCTTCTCTGCCTCTAGCAATGATTAGTATTAGAAAATATATTATTAATTATCTGCCCTTGGCGGTAAAGGGGCACAACCCCGGATTGGTGCCCATCTTCTGCCTCCTTTCAATTTACACCACTTGTAGTGCTGGCAAGAATGCCATATGGACGTCTTTTTAAAACACTCCAGTTCCAAGATGGACCTCAGCATATACGTCTGGTGGTAAAGCCTTTAAGTCTGCAATCCACCTTCTGTATTTCGCGTTATGCCAATGCCACGTGTGAATTTTTTGTGGACGAGCAGTAAACAGTAGTAAATTTTTTATAGTGTTAAGAGTATCGTACTTCAACTAAAGTTGCCATATATAGAATACATTTTTTTTAATTCAATAAAGTTGAACAGTCAATGTTTAATTGTAACTTCTTAACATCAGATTGCCACAAGTTTTCAAAATATAGTCTTTTTTACTGGGCCCCCTTATATTTAGATTGGCTTTCATTTCGTAGGTAGAAGCACACAAAACATAATAATTGTGAAAACATAGGTGGAACCTTCAATATGTTTCCAGATTTTTTTATACAGGCATTTAAAATTGTCGTAGACTCTTGAAAATTCAGCATGTTATTGCTATACATCTTATGAGATGGCTGACCAATTTTTATGATTTCAGCTTCAAATGAACAGCTACAGCAGGAATACACCCTACTAAAGCCTGATTGTCACAGCTGGTCAATTTCAAAAATACAATCTGACACTTTAGAAGAACGATATGCAATCAAATTCAATTTTAAATTTGGAAAAATGCCACAAAAACATACGGAATTCTTCAGACTGCTTTTGGGGCATCTTGCATGAATCGAGCATCAGTTTTTGAGAGGCATAAGAGATTCAAGGAAGGCAGGGAGTCTGTGAGGGGTGATGAGAGGTGTGGGAGGAGTAAGGAAGCCAATACACCAGAGTTGATTGGCCAAAGGGTAAGTGTTAGAGTTAGGGTTAGTATGTTGAGGTTTTAAGGGAGTTCAGGAAGAGATTCCGTCAGAAGAAACCAGCACTCTTCAAATCGGGTCAGTGGCATTTCCACCAGGACAATGCACCAGTCCATAACTCCATCCTCGTCACAGACTATTTGACGAAGATGGGCATCAGACATTTCCTTACTCTCCCTATAGTCCAGAACTTGCTCCCTGTGACTTTTAGTTATTCCCTAAGCTCAGAGGCTGTCGTTATGAGACAATTGAGGAGATGAAAGAGGCTGGGACGCTCACACTTCCATGGGGCCTTCCAGAAGTTATTGGAACGGTACAACAAGTGCATTGCAACCGGGGGAGATTACTTCGAAGGGGACTAGAGTTTCATGTGTGTACTATCAATAAAAGTGCCTATACGAAAAAAGTCTGGAAACTTATTTAATGATCCTCGTATATTTAAAAAAATCAAAAGGTTGGTTGCAAATTTAAAGGCTTTGCCGCCAGAATTACATGCTACGGTCCATCTTGATTTAAAATGTCGTCTGTATGGTCTCTGCCAGGACCATGAGTGATGTAAATTAAAATGAGTCAAAAGATGGGCGCTAATCCACGGTAGTGCGCAGATTGGCCCTATTGACACCAAGGGCAGATAATTAATCCTATATTTTCTAATAATTAACAATAGGGCAGACTATCTAAACTTTCTCAGAAAAGGAAAACTGAATTCAAATCAGCTGTATTTCACTTAAAATGAACTTTGTGTCATATCCTGATCGTAGCGGAGGAGAAAGGGCTTGGTATATATATATATATAGAAGACATACAGAGGATGATAAAATCAATGGCGATAAGCAATGAAGGAGACAGTGATTCAGACACGGAGGACAATTGAAAAAAGTGAAATAAAAAGTCGAAACGCAGACCAGAACCGAAAAAGATGTTGATGAATAGAATAAAGACGAACAAAAAAATATAGAAGGAAAAAAAATAAACGATATGAAATGTGTAAAAAAATTAATCGATGATAGCAAAAAAAGATTAATTTAAAAGATTTGACCACGCACTTACAGAAAATGACACCAATTGAGATAAATTAATTCACACACACAAAAAAATCAATTAGCTTTTATAAAACTTATATCATTACAAAAGTAGAAATTGCTGATAAAAAATTAAATGGACTTATAATCAGCGTTTATTGAAAGACGAAAATTAATGTAGTCTAACCGGCGTAAAAATATTTCCAGTGTTTATTTTGCAAAGTATATAAATTCACTATCTTATGAATAGATACTGTATCCAGTCGACGAATCTTAGAAACTCATACTTCTTAAGTTCTTACTTCCCCAGCATGACTTGTTCGTCCGGGATTTTTTGTGAGATGGGAGGTAAATGTCCATACAGCTACTGTTTTGTAGCCTGCTGCTTCCAGGATTTGTTCAAAACTGCACGCCGAATTATTGTGTAGTTCCCATTTAGATTTGTCTCCGGGCGTTTCATTAGAGTCCAACTGATATGAACCTGAATTGCCTCTTATTGATGTGGCTTAAGCTCTTAAATATGGAACACCGCTGCATTTCCATTATTCCCAGATCTACTTTAGACCAATTATTCTCCCTCCAGCTATGGGTAAATAGTAGGGCAGACTAGGTACTTCAGCCTTCGTGAGGCAACTAGTCTAGGAGAAGGAAAACTCTGAATTCAAACCTGTTAAACTCCGCTTAAAAAATTGACCTTGTGTCATATCCTGCCCGAGCGGAGGGGTTGGGTAAATATAAATATGTAGACCGGTGTGGTTGAATCTGTTAGAGTCCCATCTATGAGTAAAAAAATCTCTTTAGAATTATTCCTATTCAATTAGGCCGAGTGCAAAAAAAAAAGAACACCACAAAACAACAACTACAACCCCCCCCAAAAAAACCCCCAAAAACAAAAAATAAAAACAAAAAATGCGTCTTTAAGAAACAATTACACCAAAAAAGTAGATACGAATATACACTGAATGTGATTTGTTAACTTTTAAACAATCCTGGACAAGTTGACATGCCGTTAAAAAAAGAATAAATTCATGCCTGAAAGTTTTATTGATTTTAATCAACTGATTTTAATCAAGTATTAAATTATGTATTTGGTTGTTGGTTGGTTGTTTGGGTTTTATAGCATATCAACCTTTATAGGTTATTTAACACCTAATCCAGTTTTATGAAAATAGTTATATTTTGTAGGTTATTTAACACCTAATCCAGTTTTATGAAAATAGTTCTATTTCAAAGAATTCAGTTTAGCATAAGTACGTAGTTTAAATGTAAGTACGGTTTAATTGTGAAAAACATTCCTATTTCAAGCTATTCAGTTTAGTCAAGCAGCTATAATTCAGCTAATTCAGTTTAGTATAAGTACAGATTTTGATTACAGACAGTTAAATGTCAAAACAGTTCTTTTTTAAACAATTCTTTTTTAATTCTTTTTTAAACAATTCAGTTTAGTGAAAGAACAGTTTCAAAGTCAAAAAATAGGTCCATTTCAAATAATTCGGTCTAGCATAAGAACACGGTTTAGATGTAATTCTGATAATTCAGTTTAGTATAAGTACAGGTTTTGTTTGCACTCTTCATTACCCAAATCGCGAAGAGTTCATAGGATCCAGGAATAATCAGAACTTTTTACAATTTATGGAACTTATTTCATAATTCGACACATTTCATGTGGAACACCTTAAAATACGAGGGTAATCAAAAGTTTTGCTGTATTTTAGTAAAAACCTTACTCGGCTAGAAAGTTTATGCCTCCCACGGTGCAATATTTTGGTCTAGCATTTCTTGTTCATTTCATCTACTGAAAGCGATGTCAATATACGTACTGGTGAGGCATAGATGACTATTGATAGGTTATCCATTATATGGAAATCTGATCTCCCTGATAAAAGAAAAACGGGAATTCTTCTAAGTTGGAACTGTATCAGTGCTAGTGTATGGTTGTAGCATTAGGACTCTAACAAAAGACTTTGGAGAATAAAACGAGGAGCGTTGCACAAAGATACTGCATGCACTTTTGAGCATATCTTGGAAGCTGTAAGGACACTTACTTCCAATCTCACAAACCATCCGGGTAAGACGAACCAGCCATGCTGGGCACAGCTGGGGAAGTAAGGATGAATTCATTGTCGGCCTACCAGCAAAAAAACCCCGACTGTGTGGATACCTGGCGCCGTCTATAGGACTTACCAAATCAATGACTGATATAGACGTATGGCAAGAGAAAGAGAGAATCAAGGGAATCCTTGCTATCGATATGCCTTGATGATGATGATGATGATATTTTGATGTACACTGCTCTTAAATGACAGACCTCGCTTGGCGAGAAGGATTGACACCAAAGCAACACGATGCAGTACTTCTTATATCTTTTTTCCTCCTTTTGTTTTTCCAACTCATTGTGAATATGAGAAACGTCCTTACATCAAGTGGGAGTCCCCATGGCGTTGTGGCGTACTGGACTGCGAGATTGTAGTTAGCGAATTCAAACTTAAGTCATATTATTATGTTCACATTACAAGTAATACTCATGGGAAAAGTTTGAATGTTCTTATCCTCCTAGCTATGGGTTAAATATTACCATTCCTGTTCTTCCATAAAGATTGCTTGGCATTAAATAAACCACGAGGTTGATTAAATATAGAAACTAAGCCGAACGAAGACATTAAACAGAGAAACCAAACCAAACCAAACCTTTGTTGTGAATATTAAGTACACTTTACATCACGGATTAATATTTTGCAAGTAATCTCTTTAACTGGTTCTTTTCCTGAATTTTGAGGTGAACTTCAGGTTAACGAGTAAAAATTTTAAACTTGGGAACAAGTTCTTTATCCTTTGATAAGATTTGATTCTTTTTCTTCGTTTTTGTCTTCTCTATATCCCTTTTACCGGACATTGGCATAATGGTTTGAGTGTTCGCTTATAGCCCAGGAGACCTGGGTTCAGTCCCAGGTCGAGTTATACCAAAGACTCGAAAATGGTACTTGATGCCTCCTTGCTTAACACTCAGCATTATAAGATAAGGATCAAAGGTAAAGTGGAGCAACCCAGGGAAAGGAGTACACCTTGGTGTAGTATCTATCGAAAATGGAGCCTTCGAGTCACCCTCGACTAAGGTCGCTAACTTTACTTTTTTTTACACCCCTTTATTGTTTCCATACCATGCTGATGACTTGATGCAGTTTTTCTTAGACCCCAAGTAGATTCGTAATTTTGTGTCAGACAAAGGTATTCTTATGAAATATTAGCATCCTTTTCTTTATTTTCATATTATGTTCTTATTTCAGTACATATGTAACATAATAAGCAAATGGTTATCAATAAAAGCCTGCAGCCGAAAGTAAGAATAGGTGATAGTTCAACACTTTTCTGTTATATAATACGCTTGATCTAGCACTCCGTGACTGATCACGCAGAGGTTATCATTTAAAGTGTCACCTTAACGGGACCTAAGTCAATGTAGGGTGTTCGGTGAAATTCAATATATATATATATATATATATATATATATATATATATATATATATATAAGTCTCGTTCAAAAAGTTCTGAGCCTCGCACAGAAAGAAGAGCATAGCTGAATATTTCTGTTGTAGCAACGCACTTCCACTGGTTATAAAACAAGAAAAAACTAATTCAGATTTCTCTTTCTGGGTGAGGCTTAGAACTTTTTAAACAATTCTCGTGCATCAAGGAATTCGTGATTCAGCCTTTATTTCTCTTTTGGTGGCTGGAGTGTGTAGCAGAACGAAAAACCATAGATCCGGGAAGACACAGTCCCTCGAAGAACGAAAAAGTTAACTCGTGATATCCTTTGTTCACTTCTTCCTGCTTCCCTGACTGCAGAGACCGGACGAAAAGAAAATAAAACAACGAAAAATCCTAGCATTAAAAGTCGAGTTTTTTTTGCGTCTCCCTCCCCAAACGACAAATAGCCTCACCGACATAGCAGTCATCCTTGACGACGCTAAAGACACCCATAAAGCAGGTGACAATGCTATACACATTTATTTGGTGATAACGCTATCCATATTATTTCTATTGTTCAGATATCAGCTTGAAGTCAATTCTTTTTCTTTAAAATTATATTATGGCTAGATAATATTTTAGGGATAACTTTAATACATAAGTATGGGTGTAAGTGTGTGTGTGTGTGTGTGTGTATCTATGTGTGTGTATAAGTGCATGTTTGTATGTGTGTGTGTGCCGCAGTCAATAAAAGAACAAGAGATCAATGAGAAATGTCTGAGATTTTGATTGGTCGATACAAACAAGCTAGCGCATAAAAATCTCCAAGTTAATGTGGCAACAGAAAAAAAAACAACAATGAACAAAAAAAAACCCCCAAAACAACAACAACAAAAAAAACAAAACAAAAACAAAATGGAACCTCCCCACCTTGCAAAAAATGGAAATGCCTGAAAAACAGCATAATGATTGATTGAATATTTTTACGGCACGCAAAATCCTCCAGGATAATTTTTGCCAAGATGTTAGCGAATGGTGTTCAGTATACGGAGATATTTACATTTCTGTTGTTGTTTCAGGGTTTTTTCTTGCACATGGTCCAATCAAATAGAAATAATTTCTTAGAAATCCATTTAACCCACAGGTGAGACTCTTGCAGGTTCTGCCTCTTTAGGTCAGAGTGGACCTTGGAGTAATGGCCATAATGGATTACTTCACATTCACCAGAATGTATGATGCACAATCCAGGACACCTGTTTCTGGGGTGAGTGGGTCCTATTCCTTTAAGGGTATAAAGTCGGTGTATTCTTAACTGAGCTGACTAGGTGGGAAAATTACATTATAATACCGAGTAATGACACCAAAGAAACAAAGATATTTCAATCACGGCTTCTTTTTAGGAGGGCTTGAAGTTATAGTACTATAATACACAGATATATTTGGAAAAGAAAAGATAAAACTTGTAGTATACTTAAGGTAAAAATTGAAATACCAAAAAATGATTGCTATGTTTAAAAGAAAAAAATAAATATAGTGGATTTATCAGAACGGACTGAGATAATTTCTAACTGACGCCAAGAAACATCTTGTAACATCTACCACCAAACTACACCACTTTGGATCTATATGATTTTGATATTTAATTTATATAATGAAATATAACTGGTGTGCCAGTTAGCAGGATTATTTTTTACAATGGTAAGAGGATATCAATTTCAGCATGAACTTTAGTTGCGATTCCTCCATATATATGTATATATATATTCAATTTTTTTCCTCTTCGGACAAACAATATATATATATATATATATATATATATATATATATATATATATATATATTGTTTGTCCGAAGAGGAAAAAAAATGAATATTTCAAAAAGAATATGTCAATAAAAAGATTTATATTTTTTAAATCCTTTATTTTACTCCACTCTAACCATATTTACCAACCCCTATGACAGGATATGACATAAGGTCAATTTTTAAGCGGAGTTTAACAGGTTTGAATTCAGAGTTTTCCTTATCCTAGACTAGTTGCCTCACCAAGGCTGAAGAACCTAGTCTGTCCTACTATTTACCCATAGCTGGAGGGAGAATATTTGGATTCATACCTTTCCTACTCTAACATGTTTCTAGCTTCTTGCTGTCCTCGGATATATAGATTTTAGATATGTCCTCGGATATATAGATTTTAGATATGTCCTCGGATATATAGATTTTAGATATGTATATGCGGTGTCCTTGAGGTACAATGGTTAAAGCGATGAACTAGGGAATCGTAGTAAGGGAGTTCAAATTCCAGTCGCGCTATTACGTTCACTTTGGGACAAATACCCTTGTGAAAGGTATGACCTCACTGTTATCCTCCCAGTTATGGGTTAAATAGCAACACTGCTGTTCTTCTAGAAGGATGGATTTGGTATTGAATAACCTGCAAATGTTGATATGCCATTAAACAAAGAAAACGAAACCAGACTTTTACATGAAATAAGTCTTCGTATAAAGGTCTAAATTATCAATAAATAGTTCTGATCTATTTAGTTATATTGAAGATAATCAAAATGTAATCAGAATTCAGATGGGACGAAGTCATTTATAATAATATAAATGGAGATAATATTTAGTCGTTCGGTTTGCTTGAAACACATCTATTTCTGTCACTCTCTTTCTCTCTCTCTCTCTCTCCCTCTCTCCCTCTCTCTCTCTCTCTCTCTCTCTCTCTCTATATATATATATATATATATATATATATCCTAAAATAGGAAGGTCCACGAAGACATTTTAATTTATTTAGTGAACTTGACACATTCTTCGAAAAATTAAAAAGGTGAAGATTTTGGCTTGTCTGTTTGTACACAAATTTACTTCAAGTTTTTTGAACAGACAAGCCACCAAAATCTTCATCTTTTTCACCCATTAAAGATTCATCTCTAATTTTTGAATTTTTAAACAAATTATCTTGTATCGACAGAACCGACGTACTCCATGCATATGGTTAATATTCCATAATTTTTCGAAGAATGTGTTTAGTCGACTAAATAAAAGAATTAAAAAAATGCAAATCTCTTTCTGGACCTTCCTATTTTAAAATATACCCTTATTCTTTCTTTGGACCAACAACAACCATCTTTATATATATATATATATATATATATATATATAATTTGGTTGATGAATTTAACATTGACATTATATATATATATATATGTGTGTGTGTGTGTGTGTGTGTGTGTGTGTGTGTGTGTGTGTGTGTGTGTGTGTGTTTATTAAAAAATTCGTCGTGTATATATGCAATGAAAGAAACAGTGACAGAGGAAGGATACGTCAGATTAGACATTTTTCTCGCTGATAATCTTCGCATATATTCACGTGTTTGTCTATTTATTGTGTTTAGGTAGTGTCAGTATTTAAATGAATACATAAGATGTGTGCATTTATTGTAAAACTTCAGCAGAATGGTCTTCATCTTTATTACTGTTACCTCTAATTTACGTCTATCTATCTTCCAATTGTCACGCACAAAGATACTTAAAATACTAAGGATGTGTGAAAATATTTGTCCTTTGAACAACAACAATAAAAGACATTTTTTTATTATGCTTTGAGGAACTGTCTTTTTTTTTATTCTTATAAATACGTAGATATAACAAATCTTAGAAAATTCCTGCTAAAAGTTTTCTTCAAGTCGATAGAAATAATTTTTTCGTTGCTTTGCTTGAGGACAAACATTTTGGTATTTTCATAAATCAAAACAAAGGAAATAAATAAATAAATAAATAAATCCTAAGAAATAAAAAACAACAACAAAAAACAAACAAACAAACAAACAAACAAACAAAAAACAAAACAAAAAACAAACAAAGCAAAAAACAAAGAAAAAGCTAAAGCAAAAAACATATAAAAACTTTCTTCTTTATTCATTCTTTCATTCTTTGAAAATGTGGAGTAAATAGTTCATTAGAAAAATCAGCCGAAGTTTTTTCTATCATGCTATTTCTCTCTGAGTAAATGTACCGTGGTCTCACTAAAACAAATTATGTATTGCATTCACCATACTATTTCTGTACTGTAGTAGCCGCGAGGTCTAATCGCTGTGTGCCTTGTGGTCAGAGGAGTGTGTGATGGACAGCTGCTTCGGACTGCTATGTTGGGTGAGCGTGTTTTGGAGAACTCCGAGTGTGACATACAAAGCATAGTTCGGCTCTTTACCAGTCTTTTCAGCGAAGAATATCTCAAATTCTCGTTTGGTCTTTGGTTTTCTGGAAAACAAGCTGGTTCCTAATTTCTTTTTAGATATTTCTTTTGTCACGTTAAGACTGAAGCCACCAAAGGAAGGATATTGTTTTTTTCTTTTATTATTTGTCCGTCGATTATTCGTCCGAATACATTTGATTTTTTTGAAGAGAGAGAGAGAGAGAGGGAGAGAGAGAGAGAGAGAGAGAGAGAGAGAGATGGACAGTCGGGTATTTCTAGTGCCTCACGCCTCATCGATGGAGCTTAGAATATGCTGACTGTATCCCCAGAAGAGATGCAAGTCCCTTCGCCCCCCTCACAAAAAATTTCCTGAGTATGATACTAGTCTGCATCTGATAATGAGACTTCTGTTCTCAAGATCTGAGGAGTGCGGAGTTTCTAGTGGGACCTGATACTAATCCACACCATCCAACCATAGCAATCGACTGCTTAGATATGATCAGTCAATGTTCCATGGCCCATATCAGAAGGTTGGTTAAGAGGTCTACAAAAGACTCCCTTCCTACAAACCCTAGTCGTCTGCACGCGAAGAGCAATGACGTTATAGTTTAAAAAAAAGAAGTCGCTAATAGGATGAAAGATGGCATGTGTTAAAGTTAGATTTTCGCGTGTCAGACATAAAAATCGAATGTAAAGTCAGTTGGCGAAAACACTTTAAAGACGATTGGAGAAAATCCTTGGAGGGGAAAATTGAAAGAACGCCAGCAGTGAATGCGAATGTGGCCGCTTAAACTAAGATGATTGAAATCTTATAAGAAAAAGAAAAGAAAGAACCACCAAGATTTATCGTGGAGCCACGCATTATCGTAACGGCAATAATGGAAGAAACCAGAAAGACTTATGTGAAGTCTAAAGAAAATTGCTCTGATTTTCTGTAGTCCACAGAAAGTAAAAGAAAAGAGAGACATTTGATCGAGAATTATATGTGGTCTGCGAGGAAATGATGAACTGAATTAGCAAGCATCAGAACTGAGATAAGTAAAAACAGTTAACAAACCACACTCCTTTTTAATTCCTATGTTCTAAAATGTTATAAATATATGCATTTTGAAGCTGATAAATGTTTTTTTTTTCACAAACAAACGTATATGGAGGGAAAAGGGAAACCATCTGCCCTTATGGGATGAAGTTGAAATGATTTATAGGGCTGAACATTGGAGGATTAGACGCCTTAAGGAATCAGTACTTATGTTGGGCTACAATGACCTGCTGAGTAGACCAAGTATAGAGTTGAATATGGGAACCGAGCTGAGTAGACCAAGTATAGAGTTGAATATGGGAACCGATAATTAAAAAGGCTAGATAAAAAAAAAATCTGAATATGATCACAAGTAAAAAAAATCATACATAATAGTAGTAATCCTTGTCAAGTAAGAACATTAAGCTTATAAGTCCCAAAAATTCACTCTGCACTGTCCAGCAGGACACATAGCGTAACGGTAATAGTAGTTGGTTCCTTTAGCATCTAAGGAGAGGATCATCTGGGGTTTGCAGGTTCAATCCTGACTGCAGGCGAGTAACAATACAGGAATACTCAACACTTGTACACGGTTATGGCTAACGGAATCAGAACAGGCGACCCCCGTGGATTCAATAAAGGACGAAGTTCTATGGTCCGTGAAGGTTCCCGAGTTCGACAAACACCTAAAGAAAGCCGGAGGACATATCGGCCGAAACATTGAGGAAATAACAATAAAGATGAAGACAATACTCCGAAACCCTTAATGATAAAATCATCAAGCTTCGTCTCAGAAATTTAGACAACTCATATGAAGACTTTGTTATTTGGTTTTTAAGGTTTTCAGTTTAGATATCTGACTCCATTGGTTTTCCTCTAACCCATTTTAAGTTGTTGTCTTCTTCCTTATATGTAGAAGTCTTCAAAATAATTACTGAAGGAAGAAAGAAACAAGACTAATATACGTTTCAAATTTTAACTTTATTTCTGGGTTCAACGACCATTCTTTGGATGTGGAGATTCTTCCCAAATCCAAATGAAATGGTCGCGTCTCCCAGATAAGCTATTAAAATATACTCCGGTGGTTGATAAGTCTAAAGTCGGGTGTTTTTATATTGCTGGTTTCGGCGGTGTCAGCTCTCTAGCAGCAGGCATGGTGTCAGGTTACTAAACCTAATCAGCTATGTGTTCGCTGCGAGCAGCCGCGTGAAAAATCGGGCGTTCTGTATAAAGGGTACCGTTAAAATGAGGTCGATTTTCTCCTTTTCGCAGGGACGGTTCCTTTTCCGGGTATGCGTCACCGCTACTTTTTTGTTAGAGGCTTCTGGGAATTTCTGCGGTTCTTGATCTTATTTTACTTTATCTATTTTTTTTTCTTTTTCTAGCCACTACTATTGCACTGAAATCGTTGTCTTTTCGTCATTTCGTAAATTATAGCCTCGTTTTTTTAATCAATTGTGAGCGATCTTGTGTGACTTTGAAGGAATATTCAATGTGAAAGATATATTTACATGTTCCGACATCATCTTGACTCGTAACACTAGAAAAAGTTGTTCATAGAGTCCTGGTCAAACATTTACTAAGCTCAATCATTTACTATCATCATACAGATGCTGTGACGGATGTCATTACATTACCGGTATCATGATATTTTAAGTCTAGTTCACTATGGTAATATATCTATGTTCTTGCACGTATGTAATGCCTATGTTTTGCACGGCACCTGTGTGGAAAAAATCCATCATGATGTCATAGGAGTTGTTGGAATGCTTCACGGTTTACGCGCCTTAAAATAACGAAATAGCATAAAGAAACCCCAATCGAGAATTATGTGCTAAATGTAATGGCAACCCTGGCACAACGATTGTCTCTTGATGGAGTCCTACGAATGTCAAAGATAAAAAAAAATACCACCACCTTCTACAACGGGCTATCTTCCCTTGCTCAACAATTTCCTGAACATAACAATCTAATCATCGGCTGAGACATGGATGCTCTAAAATGAAAGCAATAAACTTTGCTAACGCAATCTGTAACATAGCTTGATACAGATATGTAAAATGTACATAGAATGTTAATAACATATATACTTAAAACATTGGAATCCTGAAACACGAAAAACATCTACGACTCCTTAGTTCAGGTAGGGAACTTTTTATTACCTTTGAGTTTAAAGGTTCATCGACATAAGGAGAGAGATACACATTCTTTCTATTCTGGCTTTTCCATCTGCTCCCCACCACCACCAACTGGTTCGCACCCGTCGCAAGGCCTCTGCGTGAAAGCGAAAGTCAACCGTCTTCCCCCGAGGCAGAACTCAACTCACTGACTTTCTTCAAAATCCCCCAAATCCTCCGCTCGCGCTTCCGGTGAACGATGTCATTCACATCCACTGGTCAACCTTTCTATCTGGGATTTTCATTTTGACATCTGTGAATGACACATCCTCCCCGCACGCGCGTCAACACCCGCGCTCAAGTTTGTACCTGACTAACCTATGCACTGAGCCGAATGGTTCTCAACCTAACTAAACCCAAAGGCAAGATATATAAAACGAAATCCCTTGGCCATTATAATACAAATCTGTCAAATAGAAATGGTGAATATCTAACAGATTTTTCAGTCTTCAATACCTAAACAAGAAAATTCAAAAAATGGGGAGGAAAACTATGGTCTAACACTTACCCAAATAACGCTAAAGTATAGCTAGATTATTTGCTCATAAACAAGAAGTGGATAAGCAGCTCTCTGAACTGTAAGGCACAATCCTCTTTTGAAGGAGTACCTTCTGATCATAGAACCTTCTCAACAAAGATACACATGAGTCTGCATAGAAATAAGAAACAGTCAAAACAAAACATTACAACTTGTCCTCATTTACCAATAAATACATAAACTATAAATATACAGCAACAAATTCGATACTTATCAGGAGATATCTGAAAAATATACTCCGAATGAAGGATATGAAAAAATTTATCACTGCTTATATGAAATCACAGGAGAGCGTATACCAACCAAACCAAATGCAGAAACTTAACAACCCCCCTTGAGAACTGAACGATACATTTAAAAAAGAACAATTAAAAGACATTCAAGGCCATGTCGATAAAATTAGAAATTCAGTTGCGGATAGATAATCACGAATAGTATGGCAAACAGTAAATAAAGTGAGCGAGAAGAAAAGCACAGTGAGAGTAAAAATAAAAGCTGGAAACCAAAAAGAAAGACTTCAAAAATGGAAAGAATATTTCGGGAATCTGCTCAAGTTGCGGAAATCACTGATAAACATATAAAAAATATTAATGGCCAACTAGACATTAAACTAAGACAATTTACGGAGGAATAACTTCGCGTAGGATTGAAGAAAAAATAGAAATATAAGATAAAAATATAAAAGCTGCGACGAAAATACCCCTTGAAGTTGGGAAGACAAGAAAATTTGAGAACATACTTTTCCGACTATTCAACGCAGTCTATAAAGGAAACTCAAATGAGAAATAGACGAAAGGCTGTATCATTCTATCCCTTTAAAAGAGCGACCTCGGAATCACAAAGAACTACAGAGGCATAACTCTGACTGCTAGAGCTACTAAGTCGTATCCAACTCGAAATCGAGAAAATTCTGAAGAAGAATCAGACTAGCTTTCGCATAAATCACTCCACCACCTCACAGATATGAAAATCTGCCGAATCATCGGAGTACAGGCAAAGAATCTCGAGGAAACACTACTCTTAGTAGATTCCTCCAAGGCACCTGGTTCTATACACAGAGGAAAGATGGAGCAAATACAACAAGCAGATGGTTTTCACAAAGAAATTGTAACCGTTATAGTGTTGCTTTAGAAAAACACGAAAGCTATGGTTTGCTCCCTTGAGGGAGACACCGACTTCTTCGACATTGTCACTAGAGTCTTGTAAGGAAACACATTAGCACCATATTTGTTTATATGCTACCAAGACTACGTACTTCGAACATATTTAGATCTAATAAAGGAAAATGGTTTCACATTAAAAAAAGGCTAGAAGCAGACAGTATGCTGCAGAAGTTATGAAAGACGCTAACTATGCAGATGACCTAGCACTTCTCAGAAATGCACAAGCGCAAGAAAAATCCTTACTAAATTGTCTAGAGCAAGCAGCGGGAGGCATTATCTCCACTCTCAGTGGAAAAACTGAAAAATTAGAACACCATTTCACATAACTTATCTACCGAAAGTAATTTCAATATATGCCTAGCAAAAGCGTAGATTGCTATTGACATGTTATCGATCATATGGAAATTTGATCTATCAAATAAGATAAAACAATATTTTTTCAAAGCTGTTGCTGAGTCAATACTACTATATGGATGCACTACATAGGCGCTAACAAAACGTATTGAGAAAGAGCTACATGAAAACTATAAAAAATGTAACGTAGTTTCTTAAATAAATCATTGAAGCAACACCCGATCAAACAATAGTTGTACAGCCACTTGCCTCCCATTTCCCATACCATTCAGTTCAGACGAACAAGATGTGGTGCACTGAAGAAGAAGCAAGAACGATCTCATAGGTGAAGTTCTCTAATGCAATTCTGCACGTATACGTGCTAATTTTGGCCGAACAGTAAAATCTTACGTACATCAGTTCTGTGCGGACACAAGATACATCCCAGCAGACCTGCCTGAAGCAATGAATGATAAGGATGGATGGCAATAGAGAGAGAGAGGGGGGGAGAGAAATAGACAGACAGACAGACAGAGAAAGTCAGGGAACTTCAGAATGTTTGTTCGACTTTATTATTATCATTATCTTACTTCTTTGAGAGTTTTTCATCTCAACGTTAGCTGATTGGTTTTCACAGGAGTTTAAGCGACATCAAGTCTCCTCAACTCTCCAGGACTCTTCTTAGTATTCTGGACGATCTTTATACAGACTACACGTCTGGATGGTGTCGAGTTGACCTCTTATTCCCAAGCCTTCCATTCCTTTCACCAACCCTTTGGGGATTGTTCCAAATACACCAAGTACAATTACTATCATCGTAACACTTATGTTCTCTAGTTTTTTTTTATAGTTCTGTTGCAAGTCTTGATATTCATCACTCTTTTTTTCTTTCTTTTAGTTTCACTCTCTGGTCTGCAGGGACAGTATAGCACACTATTCGACAGGTTCTCTTTTTGACAATCATAAGCTCCAGTCGTCTGGCTGAGAGTAGGTGATCTGTTTGTATCTCCAAATCTCAGAGAACTCTATGCGTATCATTCTCCATGATGGATTCCGGGTTGTACATGTACTATTTATTCATCCTGTCAAAACTAAATTTCTTGCGCAGTTCTTAGTGGATCACCTTCCCCATCCAGTTGTATCTAGTCTCATAATCGTTTTGCTCTAATTTGCTACATTCGCTTATTATTATTCATTTCGATAGCCAGTCTGTCGTGGTTGAAAGTAAGTTTTTTAAACCAGAATGCATGTATGCTATCATGGCCTACGTTTTCCAATTTGGTACCATTGCAGGTCTCAAATAATAGGTTTTAATGTTACTGTACCAAATAGAACGTAGTACTGTTACACATCAAGTGTACAGTTCTAACCTCACCGTGGTAAAAAGTGACGAACACCTATCCTGGCTAACTAAAACCAAAGTTTATTCGCTACAACAATTTTTAAGAAATCGTTGGACAGAAAAAATTTCGTATGAAAGCTAAGGTTACTATGTTAGCTGGACAAAGAAAAACAACATGTAATGAGGAGTGAAAGAAAACGAGAGAGTGAGCAGACACTGATCTTGAACTATCTATGCGGCTTCGTGTTGCTCCTTCAACGCTTTTGTTCACTGGTTTCGTGTCCTCAGTTGTTCGGCTGGTATGAGACCCCTTTTTCGGAGCTCATCCAATAATGGCTTGTAATTTGCATCTCTCGTTACATCGACTCTGGCTGGTGTTCAGCTTTCGTCTTTTGCACGTCACGTCTCCCCGCCAACTAAATTTCAGACTCGAGTCGTCTCCTTACTTCCGCTTGTAATCGTAGGGAGGAACATATCCGTTATCTTATCTTGTCCATTATCTGCGTTGCTCTCTCTGATTTGAGTGGTTTAGTTCGTTATTTCTGTACCTGAAAAAAGAACAACCAACATTCGCAGTATGCCGGTGGCTATCAAGGGAGCGCCTGCCGATCATGACACTCAAACCAGTAATCTGAGACCAAGGTTGAGTTGTATTTTGATTTGTCATTTTTTCAAGGGTACTATTTACCAACCCCTCCGCTCGGGCAGGATATGACACAAGGTCAATTTTTAAGCGGAGTTTAACAGGTTTGAATTCAGAGTTTTCCTTCTCCTAGACTAGTTGCCTCACCAAGGCTGAAGAACCTAGTCTGTCCTACTATTTACCCATAGCTGGAGGGAGAATAAGGGGGTTCATACCTTTCCCAAGGGTATTTGCCAGAAAGTGAACGTAATAGTGCGACTGGAGTACGAACTCGCGTACTACGATTCCGCAGTTCATCGCTTTTTTCAAGGGTAGCATATTGTTGCTATACAAGACCCAGAAGTTGTTATTTTCTGCGTGCCTGTCACAGATGTGACCAAGTACCCTAAAGGAAAGAGAACTATTAAGTAGATCACCAGAAAGACAAAACTATCTATCTATAAATTGCAAAACCTGTAATGAAAGAACGAGTTTACTTATTTTTCTACTGATATGTATTCATACTATCATTTAAGAAAAATGACTAAGAATTTAGGCAATGCATAATATGAAATATTATCTCTTTTAATTGTATACGATACCATTGTAGATAATAAAACCTTTTATTCTTAATTTAAAAGAAAATTAACTATTTACAAAAAAATACTGCATGTGTATCCATTTATAGACGATGATCTCTATCTAACTATTGTAAAACATCGGTAGCCAAATGTAAAACACTCGCATACTCTGCGATCTACGTTATTCAGGAAAAAAGTGAAAAGCTGTGACATTCATCCATTTTTAAAAAGTCAAATTCTGACCCGCGCGTTCCTATTGAGGACATTTTTAGCGATGAACATCCACATCGAAAACAAATATTGTCTGGCATTTATTCCTTTACTTCGATTAAATCTATTATAGTTCCTTTTTGTATTAGCCCCCCCCACCTTTATTTTTACTTTTATTTGACGAGAAATACCCTGTTCACTTCCCATATTGATAAGTCATGTGGTTGGTTGATAATTTTCCTCACAGACCATAGCTCAACTCTGTCAGCGAGGCTTAGAATACACTGACAGAATAAATCTTCTTTCCAAAAAACAGAGTCCGTGCTATGACACTTAACGGCACATGATAGTGATATTAAAGTTCTAGAGACCTGGGAAGAGTAGAATATACCTTCATTGTCCTCACTTCCAGGTCCATTCTAACTTGGACAGGTATTACCTATTAAGGTCCCATTATTGGAAAATTTATTTAACCCAACTTAAAATATCTAAGTTAATTGTTAACCAACGTAATACTTACTTTTATTTGTGAAGTTTTATGAGAAAAGTGAACACATAGCTAAGTCAAATTCATATTGCACATATTCAAGCACTTATATATACATATATAGACCCAAATAAAAGCACAGCCAAATTAATACTTAGCTTGGGTTCTTTGTTCGCTTTTCTTTCAAAGAATAGTTGTCTTCGAAGATTCATTACTTTTCAGGTGTGTAACGTTGGTTATTTAAAGCGACGTCATTTCATGTCGAAACGTTTTTGTTGACTGTGACGTTGTTTGTCATACGTGTCTTTTTTAAACAACGTCTGCTTATTTATAGTTATAAAATCAATATTTACACAATGACAGCTTTTTATTCTCAACCAATAAAAAACGTCCTTTTAATCATTCTTGGAAATTAATACTTGTGAGAAGTTATATTTATTTTATTTATCTATCTAAATTTTCTAATTTTGTTTTATAATTCAAAATTATATTGAAGGAATATTTATTTCTAACACCATCTATACGTAAAATATATCTCTTTAAAATTTATTTGTATTCGACTGGACCGTCTGTAACAAATCTCAAGAAGCAGTTATACAAATAGAAATAAAAACGTACAATGAATATGATTCTCCAACCTCAACACATAAAATAACCCTGGATGAGTTCATATATCCTTTAAATTCATCAATTATAATCAATCAATCAGACCATTGCAGAGAGGTATTCGTAACAATTGATTGTGGGTACCTCACTTACAGTGCCATTTTAGAAATGTTAAGTTAAAGACTTCTGGCTATAGCGTTTTGGCTTACTGAAAAGTTACTCAAATTTTATTTTATTTCATAACTGTGACATTCGACGCTTCTCATACATTCGAATACTCCTCTCTCAATTCCGCTAGAGTGGGAAGCATGCGACTGTATTTAACATTAAAAATATATGAATTTAATTATATAAAACTTCGACATGAATTTTATTAAGTTTCGTTAAAGTTTGCCAAACATTCTCTCAGTTTTTCTTTCAGTCACCGTTGACTTGTAGTATTAGCGCATAAATTTAGTTGTTGGAATCACTTAAATATTTAATGCTAAAATATGTTTTTGGTCCATATAGGTTAAGAAAAACGTTTCTACTTGTTTCTACTTGTTTCAAAGTATTACAACAACTACAATAAAAATAACGTCAGCGAAACACAACCACCAGCAGCAGCAACAACAAGAACAACTATATATTTTTTGATAAAAAAAATTCAAATTTCCTGTCGAGTTTGGAAACCACTTGCTACAGAATTTGATTGATTGGGATCGACTAAATAATTCAAAGAACAGTAACTTTTGGTTGCTTAGTTGTTAAATGCGTGTCGGAAAGTAAGAAGTTGAATAGAATCAAAACAAATCGCGTCACCAAAAAAAAAAAAAAAAAAAAAAAAAAAAAAAAAAAAAACTAAAAAACTAAAAGGATGTTTGGTTTCGTTTGATTTATTTAACGGCATATCAACTCATTCTGAGTTATTTAATCCCAAAATTTAATCAATTCGTGAATACTGTTCGTAATCACAACTATTTCCAGTTTTCCATTCTAATTCTTTAAATTGTTCTATAATCATTTGTTTGCACACAGTTGTCCGGTTTCAAGTATTCCTATCAAATACAATTTGTACACAATTGTATGGTTTCAAGGATTTCTGTCTAATATAGAATATTCATACATAGTTATATGTCATCAAGCATTTCTATGTAATTAAAATAATTTATATGTAACAATTGGTTTTCAAGAAGATATTCCAGTTTAATAATAATCATTTGTTTGCACACAGTTATAGCCTTCATGACCTGATATCAGTTTGATATATAACTCAGCAATGTGTTCCTTTTCTGTGGCAAAATAAGTGATGTGATTTTGGATGTCGTGACACAGGCCATGAGGACCAGAGTAATTTTTATATCGCCCCAATTAATCTGACCACGTTTCCTACATAACAGACGAGGTAATATAGTAAAATATTTGTTGGCACAAAAGTATTAAACATTCTTCGTAGCAATTGATTTGCGAAAAGCATCGATGAAAGTTCATATCTATGAAGACACATTTTATAGACAAACTGGGGCGCATTATCAGTAATGGGTTAATAACGGATTTCCGGAATTCCAACATCTGAACCCCTAGTCCAAGTGATCAGTTATGGTTGATCATTTCCCCGCTGGTTTATAAACAGTTAGAATCCAAAGGCAGGTCCTCTTAATTCTTTTAGTGGCTCTTGTTATACTAATATATATATACACAAGAATGTTGCGAGCAATATTGAACAAGTCCTGACAGCAACACTCCACAAGACACCAACTTTACGGCCACCTGCCCCCCATCACGAAAACTATCCAATCTAGACGAACCAGACATGCAGGACACTGCTGGAGAAGCAAGGACGAGCTCATAAGTGATGTACTCCTATGGACCACCGCATATGGCGAAGCAAAAGCAGGACGACCAGCTCGAGCATACATACAGCAGCTATGTGAGGATAAAGGATGTAGTCCTGAAGACCTGCCAGAGGCGATGAATGATAGGGAGAAGTGGCGAGTGAGGGTTAGTGACATCCGTGCTAGAGGAACGACAAGATGATATATATATATATATATATATATATATATATATATATATATTACTTGATTTCCATATCAAAAGAAGTGTTCATATTTGTGAAAAAATAGGCTGAATAAGCTGTAATTTGTGTATCTGTATTTTTGCCGGGTTTAAACTCAAAATAATTTCAGAAAACTTCCCCGCCAAGAATATAAAAAATACAATATTTTAGCCAATTGAAATCGTAGATAAATCATCTTTTTAAAATCCAATTTCAAGCCTACTTCTATTGTATAAAATAAGCGAAGAAAAATATATTTTGTTCAGTAAGTATGGAATTGTTCATTCTTACTTAACTACGAGTAGGCATGAAATTTATTTCATATCAGTTCAACCTTTTGATTTATTTCTTTTGAGTGGGAATCTACACATTTTTCTTCGAGGTTGCGTTTTATTTTAACATCGCTTAATTACCTTCATAGTGAGTGGGCATATTAGTTTATACCATGATTTATTAATACTGATATTCGAGCATAAGCTTGCCGATGAAAATACCAGTTGGAGCTGCATATACATTCAGACATTAATACATTTTTCAATCTATAAAGTCATACTCTCACACAACATGTTTTGAAACCCACAAAATGTCCCTTTAGATTAGGCAAACAGAATCTGCAACATTTCATTCTATAACTATCACTGTCAAAAATATTGACGTTCTGACTAATATTATTTTTTCATATAAGAAAAGCCTTTGTAACTTCTGTTTTTTTCAGCAAACTTTTCCCTCAATATAAAGAAATAAAAGATTATAAAATCGTAAATCGGAGTTTTATTCATTCATTTACACCTTTATCCGCAACATTTTCTTTTATTTTACTGTGAAAAATGTTTTCTTTTAATGTAATTTGTTTTGACTCTATTCTTCAGAGTCTAATACCTATTAGAGTCTCATTTATGGTCCAAATAGATCTGCTTGAAAATTATTAATATTTGATAGGAATACCTGATACTATATAAGTGTGCGCAGATTTCGGTTTAAAAATCATTACCTGAAGCAATAATTATTCACAAAGGGTTATTATCATTATTCCCTTGAAATCTTCCTTGTGAAAACGAAAAAAAAACAAACAAAAAAGACAACAACAAACAAAACAAACAAAAAACAAAACAAAACAACCCCCCACAAAAAAAAAACAACGACAAAAACAAAATTAAAAACCCAACCGAACAAAAACCCAACAAAAAAATCAAAAAAAAAAAAAAAAAAAAAGCTTAACCAAACAACCAAGCAATCAATTAGTTTCAATACAGCAATATGTATGTATTGTTTTGTTAAATCTTTTAATTTAATTAAAAAAAGGAATACAAACCGAGAGATTGACTGCTGCTCATCGTCAATATCAGCAGCTATTGTACAACAGATCTTGATTTTTTCACTAGGATGCGACATTGTTTTATCTGTATTAAGAGCTCCGTTTAATTACAACCACACAGGAAAAGATTGTGATAGGAGATCGGTTTAAATTAGTGGCCCATAGACATGTATGTTGATGAAAGAAAAGAAATTGCCTCGTTCTCACAACTTGTATGACGAAGGTTACCAACGTCTCCGATCTTCCATCTTTGGGTACTAAGGAGTTACGGCCCTTGGCTGGAATACTCAGGGTCAGGTAAACCTTCTCAGACGCGTCCAAAACAGTTACTATAGTTTGATTCAAACTCGAAGGAGAAGAGCTCCAAGATATATCACTCTTGAATAGATAAGTCTTTCTTGCTGTGTTCACCCCATTTTTATAACGGGTTTTAAGACAGACATTCTTCATTCATACAATATTTTGTATACAAACAGCAGAGATTATTAGAAACTATTTGATTACATGTAAACTTATCATTTATAACAATCAGATAATATTGTTTTAAAACTCACTACTTACTCATTGTCCCGTATGAAATTTCTTGCTTTTAGTCGACTGCATTCGACATTTTGTCCATGCATCAAGTTCATATGTTGGTTATAAAACTGTAACATAGCCATACATGAATATGCGAAACGTACATAGAATGTTCATAGCATATATAAATAGAACATAGGAATCCTGAAACACAAAAAACACGAAACGACTTCTTAGTTCAGGTACGAAACCTTTTATTACCTTTGAGTTAAAGGTTTCGACATAAGGAAGAGAAATGCACAATCTTTCTATGATGACTTTTCCATCTGCCTCCCCCACCATCACTTGCGGCACCCGCCACAAGGCCACTGCGAGCTGGCGAAAGTCACCCTTCTTCTTCGGACCACACGACTCAATTCAACTAACTTTTTCAAATCTCCCCAAATCCTCCACGCACGCTTCCGTTGCATGACGTCATTCACATCTCTGGTCACATCCTCTATCTGGGATTTTTATTTTGACATCTGTGATCGACACATCCTCCCCCCGCGCGCGTTAACACCTGCACTGAAGTTTGCACCTAACTAACCCATGTGCTGTGCCGAAAGGTTCTCAGCCTAAATAAACCCAAAGGCAAGATATATAAAACGAAATCCCTCGGCCATCATATTACAAAACCACTACTTTATCTTGTAGGTACATATATTAACCATCAACCTATTAGGCAATCTCCTTCTTGCTGACACGCACAGACCACTTTGTGCTGGCATTTCTTTTCTCGCTCTAATATACTTAAAGAAACGTTGATATTATGCATATTCTATACCTCGGTAGTATCATCCCATTTACAGAGAGCAATGGCAACATAGGCTCAGGCAAAGCATGGACCTTTATTAGTAGACTGTAGACCAAATGGAAATCTGATCTTTCAGATAAAAAAAAACGCGAATTCTTTCAAGTTGTAGACGTGTCAGTACTACTGTATGGTTACATCTATTGGACTATAACAAAGCGTGATAAAAAAAAAAGCTTGATCAGGAGCACACAAGAATGTTCTGTGCTCTTACAAACACATTCTGGAAGCAATGACAAAAAAAAACAAAACAAAAAAACCCCCAAAAAACAACAGCTGTTTGGCCATTAAATTCACATCTCACAAACCAAGAAAATAAGACGAAGAAGACATGTCGGAGAAGTAAAGACGAATTCACAAGTGACGTTCACCAAATAGTGGACAAAACAGTGTAGGCCGACAAGCTTTCATAAGTCCTGCAAGGAATTTGGATACCGTTAAGAACACTCACTAAGTGTGACGGCCGATAGGGACGGATAGTGAAAGAAAAAAAGAGTCAAAAGGATCTGTGCTATCAATACGACGAAAAGTACACAATATTCTCGATAAAGAATAAAAAAAACCTGCCTAGTTGGTTGAGGGTTGCATTTCTACAGAAGGGTAAGGCCCTCCCTCCACGCGATGTGTACCCTGGATTTAACACTAAACCATACGATAGAGAAGCTCCAGTCCTACAACTTTTTTTTAAATAGCAATTCTTTAACCACCTCACTGTATGCAAATGAACGATTAATATTAAATATAATCTTTAGTCATAGATAGCAATGTAACGTTATATGGAGAGTCGAAGGTAAAAACAGGAGACTAATTTCAGGGGAAGGAGAGATAGAAGAAAAAAATAATGAGAAAAAATAAAGCAGACAAAGAGTCTACGGAGCGGCCGGCTGAGCACTACTGAGTCTATCCAAAGCACTCGTTATAGGTCTGCCAGTCACGGTTGAATGACAATGTTAATTAAAAATAACTAGAAAAATACGGAGATCCTTAATCTTCTGTGCGGGTGTATAACTACTGGAGACGGATATGATCCTCACTCTAATACCAGGTGGAAGTAAGTGGACGACTCGGGTTTGAAAGTTAGTTTGCTGGGAGACATGACGAGGTAAAGATGACAGTTGAACACCAGTCACGAAAACGTAAAGAGAGACAAAAAATACGGCTTCTATTTTGGGGTGAGCTCCGAAAAGGGGTCTCACGCCAGACACGCAGCTGAGAGAAAACCAGCGAATAAGTCCGTTAGAACTGCTACTGTCCTCTCTTTCTCTCCACTTCATATTTTGTTTCTCTTTGTCCAGCTAACGCGGACGACTCATGTTTCTTTTTTCTCGCCACAACAGTTTAAAAAGTGTAGTAGCGAATTAACTTTTTGTTTGTGAGCTAAGATGCAGTTTCGTGTGTTTGTCAAGTTTTCCCACGGCAAGTTTACAAACGTACATTTGGTATGTAATGGTACGTTATGGTACAGCAATACTTGAAACCATTTAACAGTGGGAAAACAATAGCAATACATAATTATGTGCAAAAATATAGCTCTATCTCATTTAAAATTAAGATAACCGACAAACTATTCACTTACAAATCATATGTATAACCATTTAACTGTATGCAAGGAAATGATTGATGTTAACTAATATTGTTACTTTTATATAGCAATACTTGAAACCATTTAAGTAAATTAAAGTTGGAGACCGTAGTCAAGGGCGACCAGAAAGCTTCATTTTCAATAGCTAGTACACTGAGGTGTAGGGGAAGGCGCTACTCCTTTCCCTGGATCGTTCCACTTTATCCTTGATATGTACCTTATATTGCTGAGTGTTAAGAAAGGGGGTATCAAGTACCATTTTTAAAGTCTTTGGTATGACGCGACCTGGGATTGAACCCAGGTCTTCCGGACCATTGGCGAACACTCTACCTACTTGGACAATGAGCCGGTTGTGTGCAAACAAATGAACTCTGGCTCGTTTAAAAATTGTTATCACCAAACTATCCGTTTAAAAGTCACATATATTCAATATATATGTATAAAGAGGATTTGGCATTAAATAACCTACAAGTGTTGATATGCCATAAAACCTAACCAAACCAAACCAATCAAAAACAAACTAAGAATCACTTAGAGACGCTGAAAACAGAACAATCACAGATTATTACTGTACCAGTAATAAAACTCGAAAACGAAAAGAAATTTTGAATACATTTAAATTTTCAAATATCTACATTGATCCTTTAATAAATTTTCAGACTTTTTTTGTACAGGCATTTAAAATTGTTGTAAACTCTTGAACATTCAGAATGTTATTGCTTTACATCTTATAAATCTGACCAATTTTTATGATTTCGGGTTCAAATGAACAGCTACAGCAGGAATTGGAATACACCCTACTAAAACCTGATTGTCACAGCTGGTTAATTTCAAAAATACAATCTGGACGTGAGGACACTTTAGAAGAACGATATGTAATAAAATTCTGTTTTAAACTTGGCAAAAATGATGCCAGAGAAACGTATGAAATGCTTAAGACTGCTTTTCGAACATTTTGCATGAATCGAGCATCAGTTTTTGAGTGGCATAAGAGATTCAAGGAAGGCCGTGAGTCTGTGAGGGATGATGAGAGGTGTGGGAGGAGTAAGGAAGTCAATACACCAGAGTTGATTGGCCAAAGGGTTAGGGTTAGGCTTTGGGTTATTATGTTGAGGTTTTAAGGGAGTTCAGGAGAGATTCCGTCGGAAGAAGCCAGTACCCTTCAAATCGGGGCAGTGGCATTTCCACCAGGACAATGCTCAAGTCTACAACTCCATCCTCGTCACAGACTAATTGTTAAGACAGTTCCTCAGCCTCCCTATAGTCCAGACCTTGCTCCCTGTAACTTTTCGTTATTCCCTAAGCTCAGAGGCTGTCGTTATGAGACAATTGAGGAGAAGAAAGAGGCTGTGACGAAGGTCATTGACATACACACACAAGGGGGTAATTCCATAGGGCCTTCCAGAAGTTGTTGGAACGGTACAATAAGTGCATTACAGCCGGAGGAGATTACTTCGAAGGGGACTATAGTTTCCTGTGTGTACTATCAATAAAAATTCCCATACAAAAAGTCTGGAAACTTATTTAATGATCCTCGTATTTTTTATCAACAATTTATTAAAAACCAAACACTTAAAAAAAACTGTCCCAGCCGATGAATCCATCCCGAAATTCAGTCAGTTGTTTATCGGTCCACGGCTCATCCTTCGACAAAATATTATTGAAATTCACAGAGAACGTTTGGACATATCGTGTGCAAAAGCAGACAAACATTATAAACATATAATCTTTATCCATGAATATGATACCTTTGTTAGAAGATGTAACCAGATTTTTAATCACGATACCGGGAATTTGAATGAATTTAACAAATGTATCTACCGGGAGAAGTTTGCGTGTAGACTTGTGTATGGCGTCATTATAATGTAAAACAACATAATGCCAATCTTTAAAAATTGAATGACTCCTCTTCCCACCAAAAGAAAACAAAACATAAGAAAAACAAAAAAGAAATGAAAACTAACAAATAGAATCACCATTTTTGTATGAAACCTTCTAGATATTAAATCTTGATAATAGATAATAATGTTCACCCATCGGAATCAATGAAGACCATTTTGAAAGACAAAGCTTAACAAATGATCTACAAAGGAGATTTGTATTTTGAGGTCAAAGTTCATGTGGAACCAGCTACATTTTCTGAGTGAGATGACAACAGAATAGTTTTGCGATACTGTTTTCCTTTTCCTTGGCTGATTGTCTTTTCAAAAACCAAAGGGAACACTTAAATAAAACATTTACTTCCTGAAGCCAATATAAAACGTCAGAAATACGTGTTGAAGAAGAACAAATGACCTAAAAAAAATTCACTTATTGACCTATTCAATTTAAAGTATATATATATATATATATATATATATGAAGATGAGCAAAAGCGATAAGAAAAATAGAAGTATTCATTTTGTGTTAATTACACTTTGATTGCTCAGAACGAGATTTGACTTTCGGTCAATGTTTGAAGAAAAGTTTTTGAGAAAAAGGTTTTTTGAGAAAATATTTTTTTAGAAAGTTTTTGATATAGATTGAAACAGAGATGATATGCTATAAGAGAAGCGACAAAAAATGGACTGGTTACGTTTCATTATATTTGTTGAAAATTTTTTTTTCTGGTAGCAAAGTGTTATATAATGACCTTTATATAATCTTTGCTTTCAGGTCACCTGGCACCGAGATCTCTATTTGACAGATATATCTTAAACGTAGACAGGATTTGTTTGAAATTAGCCATGACTGTTTGATTTATTTCAACATTTATGAATCACTCAAACTCTGTCCATTCTATCAAAAGGATTAAAACAACACATATTTTATGGAAAATTTAGATGATTAAAACATTTTGCATTTGACAATAGGATTTGAAATTGATTTATTTTCTCTGTTAGAATTTTTGTGTTATTCCACACACACACACACACACACATATATATATATATATATATATATGTGTGTGTGTGTGTGTGTGTGTGTGGATTTTCAGTTGAAATATACATTTTTAACGGGTATGTTTGCATATAAAGATTGAATGTTAAGGCGAGCTAGGAGTTTATTTTTCATGCTTATATTTCATATTTTGTTTAGGAGGTCGCCAGAATTTTTTTTAGATATGAAGGATTTATTGTGCCTAATAGAGGTGTTAATATTTTGGTTATGTGTTTTGCAATGTTATGGGGGGATGTATTTACACCGGAGAGTATTGGACGTAAAGGGATGTTGTTTTGGTGTGTTTTAGGAAGTCCATAGATCATAGGAAGAGTTCGGTGGTAATTTATAAATATGGACCATAGTTTGTCTCCGTTTGAGATTATTTTCTTATAGGATTTGTTAAAGATTTATATGTTTCTATTGATGTTTTTAAGGGAAATAGGAGTGTAGGTGTTTTGGTCGTTAAGCAGGTTCATTATTTTTTATGGTAATATGCGGTGTGTAAGATAGCAATACCTCCTCCTTTGTAAGGAGATATTATAATGATGTCTTATTTTTGGCTAGGTTTGTGATAGCTGTTATGTATCTTCTAGGTGGATTTTGTGTGGATGGGTAGCGGTTGGTGGTAGATGATATTAAGCCTTGTATGAATCCTCAGTTGAAATTTGAGTCAGTGTGTGTTATTTTGTATTTATCATGTCAGGTTCGTGTTTTTTTTGCGTAATTCTGTTGTAAATTTTAGTCCGAAATTGAAGGCTTCTGATTCATATTGTTTTAGAGGTGTTGCAAAGAAGTTTTGAATAAGATCGGTGGGCCCAATGTTTTTCTATCTGCAGTTCCTGCGTAGAGATTATAACTTTTTTTTTAGTTTGTATATGTGTAAGTTTATGTGTGAAATATCCTTTCTTAGTTTAACAACTATACTTTGTGTAATCCGTTCGTTTATACGGAGATCTTTTCCCAGTGTATTTGCTTTTTCGAGTGTAGAAATTTCATGGAATTTGAGGTTTTTAATAGATAATTCTATGAATGATGCATTGTATTCTGGGAAGATGTAATGGGAGTAATAGTGAAGTTTTGGCGTGCTATTAGGGATGAATTTTTCTTCTAAGCAGTTTGTCAGAAAGTCCCTTTTGTTTTTAGTTGAGTGAGCTTAGAGTAATAATTTCCTGCGTGTGTGAATTTAAAATAAAAATTTCCATCTTTGTGGCATCCTCATAGGCTGTTTCCTGAGATCCCTTAGAATATGCTCCCTCAAATTTCTAAACGAAGAATTTGAGCACATCAAAAACTCTTTCTCCATATTACAATATCGAGAAGCTTTAATTCACCGTGCCAAATCAAAAGCCATAAATATCCACAAACATCACACAATAGAAATAAAAATAAACCCAACTTAAACTCCACCCTTATAAAAGTAAAGTAAAAAGTAAAGTTGGGAGACCAGAAGGCTCCCTTTTCAATAGCTACTACACCACTGTGTAGGCGAGGGCGCTACTCACTTCCCTGAATTGCTCCACTTTACCCTTGATCCTTACCTTATAATGCTGAGTGTTAAAAAAAACTTAAGTTACTTTGGCATAAAAACCACTACCGGCAGCACAAAAACAATAAAACAAATTGTAAAGAACCACCCCGAAAACACAAATTCCCAAACTAACGCAGACGTTCAGAAAATCTGCTGCCAAAATTGCAATAAAGTTTATATAGGTGAAACGAGTAGAAATATAAACAAAAGAGTATATGAACATAAAAAGACTTCAGAACCGGTAACGCAACAAACTCTTTAGTCTCTGACAATGTTCAAACAAATCATAATTTCGACTTCGAAAATGCCGCCATATTTGCTTATATTCTCGACAAAAATAAAAGAAGAATAATTCAAGCATGTTCCATGGCACACCTTGAAACAATACCGCAACGAAAAGGCTTCTTTAATATATCGCCGTCAATAGGAAAAATAATACTAAATGAATTCAAAATCCTCACTGGAGATTAACTTACCTTTCTCAAAACATTTGAAAACAACAAACGTCACAAATCCGTTTCTCAAACAATAAAACACCATTTACTGTTTTTTTAAAAAATAATTCCATCACGTGACATGACGCCATGACGCAATTTGAAAATACCAGCCAGTATCAGTCCATTTTTTTTACAAAACAAGATGAACAAGCCCTGAAGAAGACTTCATTTAAATCAAAATTTATCTATCATTATTTTTTCATTAAAAAATAATTTTGACAAAACATTTCATTCAAAGAATTAAAGTCGAAACGCGTTGACTAATGAACAGAACATCAAGCATATTTTTCTTCCGATTTACCTTTCCTATATAAATTCTGCCGGAATTATCTCATTCTTTTTTACATATGTGTGTGTTTATATGTATGCGTGTGTGTGAGTACTAAACTTTTTCGGAATATGTAAGTAACACATTTCCATCACAATTTTTTGCTAAGTCGGCTGGGACTGGAGAATACACCCACTGCATCTCTGCAGAGGGTTAAGACTCCCCCAGCGAATGTCCTGCATATGACACTAAGCAATCTGATGGCAAGGCTCCAGGAATGCTGGAACTTTGGGGAATGCAGAGTACCTCTTTACTGCCATTGCTCTCAGATCCACTCTGGCCTGGAGTGGTAGCACCTGATAAGGTCATATATATGGGTTAAATAGAAATAAACAGTGTGCTTATGCTAGAGTGAATTGCTTGAAATAGAATTCTTTTGACAATTAACTCTGTGTAAAGAAAAAGTTGTATTTATGTTAAACTGAAATGTTTGAAATAAAACTGTTTGTATGTATAAAAATTGATTTGGCATTAAATTACCAACAATGGTTGATATGCCATAAAATCAACGTAAACCAAACGAAATCAATTACAGTATGTGTGCATGCATGTGTATTTGTTGATAATAAAATTTTCCGGAATATATATATATAAGTTTGTATCACATTAATTTCAATTATAGTATTTATACGTACATATATATAGTCATCCTCATTCAAACTGTTTAATTGTATCATAAATCTTCAGTGTGGATAGACGCGCAAGATGCTTCCAGGCGAGATCGAAACCCGACTGACTTTAGGTCAGTCAGGTTTCTTAGCCCGGGACCACCATAATCTATGCGTAAGTGAAGGCATATTTTCATGTATATCTTTTCTAAATATACGTTATCTGCTACCGGAGTGCTCAGTTCATGAGGAGAACTATTGTTAGTGGGTAGAATATCACTTATATTCACGGTAAAGTGAAAGTAAGTTTATAATAAAATCTCTTGACATCAAAATTTCAAAGAACAAAAAACTTTTGGAAGAACATGAAATATTTATAAGGTTAATAGCAAGTTAAGAACTGACCAAAAATCTTGAGAATTAAGAAGTTTATTCTGAAAAAGCGCTGCTCTTTTTACATACGATATTGCGATACAAATAAATACGTCAGTAGGTCGAGCAATATTCTAGTCATTTAATCTTGCTATCCAATGAATCAGTCGACACTAAAACTTTGCTGTTAATTTTTCTCTTTAGTAAACTTAGTATAAGATTAGTATTCAAAGGTCACTGCAACAAATTTCACTGCAACATTTGCGAAAGATTTTTAGCTCAGACATTCAAAATCCTAAGTAATTTTATACATAATCTTAATGTTTGCAATCACCTGCAGTAAAAAGACAGTATTAATCCCAACGTAATAATTCTTTTAGTTCTCTAGTAAGGTCTAAGTACTTGTCTCTCTTTTCTTTTTCTTTGTTTTTAACTTAGTGGTTCGCGGGAACGGCAAAGTCCCCTTATCATTATTATTACTATTATTATTTACTCCTTTACAGTTTTTCACATCAGTGTTAGCTGATGGTTTTTAACTGGGGTTTGAGTGACAGCAAGTCTCCTCAAATCTCCAGGACTCGTCTCAGGATGCTGACCGTTCTTAGCAATGCTGTTGTTTGGATAGTCTCTACCCGGCCGCCAAATTCCAAGTCCTCCAGGCCTTTTAATAATCCTTTAGTTATTGTGCCAAACGCACCAATCACAATTGGCACATTCGTTACTTTTATGTTCTACAGCTTTTTCAATTCTCTAGCAAGGTCGCGGTACTTATCTTTCTTTTCACATTCCTTCAGATTTATTCTGTGGCCCGCTGGAACAGCAAAGTCGACAATTTTACAAATTTTCTTTTTTTTTTTTTGTTGATAATTATGAGTTCTGGTCTTCTGGCCGGGATTAGGTGATCCGTTTGTATGTTAAAGTCCCATGAGAGTTTATGCGTGTCATTTTCTCGGACAGGTGCTGGGTTGTGCATATACCATTTGTTTGTATGGTCGAATTGAAATTTCCAGCACATTTCCCAGTGGACCACCTTGCCGACCAGGTCATGTCTCGCCATATACTTCTTCTGTGCTAATTTGCTGCATTCGCTTATTATGTGATTGATCGTTTCGTCTCTGTCACCGCATAGCCTACATTTACTGTTTTGCTGCGTCTTATCTATCCTCGCTTTGATATGATTGCTTCTTATGGCGTTGTCCTGTGCTGCTATTAGGAGGGATTCCGTTTCTCTCTTAAAGTTTCCTTTTCTTAGCCAGGTCCAGGTTTTCTGGTGTGAGATGTTGTTTATTTAAAGCGGCCATAGAGTTGTTTTCCTTCCCATTTTTGTTTCCTAGTCGTTGTCACTCTTTCGTCTATTGTGTTGTCGATATCGTTTCTGATGGTTAGGGATAAGGTGATCCGTTTGTATGTTAAAGTCCCATAGGAGTTTATGTGTGTCGTTTTCTAGGACAGGTGCTAGGTTGTGCATATACCATTTGTTTGTATGGTCGAATTGAAATTTCCTGCACATTTCCCAGTGGATCACCTTGCCGACCCAGGCGTGTCTCGCCTTGTGCTCCTTTTGTGCCAATTTGCTGCATTCGCTTATTATTACTATAATAATAATAATAATAATAATAATAATAATAATAATAATTGTCTATTATCTCTTTGCGAGCTTTTTACAATAATATCAATAATGGTCACCTTTTAAAATATTAAGTACTCTGTATAAAATAACAAAAGTTAAAAACGGTAAAAAGATCTTCGCTAGTTTCTTTGTTTCTTCGTATATATCAACCTTCTGGGGTTATTCAATGCCTAAGTCATCCTCGAAGAAGAACAGCAGGGATATTATTTAACCCATACTTGGGGTAATAAAGGAGTACCAAAAGTGAACATAATAACGCGGCTGGAATTCGAACTCGCTTATTTCGAGGTGGCAGTCCAGTCAACACTTTAACCATTACACCCCCCAGTAAAAAGAAATGAGATTATATATATATATATATATATATACTTGGATGAAAATATAGTTTTTGCACGAGTAGAATGATTATTTGTGTTTTGGGCTTTTGAGAATAAATCTTTCAGTTTCTCTTATATTTTTCTATTTGGCAATTAAGCACGTAACTTATGCCGTGGCACGAATTAAACTATCATTACAATCAGAGACTCAGGATGGAAAACTCTCAAATTATGAAACAGAATGTGCTGGACCGAAAAGATAAAAAAAAGACAACCCCGTTTCCCAAAATAATAATAATAATAATAATATGATGTCTGGTTTTTAAACCGACTTTATTGACTTGGTTGTATTCAATAAAACCTTCTTTCAAGTCTTTTCGTTGACTCATTTTGAAATGTTCAAAATGTATCCAAACGATTGCAAAAATCAGACACGTTGTGCTATTGCGAATTGAAAAAAAATATTTGTTTACACTTAAAAAACTAAGTAGAATAATAAAGATACTGAAATGCTGCTTGATAAATTCAATGATTGCAAGTTTATGTAAAAAAACAAACTCTGGAGCAACAATAAAAACAAAATCAAACGAAAAAACTAAAAAAAAAAATTCTTTTTTATTGGGTCTCACTTTTGAATAACCGCGTTTTATTTTGATTTGAATTTCAGTCAAATTAATTCTGTTATTAACCTGATATATATATATATATATATATATATATATATCGTTATGATATCATGGGTTCAGTTGTAAAAGAGATTTCAAAACTTGAAATAAGTATGTGGCGATTCAGTTAATATCAAATATCACATCCAGCGTATAACAGCATCAATTAAACGGTATTAACAGAAAAAAAGGCTGAATTAGATATGTGTATATTGGTTACGCTGTTTCTTTCAGGCAACGGTCACATCGATACTACTATATGGGTGCACTACATGGACGCTAACAAAACGGCTCGAGAAGAAGCTAGACGGCAATTACACAAGAATGCTGCGTGCAATCTTGAACAAGTCCTGGCGGCAACACCCCACAAGACACCAACTGTACGGCCACCTGCCCCCTATCACGAAAACTATTCAAGTTAGACGAACCAGACATGCAGGACACTGCTGGAGAAGCAGGGACGAACTCATAAGAGATGTACTCTTATGGACCCCGACACATGGCCGTGCAAAAGCAGGACAACCAGCACGAACATACATTCAGTAGCTATGTGAGGATACGGGATGTTGTCCTGATGACCTACCTAGGGCGATGAATGATAGGGAGGAGTGGCGAGAGAGGGTCAGGGATATCCGAGCTACCAGCGCGACATGATGATGATGATGATGGTTTTGAATATGGGTTAAAAGAAGAGTTGTCATGAAGAGGAAACCAGATCATGAGGATATATTAACCAAGGGGTTTGCCGTGCGATGAGAGCCCCAAAGTAGAACACGTGTGTCAGACTTCAGTTTAGAGAAGATCAGAGAAGTGTCTTCAGTACAAAATATAACTTCTGACCGATACTTACAAATCTCGAGTAATTCTCAGATTTTTTTTTGTTTAAAAGAACAAGAAAAAGTCGTATTATTTTGGTTGTAATATTTTGGACAGTTGTTCTCATCTGTATTGTGTTAAGTTAAAACATAACGTTTCAGCCGCTATGTACTCCGGCCTTCTTCAGGTATCCCTTCTTTATCTGAGTGTAGAAATGATTCAACTTGGGAAATCAGTTTAAAGTTTGACTGTTGACCAATGAAAGCTTTAAATCTTAAATTTAAAAAAATGAAACTCACAAATTTAAGAGAGCATGAAGCCCCGTTGCTTTTTGTGGGTGGGGGGAGCTGTCCTGATTGACTATGGGGCCCTAGCTAGCCATATTCACTGATCCTACCTCACAGTGCAAGAAATTGGCAGTCATATATCAACAGGAACCTAGCAATCACCAAAATACCATATTCGCTCTATGAGAGCCTACTTAAAACCTGGATGAAATGTATAATTTATCTACAAATGTTTGACTTATAAAAAAAATAATGATGGGGGTGGGAGAAAAAATCCCAAAATAAATTATCAAAACTAGGAGAAAACCCTTTGGTTGAAATTCAATCCTCCCCCATCTATGCTAAGGAGAGCCGACTGTGTGGCAGGCGATTACCGAAAACAAGCTGGAACATCCCTATAACGGGAGGGGATATAAGCTAACAGGACAAAAGAAACGCAGGAAAACGCTCGGCAAGGAGTAGGTAACATGAATTACAGGAATATGGGTCCAAGATCTTCAGAAAAATAGGGCTGGAGGGACACTAGGGCGAGGAAAACAATGGGATAGCGGGGAAGATCTTGAAGGCTAACTACTTGATGGCGCGGCGTTTGACACACATGACACAGCTGACTTGGGAAGAGAGAGAAACAATATTATTTGTTTACCAGGGATGGGGCCCCCAAGAACCCGCATGGTTGCTGCCACCCGCAGGAAGATGGAGGAAAGATAAATCTGACGTTACCCCCTTTCGTACGATCAGGCTCGTTGCATTAACCGATCTTTTGTCGAATGTTATGATGTCCAAGCGTTTTCTTTTACATTTAATTTTGACTCTAAGCTGATGCTTAAAGCACAGAATCAGATCCCAAAGAGAAAAGTTTGCGCCGTCATACAACCCCAAATCACCATTCTAGCCACAGCTAGGATCATGAGAAGCACTACACGTTTCTTACCTATATACGGAGGGTCAACATTGTCCACGACGTAACTAGTGTAGGTAACATTAGTTGCTTGGATCTGATGCAAGCCGTCCACCCCCAGACGTGGCTCCAAAACAGGTGAAGTCGCTCGTGGTAGTAGAAGGCGTGCAAAGTTGTTTCTTTTAAGCCACTGCCACAGCGAGGACAGTCGAGTATGTCTGCCAGACCCACACACACACACATATATATATATATATATATATATCGGGGTGAGAGAGTTCAGATTTCTACATGATCGATAAACTGCCAGGTTTGGTTTGGTTTCTTTGTTTTTAATGGCATATCAATCTTTGTAGGTTATTTAATGCCAAAGCCATTCTCCGAGAAGAACAGAAGTGGTACTATTTAACCCATAGCTGGGAGGATAAGGCGGTTCATACGTTTCCCACGGGTATTTGCTCGAAAGTGAAAGTAATAGCGCGACTGGAGTACGAACTCGCGTACTACGATTCCGCAGTCCATCGCCTTAACCATTACACCACGAGGACACCCCCCATAAACTGTCAGGAGGGTTCCATGACTTTGCTAGGCGTGTGATGACATCACTTTCAGTAGATAAGATATGGCTGCCGAGGTCTGTAAACAGCTCTAGTAATTGTAGTGGCTGGTCACTTAAAATGGAAATTGCTCCTTTTTTTAAAACGCATGAAGTCTGTTTAATTTGCTTCCTGCCACTTGAGCCAGACTATACAGTAGGAACTCGACTTAAAACGGTAAATTTACTAACTGTGACTGTGTCAATACTACAGCATGGATGCACCAAATGGACTCTAATGAAACTCAAGGAGAAAATGCTAGAGGAAAACTGCTCAAGAATGCTACGTATTTTTTTCAGGAGTTAGAATGTAACGCTGAGCCAAAAGCAAAACGCTTGAAAGTCAGAATGGCCATTTTAATTTAGACTGAATAATGATTGATAAAGAATAAAATCAGTGGATTACAAATTACAAATTAATTCTTGTAGACTATCACTTCAATTCAAGCACTCACGATTTTACGAGAGATGCAAAGTTCCCCATCTTAGAAAGAGTTGAAAATACACATTGAAAATTATTATGATGATATTAGAAACATGCGAAGATAAGTGGATAAAACGCTTAGAACACATTAGGTGACACATAAACAGAACAAAAAAAAAAAAAAAGATGAACAAAACAAACAAATTTGATCGACGACAGATGAGTATAAAGGTTAGATGGAAAGAGCTGAAATTCAGGAAATAATTTTCCTTTAACAAATGGATATGCCACATTATCATTTCATTTTTCGTTGCTTTTCTTACAGCATATCAACTCACTTAAAACTTTAAAAGAAAAGAACTTTCAAAAAACTTTTTTCTTACCGAAAATTTCTCCTGACGAAGTTGAAACAACTTGAGGACGATAAAAATGTAACATAAAAGAAATATTCCTGTTTACTTTATACTTTTTTCAAATTTATATATATATATATATAAATTTACCAACCCCTCTGCTCGGGCAGGATATGACATAAGGTAAATTTTTAAGCAGAGTTTAACGGGTTCGAATTCAGAGTTTTCCTTCTTCTAGACTAGTTGCCTCGCCAAGGCTGAAGAACCTAGTCTGCCCTATTATTTACCTATAGCTGGAGGGAGAATAATTGGATTCATACTTTTCCCAATGGTATTAGTGCTATGCGAAATGCAATCAGTCTCGTCCAGGATTTGAACTCGTGTCCCCGTGGCAATTTCCTACGACGATAACCATTACACCACGATATATATATATATATATATATGTTTGTGTGTGTGTGTGTGCGTTTATGTGTGTGTATGTATGCGATGACATGTTATATTGTCATCTACAGCATCATAACGACGCGATAATAAAGACGCAATGACAAAGACAGACGCACGCAGGAAGACTTCTTTACAAATATATACCTCTCACTTTATTGCAAGGGTTCGAAAAGGGTTACTCAGGGTTTGCGTGTGAGAGGAAGCTGGAAACCGAACAGAAACTGCAATATTTTGACCCTCATTCTTATGGCCGTCAGGTTGTGTCTTTCTTGTTCTCCTGATGCTTAACCGGAGGTCCAGAGGCCCATTCTGCTGGGCGATGCATCTTATCAGCAACTTCTCAGGTCCCCAAACTCCATCGGGGTTCCCGAGTGCCCCTTCGGCCGGGTGTGGCTTTCCTTGCCACATCTCGTCTCTCTCAGACTGGAACTCGAACTGATTGACTTCTGTCTTGACTGAGCTATATAATAGTTCAACGTCCATTTGATCGCCCTCTCGATCTTTGAAATCGTCATCAAACGGAAATAATTATCATGCAGTTCAGAGGTCACTCTCTTCCGGTGCGTCAGTCTATGAGAGTATCATGGGATTTTTTTTACCTCGTCCCATTTCATCAGCCAATTTCTGCCCACGCGATTTCCTCTCATAACTGCCATTAGAATGTGTCACTTCCTTCCGGTGCATCACCTTGAATGGCATTTTGGGCCGGGTCAAAGGTCAAAATATTACAGACAGTTTTAGGAGAAAGTCACTTATGAGTTTGTCCATACTTCTTCTGTAGTGCCTAGCATGTCTTTTTCGTCTTTTTGGATGTTTTGCGAGATGGGAGGTTTAGCTTGGTTTTGTTTAATGTTAAAACAACCATTGTAGGTTATTAATGTCAAATCCATTTTTATACATATAAATAGTTCCATTTCAATCAATTCAATTTTGTAAGTGTTGGGTATCACCAACCTTTTTCCACACAATGAACTAGTCCATCTGCCATATATAGCAGTAGCTACTAATACCTGGGCAGACTAAAAGGTGAAGAGCAGCTTCTTATAGGAATAGTATTAGAGCGTTGGAGACTGGAGATCACACTAGATCACCTTACTTGCTACCGTAATAATGGAAGCCAATACTATCGTTGAACTATATCTTTATTCTGTATTCGCTAATCCTATGTTCTTGTCTACTAATAGTCTCTCTATTGTATATACTTTTTCCTGAGAATATATCTCTATATCCTCTCATATCGTGGTTTGTCCTTTATTTAATATTACAAGCGTTCACTCACCAGAACGCAACAGTAAGTGTAGTTTTTGTTTACACACATTTAAATGTTAAAAATATTCTAATTAAAACGATTCAGTTCAGCACAAGCACACAGTTTCAATGTTAAAAAACAGTTCCATTTCAAACAATTCAATTTAGCATGCAAAAACAGTTATATTTCAAACAATACTGTTTAGTGTAAGTGCACAGTTTAGTTCTATTTGACCCATGAACCCTATCAGGTGCTACCACTCTGCGTCAGAATAGAAAAGGGAGCAATGGCAATGAAGAGGTACTCCACGTTCCCCAAAGCTCCAGCATTACTGGAACCTCACCATCAGATTGTTTAGTGTCCTATCCAGGACACTCGTTAGGGGGGGATTTTAACCTTCTGCAGAGAAGCAGCCGGTGTATTCTACAGCCCCAACCGACTGGGCAAGAGATGGGAAGTAAAATGCCGTACAATTACTGTTTATACACACACATACACAGAGCCACACACACACACACACACACACACACACACACACACACACATATATATATATATGTGTGTGTGTGTGTGTGTGTGTGTGTGTCTGTGTTATAAAGATTTTGGCTCAATGAGATGACTGCCACTTCACCGACAACAATTATAACATAAACATCTTGATTAAGAACTAATTCAACTTGTGAAAATATGCGAGACTCATCAGATTATAAGGTAGTTAAACATCTGTCCATCGTTGAATTAATGTGACATATATTTGTATGATACTTTTGACACTCACTTGTCTACACAGCTACAGCCCAGTGACAAGCATTGCAAAATGATTGCTGACTATGCAAACTGTAGGTTTTATTGCAGAGTACCTTTAGGTATATTTTTCCTGTTAAAGGATATGCTATTGTCACCGAGTTTAATGCTGGAGCCTTTTCTTTAGTTTTGATTTTGTTGTTGGCTTACCTTCACCGTAACCATGCCATTTGACTCGAGCCTCTTCTACCCCACAGTAGAACACAACTAGCAAAGGCATAAACAGCTACCGATAGGCTATCGATCATACAGAAGTCAGACCTGTGCGATAAAATAAAAGTTTTTTTCCAAGCATCAGTCGTATCAGTACAGCTATATGGATGCACCACGTGGACACTAACAAAGCGTATGGAGAAAAAGCTTGACGGCAATTACACAAGAATGCTACGAGCTGTATTGAACAAGTCCTGGAGGCAACACCCCTCAAAACAGCAGCCTTACGGCCACCTACCATCTATCACGAAAACCACCCAAATTTGACGAACCAGACTTGCGGGACACTTGTGGAGAAGTAAGGATGAACTCATAAGCGATGTAGTCCTGTTGAGGATAGGGACAGGTGACAAGAGAGGGTCAGGGAAACCCATGCAAGCAGCACGATATATATATATATATATATATATATATATATATATATATATATGTCCTGAGATTGTAATAAACGACTATGATTATTCACTCATGAATATTTAATAGAACATCAAGCAAAACAGTAACAGTTATTTCATTTTTATCTTCCGAAACAAAGAAAAATAAGTCTAGGGCTCATAAAATATCCTGTAAAACGCACCGTTTAATTTTTTTCGAGTAAAAAGAGTTTCAAGAAAAAGTTTCCGTTTAAGTGAAATTCGTCAGACTGTTATTGAAAGAAAAAGGAATAGAAGGAAGGCAAAGAAATAATTTGATTAGAAAAACAGACCAATATTTCCCTCCTCGTAAACCAAAGAAAAATCTTCTTAAAACAAAAAAACAAAAAAACAAAAAAAAGAAGAAGAAAAGAAAAAAAAGAAGAAAGATTTCATAATATAAAAAGATGAAAAGCAGGATGTCTTTGGCGGCTGTCGGCATTTTTTCTTCGAAGATTTTCCTTTGCTGCAAAGTCTGTTCAAGTTCTGCCACGAAAAAATATCAGTTAAGCACACACACACACACACACACACACACACACACACACACACACAATTATATATATATATATATATATATATATATATATATATGTGTGTGTATTTTTCGTCGAATGCAACCTCAATTGGTCATTTTCTTTCTTCTACTTTCAACCAGCTCACAAATGAAACTCTAATATCTTTCAGCGTATTGATTTGTTTGGATCACACTAAGTCAAACACATTGCTATATTTGTGGGTTCCGGGTGAAGATTGGACTCCCAATCGATGATCTGCAGCGCCATCTCATAAACACAAAACAACGGGTGCTCTCGTATAATTTAATGGAAAAGGGATTTGTCAACTACACAAAGGAATCTGAGGCACCTCCATGTGGCGCGATGGTTGAAAAGCTAGTCTTGTTGATCAATTAGTTCTAAGACACTGGTTCGATTCTCACAAGGTGCATTATACTTGAGGGCTTGTGCTTAATCTAGATGCATTATACTTGTGACCTTGTGCTTCTCTCTGTACAATGTGTTGCAAGCTACGTTAGCAGAACCTTACTAGATTGTTTGTATTTCTAGGTGCTTCATATTTCTGACTTTGTCCCCAACTAAGCTAAATGAAAACACGATTAGTGACACCACGTCTGGTCATGGGAGGATACGGTCCAGGAAACTGTTACCTTCAGTCTGGTCGTGGTGGTTCAGCACATGCTGAGAGTTTTTCATTTGGTGGGTTTTCTATTCTGTGAGAATATGCAGGATCAACCACGCATAAATATTACGATATTTTAACGTTGCAAACATCATTTTCAACGCATTAAATCAACATTTAGCAAGATAATTGCTGACTATGCAAATGTGACCTCTTTCCGAGTCATAACACGTTGGTTTATGCGAGTAAGCAGAAAAGTTGAATCTTATTTAGCAGTTTAGCAACAATGATAAATTAGATATCACAACTCTGTTTCAAAGAAATTTTCGTTACTAACCATTTTGCAAGATTCTGCATAACAAGGCAAAAGGTTATGGGTTATTCGCAGAAAGGTTCAAACTCTATTACCATATCATTAACATCCACCTCAGACGACCTGTTATGGGCAAACTGTAGCCTGAATGGCCTGCCTAATTTCATGTAGAAAATAACGTTAATTAAAATTTTCTTTGTCTCGTTTAGTACAGAATTGATTGGTGACATCTATTATTGATATGTAGTGTAGCATTCGGATTAAACTCTAGACCGTTAATTATTCGGAAAAATACTGTAAGTCAACTCAGATTAATTGACCGACGATGATAGTCGAGTAGGGCTGTAGAATACACCGACTGCATCTGTGCCGAGGGGTAACACCCCAACCCCAACGGCAATCCCAACCCCAACCCCAACTACTATCCTGTATATGACACTAAACAAGCTGATGTTGTGGTTTCATCAATCCTGGAGCTTTGGGGAATGCGAAGTACCCCTTCAATGACATCACTCCCTGGTCATCTCTTGCCCAGAGTGGTAGCACCTGGTAGGTTCCTATCTATGGGTCAAATAGAACTGTGTAACATGTAAATTGTGAGCAAACAAATAACTTATGCTAAAATGAATTGTTAGAAATAGAACTGTTCGATCATTAAACTCTGTGTAAAGAAATGACTGATGTTTAATTGAATTGTTAGTGATACATAGCATTAATTGGAACCATTTAAATTTATTGACTTATGTTTACAAATCATATGTATCTAATATATATGTATAAACTGGATTTAGCATTAAATAACCAACAATGGTTGATATGGCATAAAATCCAACTCAACTAAACCAAACCAAACCAAACCGAGATCAATTTGAGAACATGGCTGTGATTGGATAATCCCAGTCAAGTGAACGAGGGATTCTAAAAGTTAGGAATAAGTTAATCAGTTGCTGTGGAATGTTCAAACAAAACTGTAGTGTTCCAATTGTTCTCTCAACTCCCCGTAAACGCTGGACAGATGAACTGGATTATCGGAAAAAAAATTGCACATGGTTAGTTGTGTATATTTTTTATCCCACTAAAGAAGAACTGAAATATTCGAGGTTACATCAACCAATAAGAACAAAACAAAGAGAGAAGATACATAGATACGACATGAGTTGACAGCAACAAAAAAATGGTGACTGACGATAAATTACTGACACGGTGTCAAATGAAAGACGGGAGGACGAACATAGAAAAAAGAAGATAAAAGAGAAAGTTCGAGCAAGAGCAAAAGAAAGAAAAAGGTTTATGTAACAGTTTAATTCTCACTTGTTCACACAAACGCGTACACACACTCTGTCTCTCATTAAAAAAGTTTAGCGTTGCTAAGGTCAAAGGAGATTAACTATAATATGCTCAACTGGGCACCTCTGGTGTTGTAACGCTTAGCAAGCTAGACTAGCAAACCTACACGAGTGAGTTTGAGTCTCATTGGGCGCCCCATTCATTCGGCCTTGTGCCGCATCGAAACAAAGAGCTTTGTAAATTACTATAATATGCTCAACTAATCTCCCTTCCTTATTAATTTATGTTGCATTGTGTTTACCCCAGTCAGAAAAAGAAAAATATTAGCTATCGTCAATCCGTGCCATTTTCAACCTGCTTCAGCTTCAATCTACTTCAATACAAACATTCAAGAGCTTCAAATCGGTAATAAATTAAAAAAAAAAAACACTCATTAAATTTTTATAGAGTATTTCTATTCTAATGTTACTTTTCAATTGAAAGGTGACAAATGAAATTATTTTATTATTGTATTGATAAATAGGCATCTGTAATTTAAAGAAAAACAGTTTTAATAACATTTTGATTCACGAATTATATACATTTTTTAGTAAATATTTTTATCATGCATTTTTATATTAGCATTACTTTTCAATTTAAAGGTGACTAATGAAATTATTTAATTAATACATTGTTCACTATGCACCTGTAATTTAAAAAATATATTTTTAAAACATTTTGATTTACAAATTATGAAATTATTCAGTTATACTTCGATACATGGATCATATTCATATCCAATAGATTGATTTTTCAAGAATTGATTGTTTTCTTTTGATTATTCTGTAATGTAACATAAATTTGTGTTAACCACATCGGTATTAATGATAATATCTTACGAAGATTAATTTTTCTTATAGAAAACAGATTTTTATCGAAGAAAAGAAAATCAATTTTTCCCTATTTTTTATGTAGATGCTTACTTGAATGTTCTTTTGAAGTGAAAATGATTGAGGTACCTACAACGAAAAATTATTTTGTATTTCTTCCGCAGTACGGCTCGCCTGATAATGAAGCAAGTCGCTATTCCTCGAAAAAGATTGTCCATGCGTATTCTAGAACAACATTATAAAATAAAACCCTACTCATGCCTGTCCATATTCTCAAAATGTTTTTGGCTTATAGCAATACTTGTGGCAGTAAAGTGTAACTTTGAGTAATTTGGGTTTTGTGGCAGTACCGAGAAAGTTTGGTTAGGTGAGGTTATTTGGTTTAATGGCAAATCAACACTTGATAGTTATCTAATTTTCCAAATTCTGTGCATATATATATATATATATATATATATATATATATATATATATATATATTCTGTTTTATTTAATCGATAAGATCTGAAGAGGTCCTGTTAGATTTTTTTTTTGTTTTTGGTTTACATTAGAAACGCAAAACAGGATGGAAATAAATTTATAATCCTAAAATAACCGGTCTTTGGTTTTTCTTTAAAGAAAGTATTGCTCTGTAATATTAATTACATTGAGCTCTCTACCAGGAAAATTTCAATGTTCAGCTTTTGAATGATTTTCTTGTATTGAAGGAATTACTCCCAACTGTGGTTTAACTGGAGCGAATAATACTATATATATATATATATATATATATATATATATATAGTTTGTAGGTAAATTTATTTTGAAACGTGTTAGAACTCATGGTTTTTAGCATTACTTACACTAATAATTCTGTTAAATATAAATCTTTAGAATCGTTTGTAAGTAACATTATTTATAAACTAGCCGAATATAATTTGCTGCACATGGTTATAGTGTTTCAAGCATTATTGTTCAACACAAATTATTCTACTTAATTTAATAATTTGTTTAGACACTTAAAGGTTTCAAGTATTGCTATACAACATTTGCAATTCTAATTATCAAGTATTCCTATGTAATACTAATAACTTGCACACAGCTGTATCGTTTCAATTTAATAATGATAATGATGATAGATAAGACGCAGCAAAATAGCATATGTAGGTTATACTGTGATAGAGATGAAACAATCAATCACGTCATAAGCAAATTCAGCAAATTAGTCTAAAATGTATAAGACTAGATAAGATAGGGTGGGGAAGGTGTTCCATCGGGAACTGTGCAAGAAATTGAAAATTTGACCATGCGAACAATTAGTATATGCACAACACGGAATCCGTCCTGGAAAATGAGAAGCACAAAATTCTCTGGGATTTCAAAATACAAACGAATCACCTAATCTCGGCCAGAAGACCAGACCTAGTAAGAGTCAATAAAAAAAGAGAACTTACTCATTTGTGTACTTTACCGTACTGGCAAACCACAGAGTAAAATTGAAAGAAAGCGAACAGAGAGATAAATACCAGGCCCTTGCTAGGGAACTGAAAAATCTATGAAACATGAAATTGACGATGACACCAAATATAATCAGTGTGCTCGGTACAGTCACTAAACGTTTGGTACAGGGATTGGAGGGCTTGAAAATAAGAGGTTGAGTGGAGACCATCTAAACTACAGTATTGAAGAGACTTGCTGGTACTCAGACTCCAGTCGGAAACCATCAGCTATTGCTGGTGGGGAAAAAAACTCCCACAAGAGAGAAAAAAAATTCTTAGGAAAACATTGAATTGTTCTTTTTGGCCCATCGATGAACAGGCATTACCACTTCAGGTCAGAATGTAGCTGGGAATGATGGTAATGAAGGGGTACTCCACATTTCATAAACTAGAAGACTGTATCATCACTATTAGATTTAGTTTGGTGTCATACCTAGGACACAGAGAAAGTTTGCACCTGGTCAAATAAATGCATACGTCTCATTGGTTTCTACTTTGGGTGAGTATTTACGTTTACGAATTGATATTTGAGTTGGTATAAATTAGTGTTTCAATGTGTTTACCTGCAAATGAACGTGTTTTTTTTTTCGACAAAAGGATTAAGTATTGACTTTATTATTTATGTGACAATTTATAAGTTTGCTTTCTTTGTACGTCTTTGTGTTCTTTATCCGTTTTAACTCATTTAGTGTTCATTACTGTTTGATATGTTTGCATTTGTCGGTACGCATATCAGCGGTGTTACT
>OY757904.1:32293609-32471109 GCA_963585895.1 Sepioteuthis lessoniana | reverse complement strand
TGACATTCCAGCTCGGCCCCAACGTTACATCAACCTCTTCTAACCATTCCACTTCTTTACGGCCGGTGATCAACTAGTGGTTCCGATAGGGGTAACGCACATTTCTTTAGCTGAATACGGGATGTTGTCCTGAAGACCTACCTAGGGCGATGAAAGATAGGGAGGAGTGGCGAGAGAGGGTCAGGGATATCCGTGCTACCAGCGCGATATGATGATGATGATGACATTTCTTTACCGCTTCATCAAATACAATCGAGGTAACAGGAGAAAAAAGTACAAACGAACAAACGCTTGGGGTTAACTCAAGTGCAGAAGGGAAGCTATGTAACATCTCTGCATTCCTGATAGCATATATAGACTAATACTAGCATGGATTTCTAGCGAAACTTCCACAAAGCAACTGGCATGCCGACTCATCTTGACTCGATCTTCTTCACTGTCGCTGGACCCTATCTCCTGCCGACTGGCCTCTCTGCTCCGGTGTCCGGTGTCGACTGCCCCTGTCCGTGTCCCGTCGCCAACTGTCCCTTCCAGATCCTTTTTCCAACTAACTCTCTTCTCGCGTCCCCTTCCACTTCCGGTCACGGCGAGATCTCCAGTCTAAAACCCTTTGTTTGGTTTCGCGCCAAAACAGACAACGGAATCGTCTGCTTGGTGGGCCACCTACATAGTATTACAGCGAACCTACATTGAAACTCCATATCTCCCTATTTATTTAGAAAAACCTGAAACTTGTCTGAGTCATTAGATAAAATTGAACGAATTGAGTAAACCCTTCAAATTCTTTCTGTGAAGTCCTTGTGGTGTTATGTCTAAAGTGCTAGTGTTGCCTCGAAGTAAATGACTTCGAACCCCATTAGCTCGATTACATTTACTTTCGGACAAATACTCTTGGGAAATTTATTCGCCACCTTTATCCCCCCAGCTATGGGTTAAAGAGTAACACATATATTCTTCAGCAAAGATGACTTTCGGGCGTTGATAGACTATTAAACGAGGAAACCAAACCTTAAAATTCTTTCACTGAAATTAGTGAGGCATTCATTTTCAACGAACCTCCCTCACCACCCAAAATTTATTCCCCCCAAAATGCTAATTTGTTCACAGTGCAAATATTGAAATCTCAAACGTAAAGTATATGAGAAAACTGAAAACTTAAATTAAGATTTTAGGATTATGTCCCGCCCGCCATATTTTTTTCCAAAGCCTAACAAAAATAATCTGGAAATATTCTGAAAGAAACACCACATATGATGAAAATCTAAAACAAAAATTAGCGTTACATTTTTAGTATACGCATTCTTTAATTTTTTTTTATTAATTCATCGTAAAGTTAAACAGGGTTAATTATGATGGAGTTCGTCGGTAAACGACAGTTGATTTTCTCATATCGTATTTCATTCATGTCACAACTGGTGACTCACTATCAAATATAATTTACTTTCAATACAAAAAATGCTGAAAACAATGACGCCTGGTATTTCACCATCAACCACGTTTTCTCTTCCAATGAAAACTGCAAAGCCACCCTTCAGGAAAGAAGTCGCAGAATGAATATTCGCAACATCCTGCTATAAACCCTGACTAAACCTTCGGTTGAAATCGGCGAGACAGTGCCTGTCAGTTTCACATTTGCCTTGTCAGCCATATGTATGCTTGCAGTAAACATGGAACACCCACTTCTGAATAGTTCACAAATCCAAGCAATGATTATGATTTCAATTATGTTACGAAGTAAGATACGTTGCCCGGTTGGCGTGGCTTAGAATACGCTGACTGTATCTCCAGCAGAGGGTTAAAACCCTCCAAAGATTATGTGCAGGGTATGAGATTAAACTGCATTTGATGGTGAGGCACCGGTTCTAGAGATATGAGGAATGTGTGGTAGTCCTTCCTTGCCATTACTACCGAGTCAATTGTTACCAGAAGTAGTAAATGTTAGGATTTCATCTGTGAGTCAAATAGACCTGTTTAAAAATCATACATATTCGATGGAACCGTCGGCAAAATACCTCTTCAAAATAAACCATACTAATATATATATATATATATATATATATATATATATATATATATATATATATATATATATGAACGTACAATGAACGCTATTCTGTCACCTCAAGACATAAAATAAGCTTAGATGGGTTGACACCCAATTTATCAATCAATCAATTTATGTATATCCATGAAACAAGATGGGAGAGAATTTTTGAAATACGAGAATAAAATTTAGAGCCTCAAATACTCAAGAAAAATTGGTTTAAAAGCATTGATTGCCTGCTTGTGTATTTAGAAAAATACGTTAAAACTTCAAATTGCTATATATTATCATCTCGGTCAGAACAATACAATTGGCTTCGTTATACCAAATTGACTGATTGATTGATTTTAACCGCATGCAATCCTGTTGGAGGTTATTTTTATTCCAATAGGTTAAGGAATCACGTCCATTGTTCGTTTATATTTACATTTTCTGTAGTTGTTTCCAAAGAGTTTTTTTCGCACACAGTATATCAAGTATTCCTCTCTGATATAAATAATTTGCACCCAGCTTTATGATTTCAAGGATTCTCATCTCATACAAATCATTTGTACATAATTATAAGGTTTCAAGTATGTTTTTTTTTGCAAACAGTTATATCTTTTCACATAACTACCGGTAATAATCCTTCGCAAACAATTCGTTATTCAAGTAACTATTCATAATACTAATAAATTGCACAGTTATACGGTTGCAAGTATTAGTATCTGATACAAATAATTACTAAAATATTTATTTGACTTATAAAGAACACTAACAGGTAATAACAGTTGTATCTATGTGTAAGAGACCATAGAACGCCCCTTATGAGTTCGGCCTTACTTCTTTAGCATGTCTTACTTGTTTTACTTGGATGGTTTGTGAGATTGGAGGTAAGTGGTCGCATTGTTTCTCTTTTGTAAAGAACTGTTTCTAGGACTTGTTCAAAACAGCATGTAACATCCTTGTGTAGTTTGCATCTAGTTTTTGTGTAACCATTTTATTTCATCGGTCAATTGAGGTTCATAGTACGTAAACTAGGCAGATTATAAACATATATGATACTAATGTATCTCCTTGCTAGATTTGAGCGACCATGTCAGTATCACCACTGGGTTAGCGTACAATTTCTTTCGTGTTAATGTAGAGTGTTGTTAAAGCAGTAACAGTTTCTTTGAGAAGACCATATGCTTGAAGCCAAAGAATTATAGAAGGATTACATGCAAAAAATTTCGAGGCATCACTTTTGCTTGTAGATTTCTCTTGGGCCTTTGATTCCATACACAGAGGAAAGAGAGAGCAAATACTTAAGAAACAGATAAACAATACATGTAAACATACACGTACAAGGAACATGATTTCCTAACTTCAGGGCATAAAATAACGCAAGTGTGGTTGACATACCGTTAAAATAATTCAATCTATCAATCAGATGATTTCAATGTCTTTACAACCTCACTTCAGAGGAAGCTCGCGTTAGTTATTTTGTCTCCTCCTTTAACAACTTTATTTGTTCGCAAATTCACGGCTACTGAAATTTCACCACCACCCGTAAAGCCAACTGCCAATAGAAAACTCCTATTCTAAACAAAATTCAATGGTTTTTGCTTTGTTTGTTTAATTTCTCTTTTTTGAATTTCATAATTACTAGTCCAATTCTCAGCTGTTGATAACAGTCATTTCATTGGCCTAACTGGCATCCACGCATGCGCTGGAATTACCTTACGTCAACTTCAACCAATTAAGCCGTGTTGTTCCAAAATCTGGATGTACCAGAATTTTTTCAAAATTTTCTTATAACCTGGCTTGCTCTGTCGGCTGGGGCTGCAGAATACACCAACTGCATCTCTGCAGAGGGTTAAGACTCCCTCAACGAGTGTCCTAGACATGACAGTAAACAATCTGATGCAGGAGCTTTGGAGAATGCGGACTACCCCTTCATTGCTATTGCTCCCAGGTCCACTCTGGCTCACAGTGGTAGCACCTGATAATGTCCGATCTATGGGTCAAATAGCTCTAAACTGTGTGATTACGTTAATTTGAATTACTTGAAATAGAACTGTTTTGACATTTAACTCTGTGTAAACAAAAAGATACACCTAACTGAATTGTTTGAAATTTTTATCCAAATGATTTAATTCGGAGTTAAATGACCCGAAAAGAGTTGATACTCCATAAAACAACCAACCAGCCCATAAACTTCGGTAGCAATATCTCATCTACGGGAAGTGACGCATTGGAAAGGCATGAGATGCTACTGAGAGGTTATTGACCAAATGTAAATCTCGGTGCTCATACCTTTCTCAAGGGTATTATTCCAAAAGTGAACACAATGGTGCGACTAGAGTTCGAACTTGCTTACTAATGTTTAGGTTTCTTTGTTTAATAGCATATCAACCTATGCGGGTTATCTAATGCCAAAGTCATCCTTCTAGAAGAACTGGGAGGATAGGGGGTTTATACTTTTCCCAAAGCTATTTGTCCGAAAGTGAATGTAATTGCGCGACTGGAGTTCGAACTCGCTTACTATGATGAGGCAGTTCAGCTCGTTAGCCACTGCGCTACGTGGATTGTTTCTTCCATCAAACAGTTGAATTGCGTTATTTTAGGCTTCTAGAAAATTCACTAATATCGTGAGTGTTTACTATAGTAAACGGCGTGTGTTCCCACGTTCAACTTCAGATGTTTTTGGAATCTTCGTCGAAGTCATTCTGGATCCGAAGAAACACAACTGGGTTCTCGATGGAGAGAAGCACCACCAGAATAAGTTAAGAAATTCGTGAGACCTTCTTTGGCCGGCATGCTGTAGTAATGCTGATATATCTTAATGACCATTGTACAATATGTTTATGTTTGATCTGCAAGATTAACTATGGTTATTCAGGACACTGCTGGGGAAGAAAGGAAGCACACATAAGTGATGTTCTCTTATGGACCTCTACACAAGAACGTGCCTGTGTTGACCGACCAGCAAGAACTTATTTACATAAGTTTTGTGTGGACACAGGATGAAGTTTGGAAGATCTGCCGAGAGGAATAGATGAGAGGGACGGATGGGGAGAGAGAGTCAGGGAAATCCGTGCGGTCATCGTGAAGATGATGATGATGATGATAGATTGATATTTTTCACAGATAATATATTGTATTTTTTCTGTTTAAAGTCAATTAATCCCGCCGGATGAAAGTCATATGATGACTTTTTTTTATAACTTCCTACTTTTTTCCGATATTACATTAAACCGACAAGATTTTTTTTAGTGGGGTTTCTGTTTGATATCGTCATTGGTAAAAAAAGAAAAGTTCGCTTGACAACTTTAGTACAGTAGTCAAAACAAGTTAAGAAAGCGTTAAAGTCTCTCAAAATATGGCGGCTTTCTTCTTGGTTAATCCATCATCATCCTCATCATCGTCAAGTTGTGCCGGTAGCACGGAATTCCCTTGACATTCACTCACCATCTGTCCCTATCGGCCATCGGACTTAAAAAGTCCTTTCGACGCGATCCAGTGTCCTCACAGAGCCAATGAAACTCTTTGCTGTCGCTTATGAGTTTGACCTAACTTTCTAGTTTGTCGTACTTTTACTTGAATGGCTTATGAGATAGGAGGTAAGTGGTCATACAGCTTCTATTTTTTTGAGTGGTCCTTCCTTGATTTATTCAAAATAGCATACACCATCATTATGTAGCTCGTACTTCGTGTTTTTTCTCCACAAATATCGTTAAAGTCTATGTGGTGAAACTATACAGTAGTACTGACGCAACTCTTGCTTGAAAAATTCCAGTTTTATTTTATCTGAGAGATCTGCTTTCAATATCAACATTAACCTGACAATAGCAATCAATATTTTTCCAGTGTGTACGTTGATATTGCTTTTAGTAGATAAAATATTGCAGCCTGAGGTTTATGAACTAATCAACTAATTTAGGAGGCATGCATCTTAATGATGTAGAGAAGAGGCCTTCCGCTCCAGTCGTGCTATTGTGATCACTTTCGGATTAATCACCTTGGGAAAGGTTTGAACCCTTTATGTGCCATGCTATGGATTAAATAGTACCACTACTGTTCTTCTCGAAAGATGGTTTTGGCATTGAATAACTGTTATTGTACCTACCTACATGATAATGGACTATTCCTCCTCAATATATACCGAATCTACTTGACATTCAAGGAGATAATCTCAAAACTGCCTGAAAGTAGCGGAAGGACATTCCTAACTGTTGTATAACACCTGTATATTTGTTCTGATTTTGCAATATATTTATTTCAACCTACTTCTCTTGCCTATATGTTGCATAGCCATATACACAAATATGGCTATGTGTGAAACGTACATCGAATGTTGGTAACATATATGCACTGAACATAGGAATCTCGAAATTTAAAAACACGTAACGACTTTTTGTTCAGGTACGAAACCTTTTTATCACCTTTGAGTTAAAGGTTTCGACATAAGGAGAGAGACACAATCTTTTTATGCTGGCTTCTTCATCTGGACCCTATCTCGTGCGGCACCCATGGCGCGCAAATTCATGTCACCTCAAAAGTCAAACCTCCTCGTTCGGCGTCTAATTTCAACTCTCTTAACTTTCTTCGAAGTCACCAAAATCCTCCGCGTGCTTCCGGTGCGTGACGTCACTCGCACCCAGTAACCCCATCACTCGCACCCCGTAACATCTCTGACTGACACGTCCGCCTTTAGCACGTCACACCTGCATCAAGTTTGCACCTAACTAACCCATGTGCTGAGCCGAAAGGTTCTCAGCCTAACAAAACCCAAAGGCATGAACCGAAATCCCTCGGCTATTATATTACATGCATATTTTGACACCAAAACACCACAACAATAACCCATGAAGGTTGATATAAGATCAAACAAAGAAAAACCAAGCTAAACCATTTAAAGAGGAGATGGCACCATCTTAATTAAAATACCTGAACTCTGTTTTATTTGTGTTCTGGCAGAGTCCAATGCCTATTTCTACATGCTTCATAGTATGCTGCAAAGAACTGGCTCAAAACAACCTAAATTTCAAAAGTTTTCCGAATCCTATTTTGTTATAATATTAAAAAAGATCAGTGTTCAGTCACCTATTTAAACTTCTAGCCAATTCTTTTCACTCATTTACTCCCAGATTTTCACATGAGAAATATTTGAGCTCTAACATCAAGCTTGTGTAGAAATAGGAGTCACTTTTAATGAGTACTTAACTCTTGCACAGTGAGAGTTTCTGATGCAGTCACTGATGTCTCTTTACCTGGCTTCAGTATCAGTCGTCAAAATATTCCAGTCGAGCGTCCTCTCATCATGATCATTTTTTTTTAACTTTCTTCTCATGTGTAATTAAAACGATGCCTTACTCGAAGAGATTCCTTCAGAAAATAAAAAAAAACAAGGTATATCGATGACTATAAGAAAAACAAATATATCTCTTTTATCATTACGTGTGTTTTGAGTTATGATTACCAAATAGGATTACCTGAAAACCGGCAACATTAGAAATACAGTCTACGAGAGATTTTTTTTATTTCCAATCTAAGAGAAAAATGATCTGACAAAATGTAGAAATATGGCATATTTAAGAATTGTACCCACATGAAACATTTTAATGGAATATTGTATAAAACATAAGAGAGAGAGAGAGAGAGAGAGAGAGAGAGAGAGAGAGAGAGAGAATTCTTAAACAAGTCGCCATGACCTTTATACAAATATCAAGTTATTTTTTTCCTTTCATTTGATTCAAATAGAAATAACGAGTTTTGCTCTTCAATTTGTTTAAATAAAAAAAAAATCCAAGAAAAACGATGTTAGTTTAGAATATTTGCATTTAAAATATATAGAATATAAGAACAAATTCAGCACAACAGCTGGCGTTTAATCAATTCAAAAACTGAGCGTATAGCCTATTATAACGATAACAAAGATTAACCAAAAATCCCCCTGAACCCCACTGATAAACTTGAAGGAAAACAATAAAGCAATAACAACTACACTTGCTATAAGACGCAACAAAATAGGAAATGTAGGGTACGTAGTGACAGAGATGAAAGGATCAATCATATAATAAGCGAATGCTGCAAACTAGCTCGAAAAGAGTATAAGACAAGACCCGACTGGGTGTGAAAGGTGATCCACTGGGAATTGGGCAAGAAATTGAAAATTTGACCATGCGAACAAGTGGTATATGCACAACCCGGAATCCGTACTCCGAAATTACAGAAGAATGCCTGGTGTGTACAGAGAACCACATTTTCGTCAAAAAATCTTGAGTAATAAGGTAAAAATGGATTAGCTACTACGAATCTGAGTGGAAAAAATAGTTCATAGAGTGGAAACACACTGACCTTCTGACAATGAAAATATTCCGGGCGCAGCGATCAGAAAAATAAGGTCATGATGACTGTCTTCAGGGACATGAAAGGAACCATCCTTATTGATTTCCTTGTAAACATTGTTGATTTCTAAGTAAATAAAAAATTAGAAACATAGTTAATTTTTAACTAAATAAAAAAAAAACAAAAACAAAAAACCGAAACACCAAGCTATAATAGATTGTGCTAGATCAAATGGATCCGGGTTATTTTGATTTTAATCTCCGTGTCATGTTTCAGTTTATCACTTCATTATAAATTTATTTCGAAAAGCGCAGACTCAGCTTGCCTCATCAGATGGCTTTTTACAAAATGTAAAGAGAGATCCACAAACATTGTTAATTTGTAACGATATAAAATAAAAATTAAGAAAAAAAAAAAAAAAAAGGCCGACACACCAAGCTATAATAACATGTGGAACATCAAGTAGAACCAGGTTAAATCTCGTTTCCATTCACAGGTTTTGGATTTTAATCTCAGTGTCATATTTCAGTTAATCTCTTTTTATTTCTCTTCATAATCCACTCGTTCTTCTATTTGTTCACTATTATCTCTTCATATTCGAATCTTTTTTTTAAATTAAGAAAAATATCGGTTTATTTGTTCTTTTCCCTTATTTATACCTCATTTAGGAAACTCATGAATTCCTATATTTATAATTCCAGGCCCTTCCCTCATTATAAAAGGTTATTTCGGAGGTTGTTTCACTTTTCACAGCTTGTTAACTTTATTTTCTCTATAGTTTTTTGTATCGCTATTTTAATATTTCAATATTTACCTTCGTCTAATGCCGTTTTTTATCAAAATTAGAACCTTTTGTTATTCTCTTATTAATTAACGACATAATTAAAAAATATGTTTATTAAAGAAATGCCATGCTCTTATGGCAATTTAATTTCTGTTCATATTATAACCATTATTGCTCTATTTATCATAAAATAACTATTTTTTTTATTGATTATTATTACTATTGTTATTATTAATAATATTATCTACTATGTGGTTATATTGTTACTTTATTCCTATGAATAACTACATTAAAAGTTGATATTCTGAATTACAGTATATATATATATATATATATATATATATATATATATATATATATATATATATATATATATATATATATATATATAATTTAGGAGAGTGCCGACAGTGTGCCATTGATTTCGTGTCAACGCTATCCTAACTTAGATATACAAGTTTTATTACTAATATTGAACATGATTTTCTAAGTTATGAAATTCGACTACATTTCATTATCGTCAAAATCATGTATTCAGTCGTTTTTAACTTAATGTTATACTGGATTTGTTTTATCAACCTGGTTGTATATATATATATATATATATATATATATATATATATATATATATATATGATAAATAAACTGATTGTTAAACTTAAATGTGTTAATTCTTTAACAAAAGATATGTCCCAGAATCTTTATTTTATGTATCTATTTTTGTATTCATTAACCAATAGGCGCATTTTAGCTTATTTCAAAATTTCAAGATACTTCGAAGACAAAAATATTTGATTTTCCGCGAAAATTTAGAAGGATTAAAATCCAAAATAATTTTAAGAAATCTTTTCCCTCCAAACAATTTTTAAGTCAATTAGAATCAAAAGTAAATCATCAACTTTATAAACATTTTTATTTCGTGTTTCCCTCAATCGTGTAAATAAGCGAAGAAATAAGCATTTCTTTTGTATGTATGGAATTATTATTTAACTTTTTTGGTTCATTTCTTTTGAATGAAAATCTGCATTCTTTCAAGAATGCATTTAATCTAAATTTCGTTTAATTTTTCTTAAAATTGAACGAATATTTTACTTTTTAAAATTTCTTTTGCGTACTACTGTCTGCTGTAGATAAGAAAAAAAAAATTCAGCAAGAGCCGCATATACATTCTAGACGTAAATCCATTTTTCTTTCTATATAGTGAAACGCTCAAACAAAATGCTTAGGGCACATGTCCATTTAGATTAGGTTAACTGAAACTGCTATATCCACGAATCTTAACCATCTCTTTTTAAAATATTTACGCACCGAGTAATATTATATTTACTTACAAGAAAAGATTTTGTAAATTCTGATTTTCAGCAGATTTTTCACTCAATTTAAAGAAATTTAATTCTTAAATTTGTAGATTGTAGTATTTATTCAATCATTTAAAAATTTTCCATCCATACAAATTTATACATACACACACACATATATATATATATATATATATATATATACATATATATATATATATATATATATATATATATATATATATATATATATAGTGTTTGATGCTATTATAGCAGACTAGGGTGCGCACCCCATATATATATATATATATATATATATATATATATATATATATATATATATTTATATAATATATATATATATATATATATATATATATATATATATATATATATATGTATATATATAAAATACATGAAGAGCTAATGTTTAGTATTCCAAAGATATACATGGTTTTCCCACTTTCACAGGCACTGAGGTCCGATTATATATATATATATATATATATATATATATATATATATATATATATATATATTAGCTCTTCATGAATTTTACACCTATTAGTACACACACACACACACACACACACACACACACACTTACACTTTCTCTCTCTCCCTCTCTTTCACTCTCCCTCACTCTTAGAAATACATTCACATGCACACACAGTAAAGCAATATTCTATACTGCAAATATTTGCCGTAAAAAATTTAAAAAATTACTCTATCATCAATAGATTTCCTAAAACATTTTAAAACCTAAAACCATTAAATTATTCTTTTTATTGCTGCTATATTTTTCCACTGGTAAGTTGTATTAATCTATACTTCCAGGCCCAGAGACTGAATTCATGGCTCCCAAGGACCCAGAAGAGATCTTGCGTTTTTATCCACTGAGTCATATTGAAATAAAATATTTTTATTTGACATTTTCACGAGCGAGTCTACTTGTATAATGTATCGATACATACAATTTACTACTGAGAAGGCATGTTTAGCGTAATGGTTATCGTCGTTGGAAATGGAATCGATGACCCGAGTTCAAAACCTGGACAAGGTTGTTTGTGTTTCACTTCATGCTAACGACCTTGGGAAACGCATGCATCCCTCCCTTTTTCCTTCCCCCCAAACCCGGGGAAAATAGTAGAGTAGATCAGTTTATTTAGCCTGGATAGAAGGAAAATTAGCCTAGAAGAAGGAAAATTCTTAATTTAAAGCATCTGCTCTCCAGTTAAAAACTGACCCTGTGTCGTATCTTGTCCGTAGCAGAGAGGTTGGGTAAATTCACTCATAGAATTTACTAAAGTGAAAGACTAAAACGCAGCATCGGGTATCAAGTGAAGATCGAACCTGCTTTACTAAATTACCTTAGATTTTCACGAGGCTTAAAGTGGAAGAAACTCTCAGAGAATCCAACACCCTAAAAATGGTTGTTAGCGAACCTCGTTAACAATTCTGCCACACGAGACACGTCTTTCAAAACTAAGTGTAGAATATACCAGGTTGAAAGTTTGAACACCGTGTGAGGACCGACTCCATATGAACTGATACTTGAAACCATCTTGTTAAGCATTTCATTGATAGATGACTCTATTCACACTTATAGGAGTGTGAACATCATCATCATCATCATCATGTCTTGTTGAGAGAACAAATTCCCTTGACTATCTCATCAACCGTGCCTATTAGTCATTGTCCTTGGTAAGTCTTCAAGATGGCATCCAGTTTAGGTACAGAGCTGATGAATACAAGTTTTTTGCTGATCAATGCAAGTTTTTGCTGTTCAGCCAATGCATTTATGTACTATTGTTTTAATCCGATATAACATAACATACAAATTTTAATCTTTTCTTTTCACACTTTTTTGGACGACCTTTGCATCTAATTAAAATAATGGCGCGAATATTCAATTAATTCATTGATTTTAACGGCATGTCTAAGTTTATTTCATGCTTAGAAGTTCGGGATTCGCGTTCATTGTACGTTCGTATTTACATTTATGGTTTGGTTTGGTTTCTTTGTTTAATGGCATATCAACCTTTGTAGGTTATTTAATGCCAAAGCTATTCTCCAAGAAGAACAGTAGTGGTACAATTTAAACCAAAACTGGGAGGATATGGAGGTTCATACTTTTCCCAAGGGTATTTGCCCGAAAGTGAATGCAGTAGCGCGACTGGAGTACGAACTCGCTTACTACGATTTCGCAGTCCATCGCTTTAACCATTGAAACCACGAGGACAACCCCTTTACATTTATAATGTAGTTTAACATGGGTCTTTGAAAAATATTATGTAATATTAAGTATTCCTATTAAACAGATGTCTTCGACCCATAGATGGGACCCGAACAGATACTATCCTTCCAGGTCAGAATGGACATGGGAGTAATAACAATGAAGGGGTACTCCACAATCCCATGAACTCTATAAATGGAGCTTCATTATCAGATGCACTATAGTCTCATACCTAGGACACACTTTTCTTGGAGAGTTTGGGAGCTTAATCTTAGTAGGGCACACAGGCAGCATATTTCAAGCCCCGACGACAGGCCTCAGAATATTGACATACATCTAATACTGTCCAGTTAAAAGTAAACAGAAATACCCTCAAAATCAAAATGAAAATATCTTCTAATACACTAGTGAAAGCAATCAAAGAATCATGTGAAATCAGGAGAAAGAAATCGTAGCTAAATTAACATTGAATACGAAATGAACTTTGCAGGTTCCACAATAATGGTTTAAACCCTCCCCTCAAAAAGAAAATGGCTCCCAAAAGTTAAAAGTGAATTAGAAATAAGAGATAATTAAAGCCATATAAATAATATCCTAAAAATAAAGAGAAAAGAAGAGAAGCAATAAAAAAGTTATTAGCATTATTTAAACCTGCAGATTTATCTTGTTCACGCTGAAAGGGGTCCATCGACCCGCGACAAAACCTTTTATCCCTAGAGATGAAAACGTGACGTCCGGTTCGTATTCAAATTCGTTTCCGGTTGTATCAGTTAAGATTAAAACATAAAATTAAAAAAAAAATCACTTAGGAGGATTTTTTGGCAATTTCTGTGAATTGGAATAAAATGTTTTCTTCTTTTCTTGAATTCCAACTTTTATGTTTTTGTTTTGTCATAAGGTCTCAGTAATAGAACAGCATCAGTTACCGTGTGAATGGAACAGTAGGCTTGCCAAATGAAGCGATATGCACGAATCAAACGTTAGATTTAATGAAAAATCAATGGGATAGATCATAAAGTCACGAAAATTGCACTCCTAGATTCATCCTTTAATTTCCACGTTGTTTGATATATACATGTACGTTTCTCTTCCTCTTTCCCTCTCTTTCTATCAATGAATGGACGTTATATTTCCTAAATACACATACAATAATGGCGACTATGTCTACTATAGGCAAAAAAGTTATTGAGCCGATTCGATTTTGTTGTCACATTTGAGCATCACTGGAAGCCCACTAGACTAAGTTAAGCTGACTACATACTAGAGAGAGTCTAAAGTTTTACAATATTTTCGTAAGTGCTTCATTGAGGCGAGTATTTAATGTAATCAAAGGAGTTCGAGCAGTGATTGTTATCCAATTGGGGTTTGTAGTATTGTGCCAGTGGGTGCTCTGATATAGTGTCTATTGCTTCACTTGGTGTGTTATTTGAAAGCTGCACCGATGAGAGGGAAATATAGTCTCCCTCGGTAATTTATGCAATACGAATACAAACTGGGACATAGCGCCGTGGAAGTGGGAGAATACCCACCTCTGCAGCTCGTTCCACAAGTTATTAACCCCACGTCGAGAACTTATGTGTGGCCGGATCGAGTGAGTGGCAGGTTCACAGGGAAAAGAAAAAACAAACAAAACACAACTTTGTGGTTAGAACGGCAAGGGAGGATGTAACACTTTGTGGATAATTAGTTCTTGTCTGAGTTTGAGCTGGGAAAAGATTATCTTAACTAACTAAGTCCGGTTGGTAATGTCGAAGTTCGTTGTTCTTTGTTCCGGCCTAATCAACTTTCCTCGAACCCGAACAAAGTCTAACTGCGAGGACCCAAAACGCATCTGTATATATATACAGAATGTTTCATTATTATTTACGGCCAAGGGACACCCACGAATAAACGTGCGTGGGCGTATATATATACATACACACACGCACACATGTATGGGTGCACACACACACGTGTGTATACATGTATGTGCATATATCTAACTCATAGTGTCACAGAAGCAGTAAAAAATTGTTGTGTAAAGGTGCAGTTGATCAGAGTGCAGTAACTAGATGACTGAAGAAATTTTGCTTTGGTTACCAGGACCTCAACGATCGAGCATCGCGAAGCACATTTAACACTATGGATACCCAGGTGGTGCTCCAAGCGATGGAAACAAATTATGTGAGTTGCACTTTGAGAGTATCAGGAAAACTCTAAAGAATCCTAATGGCGTACTGGTTAATATGTTGGACTGTGACATCGAAGTAAACAAGTCCGAACTCCAATCACGCTCAGATTAGTCGGCTGGGGCTGCAGAATACACCGACTGCATCTCTGCAGAGGGGTAGGACCTCTCCAACGAGTAAACTTGATGTGTCAGAAAGCAATCCGATGGTGAGGCTCTAGTGCTGGAGCTTTGGAAAATGTGGAGTACTCCTAGGTCCATTGTATCCCGGAGTGGTTGCACCTAATAGGTTTTTATCTATGGGTAAATTCAGATCGTGAGACTCCAATCATATGGGAGCTTTGGAGAATGCAGAGTACATCACTCCCAGGTTCACTCTGGCCCAGTGAAAGGTTCTGATCTATGGGTCAAATAGAACTGTTTGACATTTAAACTAAGTGCAAACAAATGACTTATGCTGAATTGAATTATAGAAATAGAACTGTTTGATCATTTAACAGTGTATAAACAAATCACCGATGTTTAATTGAATTGTTAATGATACATAGCAATACTTGGAATAATTAAACTATATGCAAACAAAATAGTAATACTGAATTGGATTATTAGAGTTAAATAGCGGTACTTGTGTTACCACTTCACTGTGTGCAAACACGCATTTAATATTGAATAGAATTAAAAGTGTTCATCATCATCATCATCATCATCAAGCTGCACTGCTTGCACGGATTTTCCTGACTCTCTCTCTCTATATATATATATATATCACTCTCACTCTCTCGCTCTCGCTCTCTCTCTCTCTCCGTCTCTCTCTCTCCATTCGTCCCTATCGTTCATCGCTTACGGAATGTTGCCTAGAATACATCCTGTGTCCGCGCAGAGCTGTTTTATGAGAGGGAGTTAAAAAGTAATACCTTTTTCTTTTGTACAAGAATAATTACTGATACAGCAACATGTATCATACATAAAAAATAAGATGATTCTGGCATAATATTTGCCTCTTGAATCATCTTTTATGATAAACATTATGCCAGTGATGAAGTGGCTCAAAGAACCGGCAACATAATTTTACGAGGTGGATATACATGCTCTTTTCAAAAGTGAAACATTGTTATTGAGAGAAATTGACAATATTGAAAAGTAAGGATGTGATCCACAGAGAACCAGCTTCATTTTAATCTATGATATAGGTTCCTGGACCGGTAATTAATTCTGTACTAAAGAAAAAGGCATTATATTTTGACTCACCTTCATGTGTAAATTCTTGTTGGTCAGCCAACACTGGCACGTCTATGTGAAAGGATTTACAAGAGAACATCACTTATGATTTCGTTGATGCTTCTCCAGCAATGTTCCGCAAGTCTTGTTCGTCTTATTTGGATGGTTTTAGAGATGGAGGTAAGTTGCTGTACAGCTGTCATTTTGTGGGCTGTTGCATCTAGGATGTGTTCAATAGAGCTCGTAGCATTTTTGTTTAGTTCCCGTCAAGCTTTTTTCTTTACGTTTTGTCAACGTTCATATTGTTCATTCGTACTGTAGTATTGACACAGCCGCTGCTGGGAAGAAATTCCGTTTTAATTTATCGGATAGATTAGACTTTGTTACTGTGAGATTGCAATAATTGAAACCATTTAACTGTGTAAAAACTATGGCAATACTAGTGTGCAAACAAATTGGTTTCAACTCATTTAAAACTGAAATTACCTACAACCTATTCACTTAAAAATCATATTTGTATACAATTTTGGTTGTATGCAAACAAATGATTGATGCTAAATTTTTACGGATATATATCAATACTAAAAAGCCATTTAACTGTCTTTAAACAATAATTAATATTGTATTATTCATATATACATAAAATCATGTAAGAGTGCGCAAAACTTTAATATGTTATCCACGAAATGTGTTTACAAAGAACATATTTAATATATATGGTTGATATGCCACAAACCCCACCCAACCCAAATATACTTATCTTTTAATTTATTTAATAAGCTGAACTTGGTTGTTCTACAAGGCTAGAAGTATAGTGCACCGAGTAAGACTCGAACCCACTCACAATGGTCTTCTAATCTAGCTCACTAATGATTAGACCACGTGAGGTGTCCATTTTTATCTTTATAAACAGTTAGGCATATTATACATGTCATCATCGTCATCAAGTAACGGTGATAACACTGAGTTCCCTCACCCTCTCTCGATATCCGTTTTAAAGTGATATGGTAGGTCCAAGTTAAAGATAGAACGGGAGGTTTATTTATGAGGAATGAGAGAAAGAAGAAAAATCATTAGAAGAAAAACACAGAGAGAGAGAGAGAGAGAGAGAGAGAGAGAGAGAGAGAGAGAGAGAGAGAGAGAGAGAGAGTCTACGGAACGGACAGCTGACCACTAAGGAGTCAGGCCAAAGCACTCATTGTAGGTCAGCTAGTCACAGGTGAATAACTTAGGTATTTAAAATGACTAGAAAAAAGCCCGGAGCTATCAAATCATTTGCGCAGATGTGGAAACACCGGAAACGGATATGATCCTTCCTCCCTCCGATAGCAGGCAAAAGTAAGGAGACATCCCGGGTTTGAAAGTTAGTTGGCAGCCGGCCGCGATAAGGTATAGACGAAAGTTAACTCTAGCCAGGACAATGTGAAGATAATCGAAAGTAGCGGCTCTCATTTTGGGGAGAACTTCAAAAAGGGACCTCACACCAGGCGTGAAGCTGTGAAGACGAAACCAGCGAACAAGTACGTTAGAATTGCAACAGAAAACCTTTAAAAAAATCAAGGTCTGTCTCTTCAATCTTTCTCCTCATGACATGTTGTTTCTCTTTGTCCAGCTAATACAGCCAACTCAGTTATCATACTCTGTTTCTTTCTCATGATAACTACTTTAAAAGTGTAGTAGAGAATAAACTTTTGTGTAAGTGAACTATGGAAGAATTTGGTGTGTTCGTCACCTTTTCTCACGGTGAGGTTACAACCGTAAATTTGGTGTGTAACGGTTCAACGTCCTATTTCGGCGCAGAAATATTGCATCGTACGTAAGTTCTTACGGGACGGCTATCAATTGCACGTCCATATGTAGGTGGCCTTCAGTGGACGTTGCTTATGCGTTCGCCCTTATTTCTCAAGTTATGCCCCACATATCTTATTCGTTTTATTTTGATGCTTTGCAAGATGCAAGGTAAGTGGTCGTATCGAAGTATATTTTCCACATTTAAAAATAAATATTTTCACATTTGAATATATATATATATATATATATATATATATATATATATATATATATGTAATCACACTTACAGAGGGCGCAATAGGTAAATTATAATAGTTTTTAAAGAGATAATTGATTTCGCACGTGTAATGTGTCAATTTTCTGTGCAGCAAACTAGAGTCGGTTGGTCACTGCCTATAAGGAAAGTAACACTATAATGCAATTTACACTCACAGAAATGTGGAAACAGCATGTTGCAATGCATTGCATTCACACGTAAGTTCCAGTACGAATATTTCACAGTATTTAGGTGTCAACCTTAGGACAGTACAGAGGATTCGAAAAGAATTAGTAGAGCCCAATGGTGCTTTCGAAGGTATGGCATCTCGGAAGCCTCACTCTGATCGATCTGATACGAAAAGAACTCCCGAATTCGTTAGTGAGATCCAGGCCGGGATTAACAGCGATTCTAGCCAGTCAATCAGGTCCTTAGCCAATGATATTGGTGGGCCTGAGTTTCTTATTAGGAAAGTAAAGCAATAAGACATACGGTCTTATGACCGATGAGAACCGTAAGTAAATATAATAATATTCTTTATTTAAAGGATGAATAAGAACTACATAGACTGTAATTGCGAATTTATCTCTAATCCCTGCAACTTATGTCTCTCTCTCTCTCTCTCTCTCTCACACACACACACACACACACGTGTTTGTGTGTTTGTGTGAATGTCTCTGTGTGCGTTCATATATGTGCATTGAAATGATTGTGTATTCATTAAAATGTCTCTGGTAATATGTGTATATATTTTAAGTACAGCGATTAATTTACATTTTGTTAATATATTTATAGCTGAGGTATGTATCAATGTGTATGTATCTATGTGAGAGAGAGTGAGAGAGAGAGAGAGTGAGAGAGAGAGAGAGGAGGGGGGGAGCTTTATCAGTCGTCAATGACGATCACACACTTTTAGCATCTATGCTTTCAATTATACGAAAGGATGCTGAAATATAAAGGCTGGAATTATACCCTTATCACCAAGTTTTAAATTTTCCTTTTATGACTTATATACGCATGTTTGGTCACTCACATACATTAAAGGTTTATTGGTGTAATTAAATTAAGTAACTCAACAGAATAAATGCATTAACAACAAATATTAAATAATTGAATAATTGGATAATTTCAAAGGAACATTCTCTTATAGTTAGGTTTATGATACTATCTATCTATCTATCTATCTATCTATCTAATCTGATTGATATTGCCTAGTCAGCTGGGGTTATAGAATGCGCTGACTGCATTACTGCTGGGAGGTAAGACCCTTACCAACAAGTGTCCTGGATATCACATTAAACCAGTCTTGGAGCTATGGGGAATGTGGAGAAAACTTCATGGCCATTATACAGAATGGTAGCAGTTGTTTGTTCGTTTGTTTGGGTTTTATGGCATATCAACCTTTTTAGGTTATTTAATGCTAAATCCATTTTATACAAATTAACAGTTCTATTTCAAACAATTCCCTTTAGCATAACTACAAAGTTTAATCGTCAAAAAAATTTCTATTTCAAGCTATCTAGTTTAGTCAAACATTTTTTTTTCAAACAATTCAGTTTATAGGTATAGTTTGTTGTTTACACACAGTTAAATGCCAAAATAGTTCTATTTCAAAAATTCAGTTTAGCGTAAGTACACTTTCAAACGACTCAGTTTACCATAAGTACACCGTTTAGGTCTTTTTGACCCAGAGATAGGACCCTATCAGGTGCTACCACTCCGCGCCAGAGTGGACCAGGGAGCGATGGCAATGAAGGGGTACTCCGCATTCCCCAAAGCTCCAGCATTACTGGAACCTCACCATCAGATTGTTTAGTGTCATATCTAGGACACTCGTTGTGGGATTTTAACTCTCTACAGAGATGCAGTTGGGGTATTCTGCAGCCCCAGCCGACAGGGCAAAGTACTTGTTAGAGTGTCATCTATGGGGTCGAATAATACTTTTCCATCATTTATTATACTTGAAACCATTTTATTGTGTACAAACTAATAATTAATATGAAATTGAATAATTAGTATTTGAAAGCAATGCTTGAAACTGTTTAACTATGGCAAAGATAAATATTAGTGTCAGCAATACATGAAACCATTTAACAGTGTACAAAAAGAACTATTAGTATTAGCAAACCAGAAGCCATCTTTTTTATGTGTAAATAGAACTATTAGTGTTGGATGACAATAATTAAAACTATCCGGGTGCAAACAATAAATAGTCATGCTTAAAATCACTCAAATGTGAGCAAACAAATGAACCCTGGCTCGTTTAAAAATAGGGTTAAGTACAACCTATTCACTTAAAAACCATATGTATGTATAAATATATAAGTATAAAAATATATGATATACTATAAGTCTAAATAGGATATGTTATTAGATAACTATCAAGAATTGATATCTCATTAAAGCATATAACCTCACCAAATTTTGAAAGATATATAGAAGGTATTATAGAATAACTGATGTTTATACAACAGCATTGCTTCTTACAAAGCCTTCATCAGATGATGACTCTGGGTTCAGGCATGGTTTCGGGGTCGAAGCATCATTACCACTAGCCCAGAGCACCCTAGCAGTATCTCACGACACCACCAGACTTTGTCAGATTGTTGTCGCTCTATGGGATTGACAGACCCACGCTGATCAGTTAGAGCCTTACTAAGATCTTTTCCATGTATTTCTTCTTGTCTGATGGAGGAAGTCCAAGATTATTCAAGAAAACGGAGGTTGAGTTCGCAATAAAACCTCTGCATTCGACTTCGATAGGAAATACATTTGTTATCCAGTCATTTCTGACACATTCTTCTCGTAGATCCTCAAATTTTTCCATCTTACGCTGATGTGCCCAGTCGAAATTTTCTTCGAAAAGGACCATTAACTCAATAACGAAAACCTTTTTTGCTTTAACGGTCCAAATGACAATATCTGGACGCTTTGTCGTTAACGCCATTTCAGTTGGAAATATGAAGTTATATTTTGAATCGGTTGCGACTTGCCAGCCTGTGCAGCCCTCAAGCAATGGTGGTTTATGCATATTTTTACGTTCAATATTTCCTTCTTTAACGAACTAAATTGCTCTGTTGTTGATGATATTTAGAGATTTATTGGCAGTCTCACAACATATTTTTGAAACCTCAGAAAAAATCTCCTGGACTTCGATATGTCTCCACATCCAGTGAGGATATGTTTGGGGCTTGCAGTTTTCCCAAATGCTCTGCATCGGACGGGTGTAGTTAACCCCCCAGCATGAATGTTGACTGGTGTTGGTAAGACGTCGTAGACTGCTTTTATGAGGAAACTTAATTTCTTTGGTTCCATGTGCTTGAGGTTTCTCCATGTGATAGCTCTGTCTTTTGCACTCTCCCACTTAGTCCATACGCCCTATTTCCTTTGTCTAACAGCTGTAGCAAAACGCCTAACTTCCTGAAGATGATGAATTTCTGCCGACATCGTCTTTCTTCTGGATTCTTTGGACTACCAACTAGAGAATATTAATTACTGCTATACAAGCTTATTTTAGTATTTTCATCTAATTAAAGTATTTATACCCAGTCGCTCCCTACGAATAGGGTATGACTCAAGGTCAACTTCTAAGTGGAGTTTAACAGGTTCGAGTCCAGAGTTTTCCTTCTCTTAGACCGGTTGTCATACAGAAGTTAAAGATCCCAATCTACCCTTCTATTTACCTATAGGTAGAGAAAGACTAGTTGGATGCATACCTTTTCCAAGGTTATTAGCGCTTAGTAAAATTTAAGTAGTTAAAATCCTTGCGTTGCTTTAAAATAGCGTTCCAAGAACAATGCCTTTATTTCCAGGAAAACTACGAGTAGGCTGAAAAGTTCATAGGCTAACCAAGATACTTTCATGGACTGTGACCAAATGAGGTTTATTTTTTAATATGTTTTTTTCTTTTTATTCTCATATTTCTTCCATCAGTGTTGTAGTGCTTAGATTGGTAAAAAAATCACTACCAGCAGTGGTAACGTCATGATATGAACTTTTCGATCTATGAGCTTTTCAGCCCTCCTTCGTTGATTAGTGCAAGTTTTCTGCTACCAAACTTTACAATGTTATTGTAGTCTTCGTATCTTAATAATTGTTGAAGCTGTCATAGAAATAAATTGGGGGCTTTGCTTTCAGGGTGTCCCTTGTGCATATACTGGTTCAGTGTTTGGTTCTCATCCTCCCAAATCTAATATTCGCACCCTGAATGTATGATACGAGGTCCTCTCTCTGCTACATGCTAATTTTCATAAAATGGTATTCAAAGAAACTATATGTAACACGTCCATCTCGAGCTCGTAAAGAGGCTTGAACGTCCTGGTCAAGGTTTTCGAAGTTGTACGTGTTGGCCCTATGCATATGCATAACCAAAAGGAAAATATGGTGTCTTGTCTTGTACAAAACTTCTACATGATTTAGATATCTATCTATCTGATTTTGCATTTAATCATATTGGAAGAAACATTTTATCGTTTAGTGTCTTCCATCTATAATTTTCATCTTTAGTTTTATACTCACAGCGTTTCGGACGATAAATCCTTTGGCCTTTTTCAGGTATATCTTATCGAACTCGATAACCTAAACAGAACTTCGAACCGAGCTCTTTACTAATCCACAGGGGTAGATTGTACAAATTCCGTTAGCCATAACCGGGTTCAAGTGTCTCAGTATAGTAAGTATTCCTTGAGTAAGAGTCATGGTAATCTTTTGATGACTGTGTTATATATTGACCGTCGACCGAGCCGTCAATCAAGAGATACACCTGTGTAAATAAGTGGAATAACAGCGAAAGCAGGTGGGCGTGAGACAGTAATATACACAGGTGCCCGGGGCATTTCGAGGCAGTTGGAGACAAGATGCCGAATTGAGGACTAGCGGCAGACAGAGGGCTTTGGCCCCTCAGTGACCCACGGTTGAGCAACCCAAACCAAGATAAGAAAGAAGTGCTGCTATGAGCGAGGAAGAACTTGGGTCAAAATAATAGTCTGTCCTTGTCTCCACTCACCTCTCACACACAAGAAACATCACCCTTTCAAGAATAAAGTGTGAGAGATATACTTTTATAACGAAGTGTGTTCGTTCGTTCATTGAAGTTCGTCATTATGTTTGATTATGTTTCTGCAAATATTTGTGTATGTATTCCGGTATACAACAGCTGTATTTTTATATTATCAATAGATGCCACTCTTATGGATGAGTTCAACAATCTCGGAAGCAAGCATCTCATCAACTGAAAATGATATCAATACGCGATTAGCATGGACAGTTATCGATGGGTTATCGGTCATATGGAAGTCAGACCTATCCGATAAAATATAAAGTGATTTTTTCCTAGCAGCAGTTGTGTCACTACTACTATATATAGATGCATCAGGTGGACGCTGACAAAGCCTATAGACAAAAAGCGAGTCGGCAATTGCACAAGAATGCCACGAACGATATTGAACAAATCCCGGAAGTAACATCCATCAAAACAACAGCTGTACGGCCACCTACATTCCATCTCTAAAATTATCCAAAGACGAACAAGTCTTGCAGGACACAGCTGGAGTAGTAAGGACGAACTTAGGAGCGATGTTCTCCTATCGACCCCATCACACAGACGTGCAAGTGTTGGACGGCCAACTAGAACTTATCTATAACAGCTTTGTACGGACACAGAATATAGTCTACAAGACTTACCGGAAGCAATGGATGATAAGGAAGACTGGCGAGAGAGAGAGAGAGAGAGAGAGAGAGAGTCAGGGAATTCCGTGCAAGGACCACGACATGATGATGATGATGATGTAGTCCTTGTTATATACTTGTGGTCAGGATAGAACCCGCAAATGATTTCACATTAACAAAATTCCTATTTACTATACGCCATGTGTCCGGTTCGACAATTCCAAGCAATTGTTTCTTTATTCCTTTAACGAGAAAGTATATTAGATTAAAATTGTGACTGGAGTAGTAATAGAAAAATAGATTTATCATGAGAAGAAAAGGACAAAATAATATGTTTTTTTTTATTTAAAGTCAAAATCTACCTTGATAAATTGTTTAAATCAATTTATTTTCGGTTTTACTAAAACATGATATGGACACGGACGCACACAAGCACACTCACACACCCAAACACAAAGACACACACATACTTAGACACACTTCTACATACACAGCTTTACAAAAAGAAGAATGACAGGACTAAAGTGTTTCTGTTTAGTTGGGTGAGTCATAGTACAACGGAAGATAAGAACTTTTATATTGATTTTTTGCTATTATTAGGCATCCTTAAAATGAGGATATTTCTGGTTGCTTTGAAAAGGATAGAATGAGACGAATGCCGAAATATTCTCCGGTTAGTTGTCGAGGTTCAAAATATGTTGACAGTATCCCCCCACAGAAGAGTAAGTCCGCCTTAGAAAAGGGGTATTTTGAATAATACACTTAACTAGATCTGTTGGTGAGGCCTATCCAAAAACCCCTGAGGAATGTGAAATAACCTTTTATTCCCATTAGTCCCAGCCCCATTCTGACCGGAGAGGTAGCACCTGTTGTGATTTTATACAGAATTCAAATAAATCTGTTTAAAAAGGATTTGTAATTGATAGGAATATTTGTTGCTATATAACTTTAAATTATTTATACTGAGGACAGTTATTTAAAACTGTAATGTTTACTAATGATTACTATTAGTAACTAGAAGCCACATAGCTGTTGGTTTGTTGGTTGGGTTTTATGGCATATCAACCATTGTAGGATATTTAATGACGAATCCATTTTTATCCATATAAACAGTTCTTTTTCAAACAATTCAGTTTGGCATTTTTGGTTTGCACACAGTTAAAAATAAAAGAAGTTCTATTTCAAACGATACAATTTAACATGAGCACAGTCAACCTCAATCAATTCAGTTTTGCATAAGTACATTGTTTAGTTCTATTTGATTATCAGGTGCTAATACTCCGGGCCAGAGTGGAATTGGAAGCGATGGCAGTAAAGAGGGTACCCCTCATTTCCCAAAGCTTCAGATTTACTGGAGCCCCACCATCAGATTAATTAATGTCATATCTAGGACACTCGTTGGATGAGTTTTACTCCTCTGCAGAGATACAGTCGGTGTATATAACAGCCCCAGCTGACTGGGTCACCACATAGCTGAGTGACAACTATTAGATGAAAATAATTACTTGAAACCATATGATAATTCGTGTTAGATACAAATACTCTAAGCCATACAACCGTGTTCAAATTATTTTTATAAGATATAAATACTTGATATCAGATAACTACCCGGGGGTGTACTCATGGTGTAATGCTTAAAGCGATGGACTGCGGAATCATAGTAAGCGAGTTCGAACTCTAGTCCCGCTATTACGTATACTTTCGGCCAAATACCTTTGGGAAAGGTATGAGCCTCCTTATTCTCTAAGCTATGAGTTAAATAGTACCACTACTGTTCTTCTAGAAAGATGGCCTTGGCATTAAATAACCTACAAAGGTTGAGATGCCATTAAACAAAAAGATCCAAATCGAACCATAACTATGTGCCTAAAGAAAAATCTCAAGAAACAACAACACAAAAAATGTGAATATGAAAACAATTCTCTAACCTCTTCGAATAACTCCAGATTGTTTGATATGCCTTTGAAATCAATCAATCAATTTGAAGTGCCCTAAAATTATAAACAGACATAATCGTGTGTAGCTTCTCTTTTCAACCGAATAACTGCAGATTCTTGACATTGCATGAAGTCTATGAAGGGCTGATATATCTATCTAGACACGTTGGAGAACAGTCAAGAATTGAGTTGATTCTGGTTGTAGGAAACTTAGTAAGGTCTAAAACATTTCTTATATTTGCTGATTGGGGTTTAAAACGGTGGATGATCAATAGTATATTAGTAAGTCAGTTGAGTGTTCATAGAACCAGTTTTAGTTAACAGTCACACAATATGAGGGGGATCATTATTCTGCTTTAATAAATCATACCATGGTCAAATAAAAGAGGTGGAAATTGTCTATAAGTCCTAGGGAGATCATACCTAAGATGGAGCCCAGCTTCACTCATATTAATTACTAATTCCAATAGAATTCCATCAAAAACCATGACCGAATTAATTATAGTACAGATAACACCCAGCTTACAAGATGGATCAATAGTCTCTTGTAAATTATATTTGATGCCGTATGATTGTATATTATTTATTCTAAGAACTGTTGATTGAAGCTATTTACTAAGGAAAATTAGATTTAATTACTTGAAACAATATAACTGCAAACACATGATTATTTTTAGATAGAATTAATGACTCGCAATCGTGTATAAAATTTCAGTCTAAGATGCGAATACTTGAAACAGTAGGATTGTGTGCAAAATATTTTCATTAGATAGGAATACTGGATATATACGTGGTGTCTTTAATAAGTTTCCAGACTTTTTATACGGGCATTTACAATTGTCGTAGACTTTTGAAAATTCAGTATGTTAGTGCTATTCATCTTATGAGATGACTGACCAATTTTTATGATTTCAGCTTCAAATGAACAGCTACAGCAGCATTTGGAATACACCCTACTAAAACCTGATTGTCACAGCTGGTGAATTTTCGAAATACAATCTGGCACTTTAGAAGAACGATATGCAATAAAATTATGTTTTAAACTTGGAAAAAATGCCATAGAAACGTATGGAATGCTTCAGACTGCTTTTGGAGCATCTTGCATAAATCGAGCATCAGTTTTTGAGAGGCATAAGAGATTCAAGGAAGGCATGGAGTCTGTGAGGGATGATGAGAGGTGTGGAAGGAGTAAGGAAGTCAATACACCAGAGTTGATTAGCCAAAGGGTTCGGGTTAGGGTTACTATGTTTTGGTTTTAAGGGAGTTCAGGAAGAGATTCCTAGGGAAGAGGCCAGCACTCTTCAAATCGGGTCTGTGGCATTTCCAACAGGACAATGCACCAGTCCACAACTCCATCCTTGTCACAGACTATTTGACCAAGATAGGCATCAAGACAGTTCCTCAGCCTCCCTATATGCCAGACCTTGCTCCTTGTGATTTTTGGTTATTCCCTAAGCTCAGAGGTTGTCGTTATGAGACAATTGAGATGAAAGAGGCTGTGACAAAGGTCATTGACACGCTCACACAAGAGGACTTCCACGGGGCCTTTCAGAAGTTATTGGAAGGGTACAACAAGTGCATTGCAGCCGTAGGGGATTACTTCGGAGGGGACTAGAGTTTCATGTGTGTATTATCAATAAAAGTGCTCATACGAAAAAAGTCTGACTGGAAACTTATTTAATGATCCTCGTAACTGTGTTTAAACAAATGATTATTTACATATAAAAAGTGCAATTAAAAAATTCTTTACATTCTCAGGTTCGCGCTGAGTTGTCTCATCAGTGAAGTATTTTCTCGAGTTATGGAGAGTTTTGTGTCTTTCCAACATCAGACCTCTCCTAAGGACCTTAACAAAAGCGAATAAATCCTCGATCGCATTAAAGTTGAATTCCTGGATGACTGCAAGACTTCCAGTAGTAATTTACTAAGCCTAGATGTGGCACAAGGTTGTACGAATGAGGCTTTCAATGAGATTCGAATTTATTCGTGTTGGTTTGCAAGACTTCCAATACAAGTAAGTCTAACAGAGAGGGAGATTTTATACAATCCAGGGCAAATATTTTGTCCTGTCGGGATCGGTCTTTGTCTTAATTTCTGATTAATACTATTAAACAAATCAGAAGGACGGATTTTACTGTCATTATTTTACTCAATGAGAACTATCGATTTTATTTTAATAAATTGTAACATTTAAGATATGAGGTGTGTCTGAAAATTAACAGGACTGTTGTTACAAACAATTTATTTCAATTCCAGCAACAAATTACATGGTTTTTCTTTTAAAGTAATTCTCTAGATGGCAATGCATATTTGTTTCTTTATCAGCTTCAATTCTACGCACTACTTGAATGATTCTTCTTGAATGTCCTTCAGTTCCACCTTTACAGATCTCTTGATGGACTTAAAAACTCGGGTCCCTTTGAAGATCCACTTGAACTTGTGGAACAGAAGTAAGTCACTCAGAGCAAGATCAGGTGAATGAGAAAGTTGTTCCAGTAAGGCGAATTTCTGCACACTTATTTCAACCACTCCCGTTACTTTTCAGACATACCCAAATTTTCGATGATAATCTTTTAATCATGATACATTTTCCTGTTCGCATAAAATTCTGTTGACTCTTCATCACAGCACATTTCATTTCCTCGTCACCAGATTCAGCAGTCAGACTATCATCACTTCGGCACCATGAAAGACTCTTTAAGAGTTAAACATTATTCCTTTGACGAGGAAGAGAAAACAGCAGTGATAAAGTGGCTCAAAGAAAAGTCAGCTGAATTTTATGAAGCAGATATATATGCTCTCATTCGAAGGTGGAACATTACTATTGAGCGAAATAGTGACTATGTGGTAGGTAAGGATGTGATCCACTGAGGAACAGCTTCATTTTGATTTAAGATACACGTTCCTGTGTCGGAAATCGTTCCTATACTCAAGAAAAAGGCATTAATTTTTGACTCACCTCGTAATATGCAATGCCACGTCTGTGATATAAAGGCAATTTTATAATTGCTGGCTTGATTTTTTCACGGCATGTCAACCTGGAATATTCTATTATCGGGAGGATTTTGGGTCATATCAGTTTATTCTTATCGTAACATTAATTTTATACACCGCTTCATCAAATGAAAAAGTTTTCGTTCAATTATCTTGTAGTGCTTAATAAGGTAGATGTAGGGTTGTCACCGTTGACTGCTATGTCGGTTATGCTGAATCATTTGTTTGGGAAGGAAAAACTCAAAAACATAATTAGTTTTAGCGTTAGGACTTTCTGTTCTTTAATCTCTCTCTGTCCAGTTACCGAGTCATAGAATCAGGAAGAACTTGACAACGGACACTTTGTGTTAAGCTTTTATATTTTACTATGAACAGGAGTCATCTCGTATCTTTGCTTCGTACCTCGTTCTCGGTTTGCAGTGATCACTTGGCTCCTCACAACCTAGCAACTGAAAGAGAAAAAACTGAATCGAGAAATATATATATATATATATATATATATATATATATATATATATAACCGGCTCATTGGTCTAGTGGGTAGAGTGTTCGCCAATGGTCTGAGAGACATGGCTTCAATCCCAGGTCGTGTCATACCAAAGACTTTAAGTGGTACTTGATACCTCCTTTCTTAACCCTCGGCAATATAAGGTATCTGTCAAATGTAAAGTGGAGCCATCCAAGAAAAGGAGTAGCGCCCTCTCCTACACCTCGGTGTAGTAGCTATTGAAAAGGGAGCCTTCTGGTTGCCTTCGACAACAGTCACTAATTTTACTTTATATACATATACATATATATATATATATATATATACTGGGATACACGAAAATCCCACTCCCGCTTCGGCCTCGGGTTGGTAACAGTTTAAATGGTGATTTCAGTAGGACTGGTCCATGTGTGTTGGATCAAGAGTAACTTATTATAACTAGCCCTCTGAAAGATGTTGAACTCTGTAAACTCGTCTTTCTTTTGGTTATATCTGGGTAGCTTTGAATACAATACTACATGCAAAAGAATAGGACTCATTTGATATAGGAGACATTTGCAACAATCAGGTATCGATGCACTGCCATTCTGATACACACACTCACCAATAAATCTTTTTTTTTTTTTAAAATAAAAGCAGTAAAAAAAAGGAGAAAAAAGAAAAAAAAACAGTTAATCGCCACGCTCCTGTGAACTGAAGATTTTTTCAAAATCCTGAGTGCGCATGCTCTAATGGTCTCAAAACATCAGATTTCAAGAGTTTTTTTTTTGTCGATAGCGTGCGAGGTGATTGGAACGAATGAGAATATGACATGACTTCCTTCAGCGAGTGGCATCCAGTATGTCGGATACTTTGGTCGTAATCAAATCCTTCGTTTAAGCTTTTTCTTAATTTTTTTCTCTACTTGCTATTGGATCGATCGTTGTGGATATCCGTTTAAGTTGTAGAAAAAGAAAACCACTTGAGGAACAATAAAAAATGAAGGGTGATTTGCTTTCGTTTCAAATACTTCTTTTATTGTTTTCTGGTTTACGTGTGTGCTTTGTGAGAGGTCAGCCTTCGTCTTAGGATAAAAATCTTATTAATAACGACTATAGGTCAGCTTTTTCAGATTACGAGTTGGGTTTAGAATGTAATCATCATCATCATCAAATCACGCTGACAGCACGGATTTCCCTGACCCCCCCTCTCTCTCTCTCCATCCGTACCTATCATTGACCACTCTCAGCAGGTCTTGCATACTACATTCTGTGTCCGTACAGAGCTGATATAAATAAATTCTTGCTGGTCAACCAGCACTGGCACATTCATGTGTAGGGGTCCATAGAAAAACGTCGCTTATGAGTTCATCCTTGCTTCCTCAGCAGTGTTCCGTATGTCTTGTTCGTCTTCCTTGGATGGTTTTTGAGATGGAAGGTAAATGGCGGTATAGTGAGGTTTGCTTGGGTGCTGGTTCAAAGATTTGTTCGAAATAGCTCGTAGCATTCTTGTGTAGTTCTCATCTTGGTTTTTCTCTTTGCGTTTTGTTAGCGGTTACGTTGTGCATCCATACAGTAGTATTGACACAGCCAAAGCTTGGAAGAAATCCTATTTTATTCTATAGGATAGGTCAGACTTCCATATGATCGATAAACTATCACTAGCAGTCCACCTATAAGATAATTATGAGACTGATTTATTTTTATTTTTCAGGTTGGCAATCCTAATCAAAAATCAGCTGACAAAGTTGACCTTGAACATGAGTGAAAACATTCAGTTCATATGCATCTAACAGTGTTAACATCTAACAGATACTGTTGAGGAATCATGAATCATTACAAGCGTATTTGGTTAAGATTGTTACTAAAATAGAACACAGTGAAACACACAGTTCGAATATTTGGCGAAAGATGAATCCCATTTTTGTTGACGAAATCAGCCAAATACGACAAAACTGAGAATTCCGAATTGCTCTTATCTGATGACATTTTCCGTTGGTACAAAAGAGTTTTTAACGAGAACTTGTAGGTATGGAAAACATGGTTTACTGTACAACACCTTACTTGGTGTGAAGCTTCCAAATGGAAATAATTTGAAGATCAAATTGATTTGCAATAAAGTTGATAATCATTTTTTCACATAATACGACTCAATACTTAATAAATTGACACTGTATATTTTACTTACCGAGATAATTGAGCCTGTGTATAATTTTGTCCATCTGGTGCAGTTATTAGTTTTATGGAATTTTTGACGATGGAATACAAAATAGAACCGACAGCATTCTCTGTTTGGTGAAAAGATGAACTCCGTTATGGTTGGCAGCTCATTTAACGAACTGAGTTAAATACAATAATATTCAGTATTCACATCAGATCTGAGTAATGTCACTTTTAGTTGGTATATTGGTACAAAAGGATCTGTCACTGTAATCTGTAGGAGAGAACCGTGTTAAATAGGGATTTTATGATGAAAGACACAAAGAAAAGGAGAGAGTTTATATATCAAATCTGACGTTGCTTACCAGAATTTTTGAGGATATTATCGCAAAGAAGGCATATTTACATATCATATATTGACAGCCAAACATTGCCGTGGAGACACTGAGAATATTTTCCTAGAATCAGCAAGCCAAAACTTTATCTAATTAAAAAAAAAAACATTTTGTGTATTCAAGTTTTAAGTGGATATTTCGAAAGAATTACATATCCGGTTTCATTCAAGTTTTTGACGAAACTTAAGTTTGATCTTTAGATTATGATACACGAAAAAAAAAAAAAAAAAAAAAAAAAGAAAAAACGAAGCTAATATCGTTTTTTAAATTGATTAAACACCTGTTAAGAATATTTGATGTTTGAAAATAAAATATTTTAACAGATTTATTCTGCTGTCTGCACATGAAACATCTTTAAAAATTTAGACTTATTATAAAATATACAGAAGGATTGATGGTAATTCATCAAAAGATATTGTACATTATTTCCAAGGATTCACTAAGCTTGTCAGTCTTGTTTACTAGAATCAGATTGCTCAAATAAACTTCAGTCCTTAAGTGGTCACCTCTTTAAAAACAAATCAACTTCATCACGGCTTCACTTAGGTGATCTAATGGGAATCAGTGTTTTCAACTTGATATGACTGTAATCCACTTTTACACAAAGTCTTCATTAGAATTGATTAATGTAGGGGACACACACACACACACACACATACATAGACATACAGACACAAAGTTCTATATATATATATATATATATATATATATATATATATATATATATATATATATAATCGTGGTGTCTGTGACTCTGGGTTTCATGCTTTACACATTCATCAGACACAACCGTGCAATATATATATATATACATATATATATATATTATAAGAGTTGTTGTTGACACTAAATCGCTTTGTGTCGAACCATGTGCAATATAATATGGAGAGTGCTCAGTATCAAGGATAGAGCTAATATTCCATCTTCTTAACCGCCTGATGATTGTTGTTTTGCAAAAAACTTCATGAAACCCAGGGTCGCAGTCTATATTCCATGAATTTAACATATATATATCTAATATATATATATATATATATATATATATATATATATATATATATATATATATATATATATACGGGAAGTTTCCTTCGCAAAATAAATCGCTTGCACTGAGCATTGTTCACAAAAACTAAATGACTATTCATTCAAGTGAGCTTACATGCAACTCAAGAAGATGTTTGTAAATGTTTTCTTTCTATTGAGAATTCAACATTTCCGACAAGGCGAAAGTTGTGAACTTATCATTATTATCACCCTCAAAGCTTGCCAACAGTACAAATGTCCTTGATTCTATCTCTCTCTTACTTAAACCCAATCAATCATCACTCCAGTTTAGTCCTCTAGAGAGCATCCAGTGTCTCAAAAAAGCTAATGAATGAAAATTTTCGATGGTCGGCCAAAACGGGAGTGTCTGAATGTAAGAATCCGTAGTAAAACGTCACTTTTGTTTTCGTTCATACTTTTCCAGCGGTGCCTAGCATGTCTTGCTGGAATAGTTTGTGAGATGAGTGATTAGTGGCCATACAACTGCTATTTTCAAGGCTGTTGCTCCCAAAACATATTCAAATTACCACTTAATCTTTGCGCAGTTCATATTTTGCTTTCTCTCCAGGCATCTCATAAAAGTTTTAGCGGTGTAACTATCCAGCTTTACTCTTTGGAATAAATTCCGTTTTTTGACACCAGATCAATAAGATTCCTATATATATATATATATATATATATATGTGTGTGTGTGTGTGTGTGTGTGTGTGAGTATTTGGACAGCATTTCTTCGTTAATACACATTTGATTAAATATTATAGACGTCGTTTGTCTACACCTTTTTGCATCCGTTCTTTCGAGTCGCCGCATCGATTTTATGGTACATGCTAAGGTCACATCGCTTTTGCAATGTACAGACTCCTGATGATGGCCCACGAGTGGGCATAAAGTACAAGAGAACCAATTAATTATTGGAGGTTTATAAATCAATTCCCGCTGAATACCATAAAATCTTTGCGGCGACTCGAAAGGATAAATACAAAATGTCTATATTGTTTAATTATATATATATATATATATATATATATATATATATATATATATGCGTGAATGTAACTTTACTTAATTTAGCACCAGGTAATCATATTTACCAATCCCTCCGCTCGGGCAGGATATGACACAAGGTCAATTTTTAAGCGGAGTTTAACAGGTTTGAATTCAGAGTTTTCCTTCTAGACAAGTTGCCTCACCAAAGCTGAAGAATCTAGTCTGCCCTACTATTTACCCATTGCTGGAGGGAGAATAATTGGATACATATCTTTCCCAAGGGTATTAGTGCTAAGTGAAATGCAATCAGTCTCGTCTAGGATTTGAACTCGTGTCGCCGTGTCCATTTCCTACAACAATAACCATTACACCACGGGCACCACCAGGTAATAATCACAGTGTACAGAGAACGAAACTCTCTCATTTAGTGAAGGTTTGCGAGAAGACTTGCTATTTGTCTCTTTTTCCCTTTTTCATTCTTACACACTCTGGCATGCGCATTTATTATATGATATGGTTTCCAAATGTTCTTGGAACTTGAGTAATATTATGCAGTATGTTCCTTTGATCTATTATCTGATGTTTCCCTTGTTTCATCAAATAATCTATATGTCTTCCGAGACCAATTCAATAAAAAGATATTTATATAGCGCTTCTCGCGATTACACTAACAGAATCGGAATTCCTATTGTATAACCTTGAGCAAGCGTCAATAGACGGAGGCCTCTTCGTGAAGACAATTAAGAAAGAAGGAGCCATCTCCACTCTAAGTGGCAGACTTCTAAAATTAATCAACCAGTTCGCACACTTTGGCAACAATATCTTATCAACTGAAAGTGATATCAGCATTCATCTTACGAAGGTGTGGACTGCTATTGACAGGTAGGTTGGTTGTTTGTTTAGATTTTATGGCATAGCAACCTTTGTTAGTTATTTAATGCTGAATCCATTTTTATACAAATAATCAGTTCTATTTCAAAAAATTCTGTTTAGCATGAGTACACAGTTTAGTAAACAAAATAAAGTTGGCGACCTTAGTCAAGGGTGTCCCGAAGGCCCCTTTTTCAATAGCTACTAGACTGAAGTGTAGGGGAGTGCGCTACTCCGTTCCATGGATTGCTCCACTTTACCCTTGATCCTTACCTTATTATGCTGAGTGTTAAGCAAGGTGGCATCAAGTACCATTTTTTGAGTTTTTAGTATAAATCAACCTGACAATTGGCGAGCACTCTACTTATTAAGCCAATTGCCCAGTTTACACAGTTTGATTGTCTAAATTTTTTCTATATCAAGCTATTCAGTTTAGCCGCACAGTTTTAATTCAAACAATTCAATTTAATATCAGTATAGTTTTTGTCTACACACAGTTAAATATTAAAGCAGTTCTATTTCAAGCCGTTTAGTTTAGCATAAGTACGCAGTATAAACATCAAAACAGTTCTAGTTCAAGTAATTCAGCTTAGCATAAGCATGCAGTTTAGTTCTCTTTGGCCCGCATATAAGATTCTATAAGGTGCTACCACTCTGGGCTAGAGTGGACATGGGAGCAATGGCAAGGGGTACTGCACTTTCCTTAAAGCTCTAGCATTACTGGAACCTTACCATCAGATTGTTTTATGTCATCATCAGAACACTCGTTTGGAGAGGTCTTACCCCTCTGGAGAGGTGTAGTCGGTTTATTCTACAGTCCCAGCAGACAGGGCAAGCTATTGACAGTTTATGAGTCATATAGAAATCTGATCTCTTTGATGAAATAGAACAGGACATCATTGCAGTGACAATACTACTCTATGAGTGCACCACATGGATGCTAACTAAAAGCATGGAAAAAAATCTAGATGGAAACTACACAAGAATAATGCATGCTGTTTTGAACGAACAATGGAAGTAATATCCCACAAAATAGAATTTGTACGGCCACTTACCGCCATCTTGCAAACCATCCAAGTAAGACTAATAAGATATGTAGGGACTATCTCATAAGCGATGTTCTCGAGTTGACTTGTACACGTAGACGCACCAGTGTTGGCCGACTAGCAAATATTTACATATATAAGTTCTGTGAAGACTCTAGATTCAGTCTAGAAGACCTCCTAGGAGCTATGGATGATAGGGACAGATAGTGGGAGAATCTGGGAAATCTGTGCTGTTTGTATAACCTAGTAATAGGTAACTACAAGATGAAGAAATATGGATTTGTTTACAAATGGGTTAAAATAGTTTTGGCACAACAAGCTGGAGTAAAAAAGATAGTCTATGGAGTGGAAACATACTGACTCTCGGATGAAAAAAAAAACAAAAAAACAAACAAACAAACTTTCTGGTGCTGTGGTCAATAAAGAAGGTTATGCTGACGGTTTTCTGGGACATGAAGGGATACATTACTATTTTCTTTAAAAATGTGCACTGTAACCAGTCCTTTTTTATTGCCAATTTCTAAGAAAAAAATTTATCTCATTTATTGAATGACCCTTGTATATAGAGTACTCTGGTATCCGGCAAGGCAAAAATGTAAACAAACAAAAGCTACAACATAATGACTTATAATTCCCGAGCTGACGTGGTTCGTTTGTTTGCTGGGCGGTATAATAGTAAGTCTAACGTAAAGTTGGGTGGGTTTCACTCCTAGCTTCAAGGGTCCTACGCGTCTAGCCACACTGAAGAGTAGTGATACAATGAAACAGTCTGTCTGTGGATGACTAAATATATATATATATATATATATATATATATATATCAAAATATATATAAAAACCTCTCTCAATCTCTCTCTCTCTCTCTCTCTCTCACTATATATATAGCGAGAGAGAGAGAGAGAGAGAGAGAGAGAGAGAGAGGTTTTTATACATATTTTGATACTTATATATTGTAATAGTCATTCATCGAGCATTCCTGTATAATTATATGAAACTTGTCATATTCTATATCTGAATAATTCCAAACTTATCGTCTCGTATGAATAAAGATTTGATTTGTAAGCATATTTAAACGGTTATAATATGGTAGACCAGAATCACAATGGATATAAATAGGTAGGGATATATTGTATTACAATATAATATGGATTATTGTACAATGTTGTTATTATATTTAGGGAAGAGAATTGGGCTAGAATATAATAATGAATTAATGAATTGTTGCGTAAATATTATATTTACTATAGTTATCTGTGATAGTACGTGCGTAATGAAAATAATGAAATGGTTACAATAATAGTTTGTAGTTTTTTGTACGATCATGATTATAACTGAAGAGCAAAGTGTTGTCATTATAAAATTAAGCAAATAGATGGTGGCTTTGGGAGGTATGGGTAATAGTTGGGCGGATGAGATGTTTTTTTTTTATAATTATATGTTTTGTGTTAATGTTGTATGATTTATACACTATTGTAGAAAAGGATAGAGTGTAAATAGTAGATAAGATGAATCTAGAGTGTTGAAGCCTATTCTTAATGTTCATAAAAATGTAAATTTAACAGATAGTGGAGGCGTATGGAGAAGGGTATGGGGGTTAATGAAGAAAGATAGTACATATATTGTGACAGATATACATATATATATATATATATATATATAGATAAATTTGGTATCTGGATATGCACACGCATTTATTCCCAGATGAGCATGTTTGGATCGATAGATTTATATTATTTTATTGCATGCCAACTTTTTGGGGTTATTTAATGCCTATTGGTTAGAGAATTACATGAGTTCCTATTCACATTTTTCGTATTATTTTTTCTTAAAGGATTTTTTACACACGGTCTTATCGAATACGGCATGAAAAAATATTTGATCCATATATGAAACCCAGGCAGGTACTACCACTCGGAGTCAGAATGAACCCGGAAGTAATGGCAATGAAAGAGTACTCTACACTCCCCAAATCTAGAGAAATGGAGTCTCACCATTTGATACAGTTTAGTTTCATACACAGGACTCACAAGATCAAATAAGTAAATATCTGTTTACGCACACACACACACACACACACACACGCCAACACACGTGAATCTCATCTTTACTATCTGTTTATTCATGCACGCACACACCCATCATCACACACACACACACACACACACACACACACACACACACACACACACACACACACACACACATTCGTAAGATTGATAAGAGAAATAATAGGAAAAATAATTAAATATTAAAAAAATGAAGCGATACACATAGACGCAAGGAGTGTAAGGAGATAACTAATCAAAAATTCATATAAAAATTTGAAAACAAGTCGGAAAATATTAATTTTCTAACGGCGTGTTCGTTTTTTTTCTATTTTTGCTTTTATTTTCATGACTGAAAATCAGATTTAGGAAAGCTTATGTATTATAAAACCCACACTCACGCCTCTGAAACGACAATAAAACACGTAATACAATCAGCACCTCCAAAAAATCCTATTTTTATTGTCTACAGTAAAACATGGGAATAAAATCGAAGGACATTAAGTTAGAAATAACTTTATTAGCCAGCTTATGAGATTGAATTTTTTTGTTTGCTCGCTTTTTGCCATTAATCTATTGGATGTTACGCGAAGGTTACTCTTACTCCAACTTATTTTATTTCTCTTGTTCATCAGTCTTCTCCGATGTTACATGAGTATTCACGGCTTCATCAGCGGGTGTCGTGGAATTACTGTAGAGAAATTACATGCCTAAATATTTTGATCAAAATCTGAAACTATGACGAAATCAACAGTGACGAGCCCCAGATCATTTTCTTTCTCAATGACAGTGTGAAGACAGGCAATGGCTCTTGGCAAATAGGTCTCAGCTGTTGGGTTTATTTAAAAGTCAGAATTCGTCAGAAGTTGTGTCTAAAGATTATAATAGAAATATATAAGGCCAGTATGGCAATTGATGGATTTCTTTTATTAAGTAAGGATGCTTTTTTCACGTTATCTCATTTTTCACTGACTGCTGTTGACGCCAAAAGAATTATACATTAGGCTCTTAATTTTGTTGGTATGCCCTCGGCTGCTGCTTCTGAATGGGCGGTAACAGAGGTTTCATATTCGTCATTCGGGGTATGTCTTTCAGATTTTATCCGAAGAGCATCAAACTTGTTTTTTGAGTTACCGTAAATTGACAGCGTTAATTATCAATTGTGAGAAACATTTTATTTACACAGAATAAAAAATTGTATTTCACTGTTAGTCAAAAGTCTAAGTGAGCCGAACGAAAATTAATGGATTGGCCTGTGGTTTTTTGGGGGTGGGTGGGGAGGCAGGGGGATCATGTAGTAGACAGTCATTAATTCTGCCAAGCAATTAGTTTTAAACGAGCTGGAGCACATCTGTTTTCACACTATTAAATGGTTTCAACTATGGATAACACTAATAATTCTAAATGGCTGCCAGTATTACTATTTAAAACTAATAATTCTATTCTATAATAATTCTTTGTTTTTTAAGAATTCCTATCTAACACTAATACGTCTATTCAATATTAATCACCTGTTTACACAAAGTTAAATGGTTTCTTGCTGGTTGGTTCTTTTGGTTTATGGTATATCAACCTTTGTAGGTTACTTAATGCCAAATCCATTTTTATACAAATAAACAGTGTTACTTAATGCCAAATCCATTTTTATACAAATAAACAGTTCTATTTCATACAATTAAGTTTAGCATGAGTATACATTTCTATTTCAAGCTATTCAATTTGTCAAACAGTTCTAATTCAAACAATTCAGTTGAGCATAAGTATAGTTTTTGTCCACACACAGTTAAACGCCAAAATAGTTTTTTTTAACAATTCAGTTTAGCGTAAATACAGTCGCAATGCCAAAAACAATTCTAATTCAAACAATTCAGTTTTGCATAAATACGCAGTTTACATGTCAAAATAGTTCTATTTCAAGCAGTTAAATTTAGCGTAAGTACGCAGTTTAAATATCAAAATAGTTCTGATTCAAGTAATTCTGTTTAGCATAAGTACTTGGTTTAGTTTTCTTTGACCCATAGAAAGGGCCCTATCAGGTACTACCACCAGAGTGGACCTGTGAGCGATGGCAATGAAAGAGTGCTCCGCATTCCCTAAAGTTCCAGCATTACTGGAACCTCATCATCAGATTGTTTAGTGTCATATCCACGAGATTCGTTGGTGAGAGGGTCTTTCCCCTCTGAAGAGATTGTCCAACCGATTGGGCAATAAATGATTTCCGGTTAAGTAATTGTTTTAATGGCATATCCAACCTTGATGGTTTTTTAATGTCAAGTTCTGTTCATATATATATATATATATATATATATAATTTATAACTGAATAGATTGTTGGTAAATTTATTGTAATACGAGTTAGAGTTCATTTGTTTGTTGGCCTAATTGCTGGGGCTGTTCAAAACACCTACTGCATCTCTACAGAACAGTAAAACACCTGCAAAGGGTGTCCTGATATGACATTAAACAATCTGAGGCTGAGGCTTCAGTAATGCTGGAGCTTTGGGGAAAACGGAGTACCCCTTTATTGCTATCGCTCCGGCCCCGAGTGGTAGCGCCTGATAGGGTCCTATCTATGGGCTAAATAGAACTAAACTGTGTACTTATGTTAAACTGAATTGTTTGAAATAAAACGGTTTTTGACATTTAAACTGCGTACTTACACTAAACTGAATTGTTTGAAATAGAACTGTTTATAGGTATTAGATAGTCGGCATTAAATAACTTACCATGATTAATACGCCGTTAAACCAAACCAAACCAAACTAAGGATTTGTTTGCATACAGTTGAATGGTTTCAAGTATTATTATTTAACAGCAATATTATTTTTGATTATAGATAATCTTTTTTTTCCACCTCTCTGAAACGGGTAGAAAAATTCACCTACCGAGGAATCAGTGTGACATCGACACGCGGCTAACGAAGGCATGGACGGCCTTCGATAAGCTATCGATCATATGGAAATCAAACCTGACCGATAAAATAAAACGCAGTTTTTTCCAGGCAGCGGTCGTGTCGATACTGATGTATGGATGCACTACATGGATGCTAACAAAACGGCTGGAGAAGAAGCTAGACGGCAATTACACAAGAATGTTGTGAGCAATATTGAATAAGTCCTGGAGGCAACACCCCACAAGACACCAACTATACGGCCATCTGCCTCCCATCACGAAAACTATCCAACTTAGACAAACCAGACACGTAGGATACTGCTGGAGAAGCAGAGACGAGCTCATAAGTGATGTACTCCTATGGACCCCCACATATGGCCGAGCAAAAGCAGGACGACCAGCTCGAACATACATACAGCAGCTATGTGAAGATACGGGATGTAGCCCTGGAGACCTGCCTGAGGCGATACACCAGAGGGAAAAGTGGCGACAGAGGGTAAGGGATATCCGTGCTAGCGGCACGACATGATGATGATGATGATAGATAATCAGTTTATCACAGTTAAATAGTTTAATATATTGCTTTCCAACACTAATAATACTATTTATCATTAAGGATTTTCGAATTATTATCTTCATCTTTATTGTTATTTCCACAACGTTTCGGCCGACATGTCCTCCGGCTTTCTTCAGGTATTTGACGAACTCAGGAACCTACACGGAACTTCGAACTACGTCCTTTATTGAATTCACGGTGGTCGCCTGTTCTGATTCCGTTAGCTATAACCAGATACAAGTGTTAAGTATTCTTGTATTGGTACTCGCCTGTAATCAGGATTGAACCTGCAAGCACTAGAGGATTGTTTACTTAGAACCTTAGGGAACCAACGCCTATAACCGTTACGCTATGTGTCCTGCTGATAAAAAATTCAGACAACTAATATTATTAAATACTAATAATGTGTTTGCACATAGTTAAATGGTTTCAAATATCATTATCCAACCCTAATAATACTATTTACTATCTATAATGTTTGCAGATAGTTATGTGGTTTAAAGTACGGTTATCCAACATTAATAATACTATTTGATATAAATAATCTGTCGGCAAATAGTTAAATGGGGGTTCAAGTATTGTTGCTTAATATTAAAAATTCTATTTATCAAGTATTTCGCTCTAAAAACAATTTGCACACTGCTGAATGGTTTCAAATAACACGCAATTGGTAATATTAATCATTTGTTTGCACATAGTTAAATGATTTGCTATTTAACACTAATGATTCTATTTATTATATGATTTCAAGTAGTACTATCTAATTCTCATAATTCAATTTAATATTGATTATTTGTTTGCACACAGTTTTTAAGTATTGTTACCAAATATAAACAATTCTAATCATCATTTTTCCTTCATTGCTTTCAAAAAAAGGTAATCAAAGAATCATCCTATTTGAGCCATAGATGGGACTCACACTGCTACTACCACTCCGTGAACCCTGGAATAATCACGATGAAGGACAACTCAACATTCCCCAATGCTCCAAGACCAGAGCCTTACCATCACATGATTGAATGTCATACCCAGCACACTCGTTGGAGGAGAGTCTTACCCCTCTGCAGAGGTGTAGTCGGTGTATTCCTTTGCTGTAGCCGACTTGACTGTCAAATGTTTCGGTACGGTACGGCTTATTGCGAGGTGGGAACACAAGAATTTATATATACAGGTGAATAAAGAGGATATGATAACACAGAATTTTTCTATTGGCAAAACATGTCCACCGAGAATGTACCGGGTATTTTTTCTGTCTCAAAATTAATGATTCTAATCTTTTTTTAAATGTTCAAATGTGCAACCCTGATAACAAAAAAAAAACCCCAACAAAACAACAACAACAACAAAAGTGATTTTAATGTTGCGTTACGAGGTCTTGAAAAAATTACGGAAGACAGACAAAATTAAGAGATGACAAACAGTTCACTTAAAAAACGAGGAAAAAGTTAAACATGAGTTCACAAAAAAATGACAAACATTTTATTGCAATATTTCAAACACTCTCTAAACCGGACTCAAAAACAGGAAAATGTGAAATTTTTGATTCAATGAAGGAATTGCTAAATCGTAACCCACCCTCAATGAGTGCCGGTTGGTGGTTTTGTTCGCTTCAAAATTTAAGTTGTTCGGCGTCCTCTGTCGCAAAATAACAGACTGACAGATCCTTTTAAATATCGAGGAATTTCACAGTTTCTCACACCTATCACGGGTTTTCATGTGATTGATCTCTTGTTGACTGTCACACAGTGGGGCATCAGGTTTACTGGCAGAGAGAGCCGGCTACTACATTGTATTAATAACTAATAATTTTCATTGCGTAACTGTTGCGCTTTGAGGTTGTCAAAAAAAAGATGAGACGAAGAGATTGTCACTTGTTCTACAGAGTTGGAGCCTTATCGTCAGATTTAGTTTAGTGATATACACTGGACACCTTTTTTGGTTGGGAATGTCTTACCTCCACAACAGGGAATACATTCTGCTGACTGTGTGGTGGTCTTTGGAGAGTGAGAATTTGACTAAAATTTTCGGTTGGTACTGAAGAATACACCAACTGCATCTCTGCTGAGGGGTAAGACTCACCCTGGATATGACATTAAATAATCTGATGTTGAGGCTCCAGTAATGCTGGAGCTTTGAGGAAAACGGAGTACACTTTCATTGTATTATTCCAAGATCCATTCTGGCCGGGAATAGTAGCACCTGAAAGGATCTGATCTATTGTTCAAATAGAACTGTTTGACATTTAAACTGATTGAAAATAAATGGCTCAGTCAAAATTTAATTGTTAGAAATAGGACTGTTTGATCATTAAACTGTGTAAACAAATGACTGATATTTAACTGAATTATTAATGATACAGAGCGATACTCGGAACCATTTATCTTTGTTTACTCATGTTTACAACTCATAAATCTAATATATATGAATAATATGGAGGTGCCCGTGGTGTAATGGTTATCGTCGTAGGGAATGGACACGGCGACACGAGTTCAAATCCTGGACGAGACTGATTGCATTTCACATAGCACTAATACCCTTGGGAAAGGTATGAATCCAATTATTCTCCCTCCAGCTATGGGTAAATAGTAGGGCTGACTGGGATCTTCAGCCTTGGTTAGGCAACTAGTCTAGGAGAAGGGAAACTCTGAAATCAAACCTGTTAAACTCCGCTTAAAAATTGACCTTGTGTCATATCCTGCCCGAGCGGAGGGGTTGGTAAATAGGAATATATATGAATAAACCAGATTGGCATTAAATATAAGGTAAAACCAAATCAACCAACCCTACCGCTGAGAATTCAAATAAAAATGATGAAATTTTGTATGAATAATTATACATAATGATTAAAAGATAATAGTGTTTCAATGAGAATCCTTTAATAATAATTCTAAAGCCTACACCTGCTCAACATTTCCGTAAACAAATAATTGGGATCTTCCCCAGGTGGTCTTTCTCAAATCAGTTCTGTTATTTTAATAAAGATATTCATAAAAACATTAACATTTTTAAATCTCCCTATTGACGCTGCATCTAGAAAAAGTATAAAAGTTATCATTAAAAATGAATATATGAATATAATATAGTTTACTTGATAAATATATCCTTATTATGTCATTACAGGAAGTTCAAGAGTAACATGGAAATTTGGGTTTCAAATAAATGTTTTAATGATACCTATCTTAGTACGAAATTTATATCTTTATAAGAACGATATGTTTTTATTTTTTCAGAGTTACCCGCCTTGCATATCTTCACGGTCATAAATTAGTCATTATCCAATTAAGTATTTGCTTCGAATTCTTACTGCCACCGTCCTAATTACACATACACACTTCATAATCACACCAACAAGTAATGCTTCCGCCTAAGAGGAAGCAATCAGCAACCAATTAGCCACTATGTAATTTTCTAATTAAACATTCATACCAAAGTCTGGACGTAATATATTCAGATTTCCATATAATACTAATCAATAAATGCAAATTATAACAATAATTATGTAATTCGAATTCCGGTCAGATAAAATGGAGTCATGAGAAGAAATAAATAAAGTAAATAAAGTAAATAAGTATACCCCACAGTTATCAAATGCCAAGTTCTGACCTTGGGTTTGCGTTAACACGAAGCAGATAAATGATAAAAATTTATCACATAAATAAATAAATAAATAAATAAACTGTTTTTGTATGATCGGTCGATCCGAATTTTAAAAAGACCGAAATGTTTTATTCTGAAAAAAAAACTAACCAAAAACAAAAGAAAATGGCGGTGATCAAACATTAAAACCTCAATTCTGAAATAAAATAACTGAATTTTATATATCAGTGTCTTCACAGAATTGAAAATTATTCTACAAAAAGATGAAAAAAATTTAATTGCTAACAAATATTTTTTTCACTGAAGTGATTAAACTTTTAGTCTTTTTTAGGAGTCTCTTTTGAAATTCAATTACGTTTCTTATTGATTTACTCAACAAGTATTTTAAAAATCTTATTTCTGTGGACCTTATCACCACACACAGACCGTCATTCAACGGTTTTTAGCATTTATTTCCAGCCAATATTACTCACTAATGACAATGGAATGAAATAATGAGACGTGCAACTAAAAGCGATAAATGACAATCGATCTTTGTAGCTTAATACGTAAGTCGCTGCAGAAGAAAAACAGCTGAGATAAGAAAAAAAAATCTGAGTTCGATTTTTGCCAGATGTTTATTCATTATTTTCCAGGTTCTTTTTTTAAACTATTGCTATAATTTTCTTCACGACTATAAGATAAAATTTTGAGATTTAACCATTAAAAACAAATGGAAGTCAAAGATGTCTTAGTAAAAAAAAAAAAAAAAAAAATAATAATGATAATAGTAATTGTGCGAGAAATAGAAATGTGGCCATACTACTGGATGGTATATAAACAAACCAGAATCCTTTTTGAAGAATGACACGCAAAAAATTCTTAGAGATTTTAGAGATACAAACAGATCTCTTAATCCAGGCAAAAATATCAAAATTATTGATAATTAACAAAAAAAAAAAAAAAGAAAAGAAAAAGAAAAGAACCTTCTGACTGAAAATCAAAGAAAGCGAAAAGAATTGTTTTAATTTGTGTTTATGACACATCAACCATTGTAGATTATTTAATGCATATAATATTACATATAAATGATTTATAAACTCATTTTGTTGATAATATTTTTCAACGAGCCTGAGGTCATTTTTTGCACACGGTTAAATGGTTTCAAGTATTTCTATCAAACACGAATATTTCTATTTACCTTTACAATAATTCAATTTAGTTAAAAAGTTTCAAATAATACAATTTAACCCTAATAATTATTTTCAATATTACTCATTCTTTTGTGTACAGCCAGGTATTGCAATGTATCATTAATTATTCAATCAGACAGTAATTTGTTTGCACACAGTTTAATGGTCAAAGAGTTCTATTTCTAACACTTCACTTTAACATAAGTTATTTGCTTGCACACGGATTAAATGTCAAACAATTCTATTTGATCTATAGATAGGACCCTATTCGGAGCAGAGTGGATTTTTGAGCAATAACAATGAAGGGGTACTCCACATTCCCCAAAGCTCCTAGACTGGTACCTCACTATCATATTGTTCAGTATCTTATCCAAGACATTCACTGATGGGGGGATCTTATCCCTTTGCAGAGATGCACTCGGTATATTCTATAGCCGTAGTCGACTGATGAAAAAGCGCAAAGGGAGACAAGTATTTGGACCTTGCCAGAGAAATGTGGAAATGAGAGACAGACTGCTATATTGACCTAACTTCTTCTCTTGACTATAACACACAGTGTTATCTTCAACAACCCTCTTAACACTTCGCATATTGGCTGGGGTTGCTCAACCGGGGGTCGCCGAGGACTGTTCTCAGTCTGCAAACTGGCACTCACTCTGACCTTCCTGTGCCCAACTAACTCAACGGTCGCCGGCATCTGCCAATATTCTTTCATAACGCCCACTTGCTTCCGCTTCTTCTTCCACTTATTTATACTGGTGCATCTCTGATTGACGGCTCGGTCAAGAGTCAATATATAATACTTGAACCTGGTACCTCACTATCAGATTGTTCAGTATCATATCCAAGACATTCATTAATGGGAGGATCTTAGCAGAGATGCACTCGGTGTATTCTATAGCCATAGCCGACTGATCTAAAAGCGCAAATGGAGACAAGTATTTGGACCTTGCCAGGGAAATGTGAAAATGAGAGTGACAGAGATACCAGTTGTAATTGGCGCACTTGGAACGCTCCTCAAATGCTTGGAAAAGGGTCATGAAGAGTTGGAAATTGGCGGACGAATCGAGACCATTTAAACAGTAACCTTTTTAAGACCAGCCAGAATAGAGTGAAGAATCCCAGAGAACCGAAGAGACTTGCTCTCACTCAGATTCCAACGTATAATCATCAGTTGATGCTGGTGCGAAGAACTCTCGAGAAGTAAAATAAAAATAAACGAGAGCTAAGAGAGTTTGAATATGACAACTAGTGGCTGTACTAAAAACAGAACATCAAAAATAAAAATATCTAGAAAGCAAAAATGGAAATAAAACCAAATATATGATTACGTTCTGCAGCAAAGTAAGAACATTGCTTATGAGAAGAAGCCCAGGACAGGGTTACGAAGCGAGTAACTTAAAGAGAGAAAATGAATATTAATATCACCTCGTAATAATGCCACAAGAACTGGAGGTGCCCGTGGTGTAATGGTTATCGTCGTAGGAAATGGATACGGCGACACGAGACTGATTGCATTTTACATAGCACTAATACCCTTGGGAAAGGTATGAATCCAATTATTCTCCCTCCAGCTATGGGTAAATAGTAGGGCTGACTGGATTCTTGAGCCTTGGTTAGGCAACTAGTCTAGGAGAAGGAAAACTCTGAATTCAAACCTGTTCGACTCCGCTTAAAAATTGACCTTGTGTCATATCCTGCTCGAGCGGAGGGGTTGGTAAATAGGATAATGTGTTGGAGCCCCACCATCAGATTGTTTAGAGTCATATCCAGAACACTTGTTGGGTGAGTCTTACCTTTCTGAAGAGATGACGCAGTTAGTGTATACAATAGTTCCAGCAGATTAGGCTGGAGAGATTTTTAAATACAAAAATATATACCAAATATATCCGGTCAGAAAACCACGTATAGTTTTGATTAATAAGAAAACAAACCCGTCATCAAGTGGGTTTTAATGTGCAGGCAGATCACATAGTGAAAGAAGACGAAAAATGGCAAATAGTTGAAGCAGAAAACGGATGAAATTGTGGAACATAAAGGTGACAATGATACTAATAGATAATGGTACCCTCGAAAAAGTCCCCGAAGACTCTAGAAAAAGTCTTGTTAAACTGGAGATCAAAGGAAGGAATGAAACCATTTAAACCACAACGCTACTAAAAAAAGCGACATATGAGGAAGGGCACAGGGAACTTGAGTAGACTTGTTATCTCACAGATTTAAGTGAAAAATCATCAGTGTTGCAAAAAACCTTACACGTGAGAGATGACATTGACAGATTATACGGGTCAAGAAAAATAGCAAATACTTGAAGCAGAAAACGGATTAAATTGTGGAACATAAAGGTGACAGTGATACTAATCGATAATGGTGCCCTCGAAAAAGTCACTTAAGATTCCAGAAAAGAGACTCGTTAAACTGGAGATCAAAGGAAGGAATGAAACCATTTAAACCACAGCGACATATTAAGAAGGGCACTAGGAACTTGAGTAGACTTGTTATCTCACAGATTTAAGTGAAAAATCATCAGTGTTGCTGTGAAAACCTTGCACGGAGTAAATCCAATATAATAATAATAATGATCCTTCTAAAATACGGGGGACCCTTTTTATAATAGACAGAGAGAAGATCTCAGACAAATAGACCAAAGAACAAGACGGCCAATGACAAAGCATAAGGCCTTAAATGTAAGAAATGGCATAGACAGATTATATGTCTCAAGAAAAGAAAGAAGACGTTTCTTCAGCATTGAAGATAGTGTCGATACATTGATAATACAAGTCGAAGACTACATAAAAAGAGCAAAGAAAGACTTTTTACAGCGACCAGAAACAACAAAAACGGCATAATGATCAAAAGAACAACAACTAAGAAGCAGAAATGGGGAAAAAAACAACTGTATGGATATTTCAAGTGACAAACAAACGAAATCTCACTGTAAAAGACCTTAACATTGCTGATAAAGGGAAACCTTAAGAGAGAAACTGAATCTCTTCTCACAGCAGCACAAAATAACGCTATAACAACCAACTATGTTAAAACGGAAATAGATAAGACGAAACAGAATAACAATTATTGGTTATGGTGTAATAAAGATGAAACGATAAATTACATCTAGCGCAAAAAGAGTTCAAACTAGTCACAACTTTGTGGGGAAGGGGATTTACTAGCGATTGTGTAAAAATTGAAATTTGTTCACACTACCGAATTGTATAAACACAAACGAGAATCGGTCCTGTAGAATTAAATATTCTAAGATTTTAAGATACAAATAGATCCCCTGATACTGGAAAGAATACTAGACCAAATGATAGTTAACAAAAACACAAAAAAAAGGAATAAAAATAAAAAAGGAGAACTTTATCGCAGAGTGAAACAAAAGAAAACGAAAAGATAGACAAATACTTGTGTTGTATAGCCATTATCCTAACATTGATTTACGACTTCAATGAACGAACGAACACACTTTCTTATAAAAATATATCTCTCGAAAGGGCTGATGTTTCTGTGGTGTGCGAGAGATGAGTAGAGACAGGGACAGACTGCTATATTGACCTAACTTCTTCTTTTGACCATAGCACACTGTGATATCTTCAAGAACCCACTTAGCACTTCTCTGAATCCTGGCTGGGGTTTCTCAACCTGGGGTCGCCGAGGTCTGTTCTCAGTCTGCAAGCTGGCCCTCACTCTGGCCTTCCTGTGCCCAACTAACTCAACGGCCGCTGGCATCTGCCTATATTCTTTCATAACGCCCACTTGCTTCCGCTTCTTCTTCCGCTTCTTCTTCCGCTTCTTCTTCCGCTTTTTTACACAGGTGCATCTCTGATTGACGGCTCGGTCAAGGGTCTATATATAACACTTGGACCTTGCCAGAGAACTAAAAATTATGGAAGATGAAGTTGACTGTGATATCACTTGTAGTTCTTACGCTTGAAACGGTCCGAAAGGCCGGGAAAAAGATTGGGGGAATTGGAAATCAGAGGAAGAGTCGAGACCATACAGGCCACAATATTGTTAAGACCGGCCAGAATACTGAGAAGAGTTCTGGAGATTGTGAAGACTTGTTGTCATTCATATTCCAGTGAAATACCACCTGTTAATGCAGGTGTGAAAAACTCACTAGGATTAAAATAATATCTGTTACGTTTCCATCGAAGAGTAAAATATCTTGGATTGGTTTGGTTTGGTTTTATGACATAACCATTGTACGTCATTTAATGCCAAATCTAATTAATACATAAAACAGTTCTATTTCAAACAATTCAGTTTAGCATTACTCCAGTTTTTTTTTGTTTACACACAGTTTAATGTAAAAACAATTCTATTTCACACAATTTAGTTTAGTAAAACTACTCAGTTTCAATGACAGAAAGAGTCCTATTTCAAGCTGTTTAGTTTCGTCAACATAGTTAAATTGTTCCAAGTAGAGCTATGTATCTCTAAGAATTCAATTAAACGTCAGTAATTTATTTACACGCAGTTAAACGTAAAAAAAAACATTTTTATTTCACACAATTCCGTTTAGCATTAGTACGCAGTTTAAATGTCAAAAAAGTTCTATTTCAAACAACTCAGTTAAGCATGAGTATACAGTTTATTTCTATTTAGCCCATAGATAGGACCCTATCAGGTGCTACTACTCCGGGCCACAGAGGACCTGGGAACGATGGCATTAAAGAAGTACTCCGCCTTCCCCAAAGTTTAAGCATTACTGGAGCCTCACCATCAGATTGTTTAGTGTCATAAAATAGGACACTCGTTGAGGAAGTCTTACCCTTCTGCAAAGGTGCAGTCGGTGTATTATACAGCCCTAGCCGACTGGACCCGAAAGGTAAAATAGATCTATGTAAGAGTAACGAATTTTGGATGCATTCATACATTGGCTCTTAAAATTGCAACTAAGTATGAACTACTTTCATTTTTGTTCGGTATAAGAGACTCTAAGAGTTAAAATAATTTTTGGGAAAAATAAACTAATAAGAATTAACATTCCGCAAAAGTAAACAACCAAGCAAGCATTTGGGAACTGATTAGGGTATATATTATAGTTTAATAAGTTTATCTAAGTTTGATACACGCCCATTAGCGTGAGACGCATTATGACGGTTCTACTAACTAATGTATACATAGTTTTAGGGACGAATTTACTAGGCACTGCTCCATTATGATGTTAACGTTCATTTACGGGATAAGTTGAAAAAGTATTTCGACTGAAGCTGTATTAACCAAAATAGAAATATCAATTAAAGAAACGGTAATTTTCTTAAGGATATTCCCCTTAGCATTTAACATCTTTATTCCAGGAGACCTTTATTGGTTGAGGCATCTATAGAACATCCCTTTTTATGTAGAGTAAAGATGTAGTGTTATATTTGTATTAATACCCTCAAATATTATCTTCAGTTTAAGAAACAAGAAAAAATGGTGCATGGATGCTGGTATAAGATGTGACACTTGAACAGTCTTGTGTCTTGCCAGGATCTGCAGATTAAAATAATCACAACAGGTTTTATATTCTTTTCAAATTTGAGAATTGTGCTGACTGCTATCTCTACTTTAAATCATACACTATTATATAAATTACTCTGCTATTTATGAAAGCAAATATTTCAAGCTTCTGTCTAAATAAAATTTGATCAAATCTCTTTAGATGTATTTACAAAGTTAGTTTGGGCATGCTGCAGTTGAGTTTTGTGAAACTGACTTTCAGGCTACAATTCTATAATGTAGTTTGGTTTGGTTTGGTTTGGTTTTATGGCATATCAACCTTGGTAGGTTATTTAACGCCAGATCCATTTTTATGTAAATAATCAGTTCTATTTAAAACAATTCGGTTTAGCATGAGTACACAGTTTAATTGTCAAAAAAAATTTCCATTTCAAGCCATTCAGTTATATATAACAATTCAGTTTAGGGTAAGTACAGTTTCAGTATCAAAAATAGTTCAATTTAAGATAATTCAGTTTAGCAAAAGCTCGCAGTTTAAATGTAAGTACAGTTTAATTGTAGAAAAACATTCTTATTTCGAGCTATTCAGTTTACTCAAGCAATTCTACTTCAGCTAATTCAGCTTTGTAAAAGTACAGATTTTGTTTACACAGTTATTTATCAGAAGAGTTCTATGTAAAACAATTTAGTTTAGTGTTAATACAGTTTCAGTTATATGTAACAATTCAGTTAAGTGTAAATACAGTTTTAATGTCAAAAAGCAGTTCTATTTCAAACAATTCAGTTAAGCACAAGCACGCAGTTCAAATGTAAGTACGCTTCAATTATCAAAAACATTTCTATTTTAAGCTATTCAGTTTACTCAAACAATTCAGTTTAGCATAAGTATGCCATTAGTTCTATTTAACCCATAGATAGGGCCCTATCAGGTGCTACCACACAGGGCCAGAGTGGACCTGGGAGCAATGGTAATGAAGGGGTACTCCACATTTCCCAAAGCTCCAGCACTGCCGGAACTTCACCATCAGATTGTTTATTGTCATATCCAGGACACTCGTTGGTGGGGGGCTTACCCCTCTGCAGAGAAGCAGTCGGTTTATTCTACAGCCCCAGCCGACTGGGCAATATAATGTAGTGTTTTGTATTTTCTTTGATAGGTGTTCTATTAAATCGTTTACAAAACTTCAGCGTCTTCGAAATGTATTTAAAAAATATGAATGAATATCATGAAATCAGAATAATAATACAATCATTACTGGGAAGTAAGCGAGGGCAAAAGTTATTATTCGTTGTTTACGGTATCAACTTTCATTTAAGGAAGTGCATTAAATAACTCTGTTATTATGTGTGAATTATGTTAAATACAAACCTGTGATTAAATTTAGAATATTAAAAGGTTTATCAAAATACATATATTGTAGTATTACGTGAATCTGTGAATGGATGTATGTTTGTGTTCGTGTGTTGAAATAAGTTTATACGTAATATGTTTAACAGTCATGAATTATCATATAATAGTGATCATCTTACAACGAAACTTTCTTTAGACTTGGTTAAATTTAGTGAGTTAATTTTTACACACACACACACACACACACACACACACACACACACACACACATATATATATATATATATATATATATATATACACTAGTAAACACAGGAAAACACATGTATAATTTCGGGTCTGCATACCACATCGTTCATATATGTTTGAAAAAAAAAAGAATATATTTATTAGAATTATCATGACTAAAAAATCTGACAAACACGTACGTGGGACATACGGAACACTGAACAGCTGTTTTGACCTTATTGGATCTCCTCAGCAGTGCACACACTAATCTCCAACAATGGAGATCAAACCGACTACCTCAGTAGGTAGAAGCCGAAACCCTACCACTGGGCCACCGGTTCATGTCACACATAAGCAATCCCGAATTAACTAGTCATGGTGACAATGCGCGACCACTTGACCTTATGTGTCTTGAAGGTAAGTATTAACTACAGAGGACACGGCCACCTTCAGGGCTACGTCTTCCCAAGTCGGGGTTATGAGTCCTCAAAAAATTACCTCATGAGCAAGAAATGATATTAAATTTATTTAAATGGAGGAATTAATGATATATTAGAAATATCATGAGTAGAATGTTGACTTCTGTCCAAACTTTAATAATATAAATAATAAATATAATATAAATAATAAAACTTATATATATATATATATATATATATATATATATATATATATATATATATATATATATATATATATATATATTAACATGTTTGATTTAAGAAGACAGGCACTTCGCTTTGGTTCTTTTATAATTTAGCTGTTCAAGTCTTAATATGTGTCATTTGACATCTGGATGAAATAAATAAAAAAAGACACTATATTTTTCTCTCGTATGTTCAGCCTCGGCTGGAGCCATATTCAGAGGACTGAATCTTAAAATGACAAACACAATAACGAGTAATATACATTTATTTACCGGGTAAGAGGAAGCTTTTTGAATTCCTTGCATCCAGATGTCAAACGACTTATACGAAAATTCGAACAAATCAAATATAAAAAAAGCAAAAACAAAGCATCTTTTTTTATCTAATCACACACACACACACACACACACACACACATATATATATATATATATATATATATATGCATGTGTGTGTGTGTGATCGGCTAAAAATGAGTACAACTTTTACTAATTTTTCTCTCTAATAAAAGAAAGTAAGTTTTTATCATTTATAATAGAACATAGTAATGATTCATTTCCGAACTCTACGGCATTTTAACTTATTTGTTTTGGTTTGGTTTCCTTGTTCAATGTCATATCTGCATTCATTGGTTTATTTGATCCCAAGAACATCCTTACAAAAACTCAGTAGTGGATTATTTAATACCAAGAACATCCTTACAAAAAGTCAGTAGTGGTTTATTTAATGCCAAGGGCATCCTTACAAAAACTCAGTAGTGGTTTTTTCAATGCCAAGAACGTCCTTACAAAAGGTCAGTAGTGGTTTATTTAATGCCAAGAACATCCTTACAAAAACTCAGTAGTGATTTATTTAATGCCAAGGGCATCCTTACAAAAACTCAGTAGTGGTTTATTTAATGCCAAGGGCATCCTTACGAAAACTCAGTAGTGATTTATTTAATGCCAAGGGCATCCTTACAAAAACTCAGTTGTGGTTCATTTAATTCCAAGAACAACCTTACAAAAAGTCAGTAGTGGTTTATTTAATGCCAAGAACATCCTTACAGAAAGATAGTTGTGCATTATTTAATGCCAAAACCTAGCGTGGACTTGACGTGGGCGAACTGCATCACTGACACCTTTGTCACTCTTGCACGGCAATGGACCCCGTGGTCTAATTTAAGCTCTAATCAGGCATACGTGTCTGCACCCAGATTTGGGTCCATGTCCAGCCTGGTTCATTAGGCCCACATTGCACTAAGTGGGTCGATAACCAGCATAGTCAAGCAGGGCTCGAGCTTCAGCTAGTGCCCGACATCCCCTCTCCTAACCCCGACTATAATCGACTTTCGAGTCATGGACCCGGTGTCAAGTCCAGACTGGTGGGAGGCAGAGACAAATATAGACAAGATCATCCTCTCAGAAAAACAATAGTGGTTTATTTAATGCCAAGATTATCTTTTCAGAAAGACAATAGTGGTTTATTTAATGTCAAGGCTACCCTTTCAGGAAGACAGTAGTGTTTTTTTAATGTCCTGACCATCCTTTAAGAAAGACAGTAGAGGATTATTAAATGTCAAACGATCCTTTCAGAAAGACAGTTGTGGTTTATTAAAGCCAAGACCATATTTTCAGAAATACAAAAGTCTTTTATTCAATGCCAAGACTATCCTTTCATAAAGACATAAGGAGTTTATTTAATGTCCTGACCATCCATTAAGAACGACAGTAGAGGAACTATTAAACCAATAGCTGGGAAGATAAGGGAGCTGGAAAGTAAACGAATAGAGTCTTAAACTAACTCACAACGATGTTTTAGACCAGTACTTTAGCAAGCATGCAAGAAGGACTGTCACTCTTTAGTAACTTAAAATAAAACTGCAAAAATCTATATAAAATTCATAATTGTTTTTTGACATCTGCATATTCATATCTATGGTAACCTACTTTCTGTTCCGCAAAATTTGGCAATAGATAATACAAAGTATTACTCCTCAAGAAACAATTGAAGCATGGTATTCTTGGTTGGGAAGAAAATTAGATTTTTTATAAAATTGTTTGGCACGATCTTATGTATTTGCGATATATATATATATATATATATATATATATATATATATATATATATATATATATATATGCTACCGGCCCATTGTCTTAGAGGGTAGAGTGTTCACCAATGGCTCGAGAGATCGGTGTCCAATCCCAGATCGAGTCATACCAAAACCTCAAAAAGTGGTACTTGATACCTGCTTGCTTAACACTCAGGATTATAAGGTACGTATCAAGGGAGAAACCTAGCAAACGGAGTAGTGCTCTACTCTACACCTCGGTGTAGTATCTATTGAAAATGAGCCTTTACAATGGTCACTAACTTTATACATATATATATATGTATATATATATATAGTCTAATACTAACTCCCCTGAATTGCTCAGTCAGCTGGGGCTGTAGAATACACTGACTGCACCTCTGCAGAGGGGTAAGACCCCCCAAACGAGTGTCCTGGATATGACAATAAACAATCTGATGGTGAGGTTCCAGCAGTGCTGGAGCTTTGGGGAATGCGGAGTACCCCTTTATTGCCATTGCTCCCAGGTCCACTCTGGCCCTGTGTGGTAGCACCTGATAGGGCCCTATCTATTGGTTAAATAGAACTAACAGCATACTTATGCTAAAATGAATTGTTTGAGTAAACAGAATAGTATGAAATAGAAATGTTTTTGACAATTAAACCGTACTTACATTTAAACTACGTGATTATGCTTAACTGAATTATTTGAAATAGAACTGTTTTTTCGACATTAAAACTGTATTTACAATTAACTGAATTGTTACATATAACTGCTTGAATAGTTTGAAATAGAAATGTTTTTGACAAACTGTGTACTTATGCTAAACTGAATTGTTAGAAATAGAATTGAATATTTACATAAAAATGGATTTGGCGTTAAATAACCTACAAAGGTTGATATGCCATAAAACCCAACAAACCAAACCAAACTAACTCCCCTGAAGAGCGACAATGAAATACTCAGGTAGTGAGTTTTATCCAATTTTTATTATCATCCTTTTCTATATACCTGAAAAGATTTGTGATATTGCGCCACATTTTTGTGCTCAGAGGTCAGTAAGTATTTTAGCGATTAAAATCTCTTATAGCGCTAAATTCTAGTTCTAATGGTGTAAACACACACACACACACACACACACACATATATATATATATATATATATAGTGCTGCACCCGACACGTTTAAAACAACATGCAACATTCCTCTGTCGTACCTATCTAGTTTTTTCTCCAAAAGTTTCGTTAAATTCCATGTGTTGCATACTGATATGGTTACAGCTTGGAAGAAATTCTGCTTTATTTTATCATTTGAGAAATAAGAGTTCAATTTGATCGACTACCTGTCAAAAGCAGCCTAGGTTTTCCGTGTATGAATGTTGACATCGCTTTGAGTAGATGGGATATTGCTGCTGAGGTATGTTAACCAGTCTTCTAATTTCAGAAGCTGGCATTTTAAAGTGGAGAGGGCTCCTTCTTGGTTAAAATACGAAGACAAGCTGGCCACAACTGGAAATGTAAGAACGAACCCATAAGTGCCCGTGGTGTAATGGCTATCGTCGGAAATGGACACGGCGATACGAGTTCAAATCTTGGACGAGACTGATTACATTTCACATAGCACTAATACCCTTGGGAAAGGTATGAATCCAATTATTCTCCCTCCAGCTATGGGTAAATAGTAGTAAAAGGAAAACTCTGAAATCAAACCTGTTAAACTCCGCTTAAAAATTGACCTTGTATCATATCCTACTCGAGCGGAGGGGTTGGGTAAATATGATAAGTGATGTTCACTTATAGAATCCTCCAACTGGACCCACCAGTATTGGCCGAGCAGAAAAGTCTGATATATATCAGCTCTGTACGGACATTAGATGTAGTCTAGAGGACCTATAGAAGGCTATGTCCGAAAGGAACAGATGGGGAATGAGAGTCTAGTGACTCCATGATATCAGCATGACTTGATATATATATATATATATATATATATTTGATGACCTATATATATATATATTTATATATTGTCATCCACTGATTGAATATTTCCTTGTATCGCAACTCATTTGTATGCCTTGACACGCCAGACTCTTCAAGCTGGGACTGTACGTCAGCCTGATAGCATAAGCTGGAGACCCAACAAAAGATAGGGAATTTAACGTATACATATTAACTTCCGTTTGTTTACATTTTACGCTATCGGAGACCAAAGTGCTCAATTCGTTAGAAGAGCTTTGCATTACGTGAGTGGCAACCGTTAAAAATGGAATGCAAAGAAAACGAAATATGATATTTTATGTTAAAGGCATCTGTGATTATTTTCATTCTCCTATGCATATAATTTATCTTTTCTTTGAAATCAACCCAAGTCATTATAAAACGTTACTGACAAGAATTTGTTATGGTGTCTCTGTGAGGCACTGCAGGAATCACGTATTCACAGACTAAAATCTTTGTTCATTTTTGTGGGTTTTAAATGTGTACTTTCAGATAAGATACAAGAACAACGATTTGAACAACGTCGTATTCTATGGACCTGAATCATTAATATTCTTTTGAGTTTTGCGGAAAAGTTTGGACAGAAGTCAACATACATTATTTAAGAGTACTTTAGGAATCATGCAGTTAAATATTCATTCATATTCTATGAAAAAGGGAGAAAAGCACAACGATGTGATGGAGTGAGGTGAATAGGTGATAGCGGAAGTTTGATAAGTGGTGTTGTCGACAAAGAGTGAAAATAAAATATTCTCTAGAATGCCCTGAATTTCCATCATATTTAGTCTCATAAGCTGGTTTGGTCGTGGGAGGTGTTACACAGGTTGTGTGTCGTGAGCAGGAATAACGTTGTGGAGCCCACCCATCTTCAGGTTTATATTTTGAATTCAGGAATCCTTTCTCTAGATCAGTTGCCTTACCAATGATAAACAGCCTAGTCTGCCATATTATTCACCTAAAGTTAGAAGGAGGGTAGTTGGATTCATGACTTTTCTAAGAGTTTTAGTGCTATTGGGAATGCAAGCAGTCTTGTTCAAAATTTGAATTCGGGTAGCCGAGTTCGATTCCTACGACGATAATCGTTATGCCACAAGAACCTGCTTAGAATTTTCGAGCCAAAGTATCAAATCAAACTGTTAAGATTTCCAGTGCATTTGTCGCGTTACAGCACCACTCAATAGGTTGTAACGATATCCCTTAACTATCAGCCTGAAGTGGTAACCTGACAGTCAAAAAGAAGTCAATAACAAAACGCTTCCGTTTGTTTTGTAGATAAAAAATTATTGGTTTTCGAAAGCCATCTGGCAGTCAGCTCAAAATAGAAATAGAGAGAAAAAAGCTTGTAGCAGAAGGAGAGAGGCAGATAGTGTACAGGTGAGAAACGAAAGAGAGAGCGACAGACGACTTTTGTTATTTTTCTGCTCACCGGCTGTGTCCGTGCGTGATTGTTCCGTGACCACTGTTTTCAGCGTCTTCCTCTGTGTCTCCTCGCCCTGTCTTCTCTTCACGTCTCCTCTCCGAGTCCACTCTTCGTGTCTCCTCTCTTCCTCTTAGAATCCGTCCTTATATATATATATATATATATACTTAAAAAAGAATTGACTTCTAAAATAATTAATTGACAATATAGGGTATTCAATGGTGCTAAAAACTTATAGATATGATACATTTTTATTTAGGAAGAAGCAATTTTCCTTTCATAAAAAGTAAAAAAAAACTTATGTATGAAATAAATTGAAAAGTCAATTTCAAAGGTTAGTACTAACTGAACTTTCAGATTGTCAAAACAAAGGGTAAACAGGGTTTGGGGTTTGTCTGTGCGTTGACCCAATTTAAATAATGACATCTCTTGCTCACCTGTTGGAGTTAAAAGATCAGATCTTTGATCTTTGTTTTTGTTAAAGTGAAAAGAAATACTCCCACACAAGGCGTGGGCGGAGATCCTTAATTAACTAAGCCCCTGTATTGAGGTTTGATTGGATATCCAATCAAAATCTGATGCATGGAAGGGATACTCTTCCCACTGACGTAGATCAGCAAATTTGATTGGCTGACCAGTCAAAGAGTAGTAAAAGTATACAAAATGATCTATGAATGGTTAATGAATATTAATTGCCGGAGGAATCCTCTATAAAATAGATGTATTCAGGGTTACACGAGAGAAGAAATCCGATGTCCATACCAAAAAAACAAGAGAATGAGAAACTTCACCAGCGAAATTGTCTGCTTCTCAAACACAACAAAAGCGACAATTTCTCCCTTTCCATATATATTCTATGTATTTTTATTACGTCATTGTGTTTCAATAAATAATTATTAACGGAGAGTTTTTCTTATCTTTGACTTGCCAACGCCCAGGCAACTTGTTACAATGAATCATCCAGAAGAAGTTCCGAATGTGTAATCCTCCATCTGTGGATCTTTCAAACACAAAGTGGGCTTAGAGGGGATTGATCAACAACTATCTGAAAATGCATGTTGTAGACACGGAGCCAAGGCCATAATAAAGTACCCTGACAATCATAGTAACAAAATCCTTAATTATTTTATATATTTTCAAGACTGTAGAGTTGTATCGATAAAAAGAAACATGACAAAAATGAATCATCGCAATTTAACAACTGTTGTTTTCAAATATTTATTCCTTTTACTAATGCACAGTTATGAGTGCTATCTCTATTCGCAATTTGGATTCAGTATTGTTTAAGGCTTTCTCGTCACAAAACTCTTTTCCAGGGAATACATTGCCAAAGATTTCCTTCTAGAAGAACATTAGTGGTACTTTTTAATCATTAGCTGGTGGGATCGGATGGTTTGCATTATTTCCAAAGGTATTAGTTCAAAAGTGAACACAATAGCACGAATGGAGTTCGAACTCGATTACAACAATGTTGCAGTCCAGCACTTTAGCCACGTCGCCACGGAGACTTCTCCTGAGCCTGTATTTATAATAACAGACTATTAACCCTAACTCTTACTCTCACCATAACTCTTTATATCTCAAGAGATTTCAGTGCGTTGTCTATATCTCTTACAGAGGTGGGTCCTGGTTATGACACAAACCTGCAACCGGCGCTTAGGTTCTGGTTCTGGATATGTAAAGTGTATGCAGTACACTTTGATTGCAATAACTCCAGGGTTAACTCTGACCCGGAGTGGTTGTACATGTTAGAGTATTTTTCATTACTCAAATAGATCCGTTAAAAATAATTCGAAATAGTTGGAAATACTTGATATTATTTTATCATGTGCAAATTATTAGTATTAAGAATACTCACTTGAAGCTATAATTGCTTTTAAAGGATTTGTTTTATCAGTTATTTGAAACCATATAATTGCCCGCCCTGTCGACTAGGGCTGTCGAATTTATCGACTGCACCTCTGCAGAGGAGTAAGATCCCTCTAACGAGGCGATTTGCTGGCTTTGCGTGATGATCCGTAATACTTGCGAATAGGATCCTGGTGGCTGTGCAGTCCGTGATCTGATAAACACATGGTGACATTACCAGTAAAACTCTACTGGTCGGTGAGGCCAGATCTGATCAGTAGGCTGGTTAGCACTTGTAAGAATATTCTTCAAATTGCTCTCGAGTCAAACAAGCACCCAACCCTATTTCATCTTAAAGATGATAAAGGCGGTGGGTGTATTAATACTTAAAACCATAAAACTGTGACCAGACAAATCAGTTCTAACCTGTTTAAAAATAAAATTACCGACAAACTATTTAAGCCGATTAAACTAATATTACTTTTAGATATCTGAAATTGGATGATTTTTTCCTTTTTGACTATTTGTTGAATCATGATTAATGGGAAAGATCGACCAAGTGCCGAAAAACAAAAAATGACAAAGTTATTGAGGGTGGGAATATCCACTTTGAAGACATCAAGTGTGTTTTTCCCCCTAAATATCTCCTAAGTGGAAAGTCAAACAATAAAGATGGATGTTAAAAAATAACTAAATTGAGAACTTGACGAGACGAAAATGCTTTAAGAACTTGCTTCCTGAAGACGAAGGTAAACTAATGTGGATTATGGTGAAAGAACCACTTTTGACCAGAATTCAGATCTTAAAAAAAAAAAAGACTGGAATTGAGGGACTCAAGAAAGACACACGGTTGAAAACATTGTGAAATGTAAACTAAAACCGTCTCCAAGAGAAACACTTCTCAAAAAAGAAATTTTTAAAAATATCAAAATTGTACCTAGAAATATATGAAACTTAATTTTCGCAGAAGTATCTCGTGTAACATTTGATGGACCTGATAAATTGGTGAAAGGATGGATTTAATTCAATTCAGACGTACCTGTGGTTAAAAGAAGTCAACTAAGAGGTGGTAATAGACGAAAATCATTATTGAGCCATTCAAAGTCGACGAAGGAGTTGAACTGAACAGTGCTACCTATTGTTATTTTGTGGATAAGGCTTTCATAGCATGATACAAGGCATAAACTTATAGTTGTAAATTGAAGTGTGTATTTATGCTCAACAATAATTCACTTGTGAATTATTTGAGCTTAAAAGATTTATAGGGGATAAGATAATTGAATGGTCATGATGAAGTTCTGATCCAGTCGAAAATTTATGGTAAATGTTGAAAAGGAAATTGGCAAATCATATAACGGCAAAGCAGACCTATAGGTACTATTTACCAACCCTTCCACTCGGGCAGGATATGACACAAGGTCAATTTTTAAGCGGAGTTTAACAGGTTTGAATTCAGAGTTTTCCTGAACGTAAATTGCGCGAACGTAATAGCGCGACTGGAGTACGAACTCGCGTACTACGATTCCGCAGTTCATCGCTTTAACCATTACACCACGAGGACACCTCCCTATAGGAATCGATTAAAATTGTCATATGGGAAATCGAACCAGCCGAAGTAAAAAAGAATTATCAAAATCAAAGCATAAAAGATCAGAGGCTGTTATTATGAAGAGTCACTCTATTCAAATGTAAAGGATTCAAAGACTTATCATGTTTGTTAAAGGTGCTGATCAATTTTTGATGATTTTATCATCTTTTTCGAAGTAAAATACGATTATTTGGTTTTCCTTAATATCTTCAGACTACACTTTTTAAAATACATTCAAATAACTTCAAAAAATTCAATAAAAAATACTGATACTAACAATTTTTTTACTCTGGCTTTGTTTTGACATCTAAATTGATTGCTTAAAATTCAACAACTTTTTTTGAAACCAAATTTGAATTATTGAAGTTTATGTGATTTGCTTAAGATCTTAAGAGAGAATGTAAATAGAATATCTCGGCATTCTATTAAAGTTCGATGTAAAGTAAAAAAAAAATGTCACAATGAAATTAGCTTACTTCCTTTTTACTCCAAATGCGAGAAATTCTACTGGCCATTCGAAAGAATGCTTAAGTTTTACAATCATAGTTATTCTATAAACTACTGCTATTGAAATACATTGTAATACACTAGTCACCTTCTCCCAACCAGGAGACCTAGTATCCGGTAGTGCGATCGACAACAAAGGGTCAATCAAAGTATATTTAATGGTTGGTATAAGAAACAGTGACACACAAGAGTTATGAACTTTTGAAAACTGTCATGCTGTTAGTAAGAAATCGGCTGGGCGACGAGGAACAACTTGAATTCAGGGGTCAGCGAAAATGTTCTCCCATTGGCGGATGGACTAAAATTTATAAAACGCTTGATGTTCCTTCATCGACTCGAGTATACAACTTCACGTCTTCCTGTTTTTGACACGGGTCCAGTAGGATATTGCGACACCGATAACAATGTGAGGGGATTTTTTTTTCTGTGACCAAGTGTCTGATTTCTTCCTGACGTGTTCTCCTTGTTAGCTTTTCATGTCGGTATATTGCCCTGCTCAGGATGTGTTTTATGAGCAATTACATGGTTTCAAGTAACCACACCTCAAAAAGAAAAAAAAAAGAAAAGGAAAAAAGAGACCCCACTGAATTGTGAACTTTGCCGTACCGAAAGCAAAAAGAAATGACAATTACTTAGATCTTACGAAAGTAATAAAAAGTTATGAAAAATGAAGGTGACAGTGATATCATTTGTAATTGGTGGGTTTTGCATGGTTCCCAAAGGCGTGATAAGAGACTGAAAAAGTTAAAAATCGAAGAACCCGCAGAGACCATCGAAACTACAGCATTACTGACATCGGTCAGAATACTGGAAAGAGTCCTGGAGACTTGAGAAGACTTGCTGTCATTCAGATTCCAGTGAAAAACTATCAGCTAAAAAAAGAAAAAAATCACAAGGAATAATAATGATAATAATCACAACAACAACAATAATAAAACTGAGGTGATACTAATTGGTGCGTTCGGTACAGTCACCAAAAGTTTGGCAAAAGAACTAGAAGACTGGAAATAAGAGGACGAGTAGTGACCATCCAAACTAGAGCATTACTGAGATCGACCAGAATACTAAGAAGAGTTCAGGAGACTTAAGGAGACTTGATGTCACTCAGACTCCGGTGAAAAACTATCAGCTAACTATATTTACCAACCCCTCTGTTCAGGAAGGATATGACACAAGGTCAATTTTTAAGCGGAGTTTAACAGGTTTGATTTCAGAGATTTCCTTCTCCTAGACTAGTTGCCTCACCAAGGCTAAAGAAATCAGTCTGCCCTACTATTTAATCATAGCTGGAGGGAGAATAATTGGATTCATGCCTTTCCTAAGGGTATTAGTGCTATGTAAAATGAAATCGGACTCGTCCTCGATTTGAACTCGTGTCGCTGAGTCCATTCCCTATGCTGGTGTGAAAAACCTTCAAATGAGTAAAATAATAATGATAATACTAATACTACAACTATTAGTAATTTGTTTGCTACAGTTATATAGTCACATGAATTCCTATAAATCACTAATGATTTGTATACAGTCGTATGTTTTTATGTATTCCGAATCAATACAAATAATTATCAAACAGGTCTCTTTGATACTTGTATGTGAGCCTAACAAGTACCAATAATTGTAGTGAAGGGGGTCACTCAACACTCTTCAGAGCTTCAGAATTGACAGAGGTTGCAACACCAATAACAGAGTGGTAGTTTTGTGCCCATGTAACTGACTGTTTCCTATATCCTCTCGTAAACTTGTTGTCATTTTTTCATTTCGTCTTTGTCTCTACCAATTTTCTTCAAAACAACCACAAGACCACACTATGTATGAGTAAAAATGCTTCTGGAAATAGAGGCTTACCTTTAATAATGTTTACGCTTATAAGTCATTAAAAAAAAGAAAAAAAAACATGTGGGAAAAATTTGTAATCAGATTGTAAAAAGAGATATTGACATCTAAACCAAAATTCGTGAATCAAATTAGCCCATCTCCACATCAAATGGCTACCCTTTGAAATTAGTTGACCTGTTCATATACCTCGGTAGGAATATCGCATCTACTGACAGTGATATAAAGATACGCATAGGTAAATCATAGACTGCTAATGAAAGTTTATCAACCATACGGAAATCTGATGGCTCTGATAAAATAAAACAGGTATTCTTCGAAGCTTTAGCATTGTCAGAACTACTGTATGACAGCACTACCTGGACTCTAATGAAACCCTTGGCAAAAGAGCTAGCCGAGAACTAATAAAGAATTCTCTGCGCTGTTTTGGACAATTACTGAAAACAGTATCCTACAATACAGCTGTTGTAAATTCACTTACCTTCCATCACACAAACCAACTAAGTAAGACGAACGAGCTGTAGAATACATCGACTGCATCTCTGCAGAGGAGTAAGAGCCGCCACAGTGTCCTGGATACGACACTAAATAATTTGATGTTTATTTTCCAGCAATGTTGGAGCTTTAGGGAATACGGAGTACTCCTTCATTTCCATCGCTCACTGGTCCAGTCTGGTCCGGAGTGGAAGCACCTGATAGGGTCCTATCTATGGGTCAAATAGAACTAAACTGTGTCGTTATGCTAAACTGTGTTGCTTGAAATTGGACTGTCTTTGACATTGAAAATTTATACTTATGCTAAACTGAATTGTTTGAAAAATAACTGTCATGCCCTGAGAAAGAAATCGGCTGGGCGACGAGGAACAACTTGAATTCAGGGGTCAGCGAAAATGTTCTCCCATTGGCGGAGGGACTAAAATTTATAAAACGATTGATGTTCCTTCATCGACTCGAGTATACTACTTCACGTCTTTCTATTTTTGACACAGGTCCAATCGGAGATACGAATCAACCATACGGAAATCTGATGGCTCTGATAAAATAAAACAGGTATTCTTCGAAGCTTTAGCATTGTCAGAACTACTGTATGACACCACTACTTGAACTCTAACGAAACCCTTGGCAAAAGAGCTAGGTGAGTAATAATAAAGAATTCTCTGCTCTGTTTTTGACTTGAAATTGGACTGTGTTTGACATTGAAACTTTATACTTATGCTAAACTGAATTGTTTGAAATATAACTGCTTTGACATGCCACCGTTTGTAAACAAAAACTATAATTATGCTAAACTGAATTTTTGAAATTTAAGTCGACGTTAAATAACGTGAAAATGGTTGATACGCCGTAAAACCAACCAACTAACCAACCAAGACAGGCGGGGTATTGCACGGGAAGTAGGTGACGAACTCATCAGCAACATTTCACAATTGACTCCTACATATTGACACTCCAGCAAAAACTTACATTTATTTGCACTTTTCGGATACTGGATGCAGCCTATAGGACGAGCAGATAGGGACGGATTGGGAGAGAGAAAGTTAAGGGTATACGTGTTGATGGTACGCTTTGATGATGATGATCAGGAGGATGATGAAAATGAAATACGTAAAATCTGGTTGGACTGAGATTATTAATGTTCACTTTCTGTCTTGTTCTTTGAAGAAGAAGAAGAAGAAGAAGAAGAAGAAGAAGAAGAAGAAGAAGAAGAAGAAGAAGCGAACGTTTTTCGAAAACAGAAAATGATGTCATGCATACATCAGCTGACTGTAGATCACCGCCTTACTTATGTCGGCGAAAAGTCTGATATTTCTACAGCTTTGTTTCGGATTTTATTCTATTGCTAAGTTGGGTAGTCTCAGTCCTCAGCTTTGATTTTAAATTAGTCCATGAAATTGGCTGGTTCCGTTTTTAATGCGGCACAATTAGGCGCGGGATAGGTCAAACCTGAAGCATTTTCAGGATTGATGCTACACAGCGCAATATTACGCCCATTCCATCTAATTTCAATATCACTTCCTTCTAACCCTGTCTGTTGGTCTGTCTGTCTATTTCACTAATAGACCAAATAATCAAAATCCTTTTCAATATCCTCTCTCACAGACACACACGCATATATATATATATATATATATATAGAGGCGGTGATGGTATAATGGTTATTGTTGAAGGAAATTGACTTGGGAGAAAAGAGTTCAAATCATGGACAGAGATGTTTACATTTCACATAGCGCCCATACACTTGGGAAAAGTATACATCCAACTATTCTCTCTCTTGTGTTGGGTTAATATAAGGGCAGGCTAAGCTCTGTAGCCTAGGTCTAAGAGGTTGAATATCCGAATTCCAAACTGTTAAACTCCGCTTAAATAACTGACTTTGTGACAAATCCTGCTCTTGAGGAGGAGTTGATATATATATATTTATATATATATATACAAACACATATATATCATATGTGTGTGTGTGTGTGTGTGTATGTGTGTGTGTGTGTGTGTGTGTGTGTGATTGCATCCTGAGGTTCAAAAGTTTGTAATAATGAAAAAATGATTTAGAACTAAAAATAGTGAATTTACTATACTCTTTCTTCTTAGAATTACACCTTTCTTTTCTTCTTCACTAATTTCCTTTCACTATTTTTCTCATATATATATATATATATATATATATATATATATATATATATATATACATACGAGGTGCATACGATAAGTTTCCAGACTTTTTTCGTTTGGGCATTTGAAATTGTTGTAAACTCTTGAACATACAGTATGTTATTGCTATACATCTTATACATCTGACCAATTTTTTATAATTTTAGGTTCAAATGAACATTTACAACAGCAATTGGAATACACCCTACTAAATCCTGATTGTCACAGCTGGTTAATTTCAAAAATGCAATCTGACACTTTAGAAGAACGATATGCAATAAAATTGTTTTTTAAACTTGGAAAAATGCCTGAGAAACGTATGGAATGCTCTAGACTGCTTTTCGAGCATTTTGCATGAATTGAGCGTCAGTTTCTGAGTGGCATAAGAGATTCAAGGAAGGCAGGGAGTCTGTGAGGGATGATGAGAGGTGTGGGGGGAGTAAGGAAGTCAATAGATCAGTGTTGATTGGCCAAAGGGTTAGGGTTAGGGCTACTTTGTTGAGGTTTTAAGGGAGTTCAAGAAGAGATTCTGTCGGAAGAGTCGAGCACTCTGCAAATCGGGTCAGTGGCATTTCCACCTGGACCATGCACCAGTCTACAACTCCATCCTTGTCACAGACTATTTGACCAAGATGGGCATCAAGACCGTTCCTCACCGTCCCTATAGTCCAGACCTTGCTCCCTGTGACTTTTTGTTATTCCCTAAGCTCTGGGGCTGTCGTTATGAGACAATTGAAGAGATGAAAAAGGCTGTGACGAAGGTCGTTGACGCGCTCACTCAAGAGGACTTCCATAGGTCCTTCCAGAAGTTGTTGGAACGGTACAACAAGGGCACTGCAGCTGGAGGAGATTACTTGGAAGGGGAGTAGAGTTTCATGTGTCTACTATCAATAAAAGTGCCAATCCGAAAAAAGTCTGGAAACTTATCGTATGCACCTCATATATATATATATATATATATATATATATATATATATATATATATATAAAATCAGTAAAAAATTTTGTAAGTGTGCTATGTTTTATCATTGTTTTGATCAAATTTCCCGATAAATGCATGGTTTTTATGTTAATTTCAACTTATTTTCATGTAATCTTCAAAAATAAATTTATTAAAGCAAGTATAAAATCCAAGAAACTGCGAGATTTCCTAGTTTGATAATTTAGAAAAAATTGAGTGTTTGGCAAACCCATATTTTATCAACATGATACTGATGATAACAATTCTTCATATTTTGTTAATAGTTAATATAGTCAATATTTTGTTAAATTCTTGCTGGCAATATGGCTTATATCCCTTTAGGGAATGATTTATGTATCGAATATATATATATTCATTTGTTGCTGAATTTTTCTGGCCAGTCTGAATTCCCAGCTATAAAAATATCTCAAGTCTTCATTACAATGGTTCATATAAATCAAGGTGACTAACACTTTTTTGGCTTGCAAGCAACTTTTGAAATAACCGGGTGAAAATGATATACCCGTATTAAAAAATCTTAAAAGTATTTATATGTGTATTGGATACAACACTTTTTATACACACTTAATTGAGACACAGACTGCTTTGACATTTTAGCATGTGTACTGCAAGAAAACACATTAGTCCCATACCTTTTTATTATCTGCCTAGACTACGAGCTTTGAACGTCTAAAGATTTAATGAAAAAAAAAAACGGCTTCAAGCTGGCAAAGGAAAGAAGCAGAAGATATTCCACAAGAACTATTACGGACGCGGACTACGCCGATGACACAGTGCTTCAAGCCAAGTCGCCTACCCTAGCTATATAGTCTAGGTTGAGCAGCAGTTGCGTCCATGTCAGCGCAGACAAAACAGAATGTTTGTACTTTAATTAAAGTATATATGTACTTTAATTAAAGCGTGGTCCTCTGAAAACTGTGGACAAGTTAAACTACCTCGGAAGCAGTGTCTCATCAATCGAGACTGGCATCAACCTACGTCTAGCAAAGGCGTGGACAGCTCTCAGCAGACTATCGGTCATAAGGAAGTTAGACCTGACCGATAAAATAAAACGCAGTTTTTTCCAAGCAGCGGTCGTATCAATACTGCTATATGGATGCACCATATGGACGCTAACTAAACCTATGGAGAGAATGATTGACAGCAATTACACAAGAATGCTGCGGGCTGTATTGAACAAGTCCTAGAGGCCACACCCAACAAAAAAGTTGCTGTACGGTCACCTACCACCCATCACGAAAACTATCTAAGTTAGGCAAACCAGACATGCGTAACATTTCTGGAAAATTAAGAACTCATGAGCGACGTACTCCTGAGGAACCCCTTACAGGAAAAAAGTTTGAACGACCTGCTAGAACCTATCTACAACAGCTCTGTGCCGATACAGGATGTTGCCTGGAGGATCTGCCGGGAGCGATGGATGATAGAGACGAGTGGCGAGAGAGGGTCAGGGAAATCTGTGATAGCAATATGACATGATGATGATGATGATGATGTATCTGGCATCACTTTATGAACCCTTATGGCACAATTCAATTTAATACAGGGTTGCATAGTCCCGACATTAAATAGTGGTATTTTGTAGTTGTTTAATTGTCCTGGATACTATGGGTGAATCGTCGTCTAAATTACGCAAAAACAAAAAAAAAACAAAATAATATACTGATATCTCACTTTATCAGGTATATCTACCGAAATGACATGAAAGTATCCTGAAATACTATAGATTAAATTCATTCAAAGAAATCGGCATAAATTTATTCAAAGAAATCACACTAATCAAAGTCTACCTACGACTTCTGAATCCTTTGCAAGCCGCTCCGACGGTCTTCTTGTTTAAATTGCTAAATCCTGCCGTTATCTTTTCCTTTAGTTCATTTTTGGTGTTGCACAGAGTTTTGTCACTCTCTTTCTTAAGCGGATGGTAACCTGGGAAATTAAGCAGCCAAATGCCGGGAGTGATGTGGTCGCGGAAATTTTCTGACAGCTAACTAAGGCTTTCCCTGCTTGTGTGGTAGGGCGCAGAGTCTACTAGTTTGACGTAATGTCTTCCAGCAGCCTCACTCTCAATCCAGGTCAGCACTATACGAGTGAGATCGAGTCTCGTTGGATGCCCCTTTCATATGGCCTTGTATCATATCTAAGAAAAAAAAAGCTGAGTAAACTAGCACTACTTCCTGTTGAAACTTGATGTAGACCTCCGTATTAAGAGAGAACATGTGAAAATATGATTGGAGGCATAACGTCACCATTGCTTATGGCCACCCCAAACACCATGATGTAGTCTGTGTGCTTCTTTTTCATCAATATGAATATGACTCTATCCTCTGATTGACACTCTGCAAACTTCGTATTAGAGCTTACGGCGTAAATACCAACAGTATAGCATGCCATTTTGAAATTTCTGAAAGTGGGAAATGACTCAAATTTGCTGCACAGTAGGCAAAACCTGAAACAATTTAAAGTGCATACTCAAAACTTATTATTAAAATGGCACCAATTTACTTATCACACCCTGTTGTTTTGCAGTTGTTTGCGAGTTTTTACGCAGTGAATAAACTAAGTTTTTTTTTTATCAGCAGACTGGCATCCCCGTAAGTCAGTCAGGTGGGGCCAATAAAAGAAAGGATCGGTAATAGGTTACCATCTAAAAAAATATTTTGAATGGTATTTGATTTACTCGAAACTAACTTTACCGTCTACTGGTCGATGGTGGTTGACGTATTGGGTACCTTTCATCTAAAGCATTATTGTGATTTCCATAAAGTTTTCAATTATATGTAAATCGGGACAGTTGGCAGGTTACTATCAAATGTTGATTTGCAGACAGGGAATCTAATTTGAAATGGAATGTGCACGAGCAGGTGTTATTATATTGAAATATTCGATTTCTTTGTTTAGTTAGTGAGAGGGTGAACACCTGATATTTATCTTCAAGAACTCCGAGGTCCCAATTGCAGTCCTCCGACATTCAATGACGTGTAGGAAAATTACTTTTTAGCTACATGCATCCTCCTATTAATATTGAGAAAGTGAATTTTACTGTCTATTTCATTAAGTTTGAAATTTTAAAAATCTTTACCCTCAAATTGTCTGGTTCCCATTATAGAAGCATATTTAATGTTGAACATATTGTAATAGAATTAAGGATGATAATAAATTATATTAGCTGATCATTTTATTTGTTGTAATAAATTGTAAGTTAGGAGGTGCCCGTGGTGTAATGGTTATCGTCGTAGGAAATGGACACGGTGACACGAGTTCAAATCCTGGACGAGACTGATTGCATTTCACATAGCACTAATACCCTTGGGAAAGGTATGAATCCAACTATTCTCCCTCCAGCTATGGGTAAATAGTAGAACAGAATTGGTTCTTCAGCCTTGGTTAAGCAACTAGTCTAGGCGAAGGAATACTCTGAAATCAAACCTGTTAAATTCCGCTTAAAAATTGACCTTGTGTCATATTCTGATGAGCGGAGGGATAGGTAAATATGATAAATTGTAAGTTAGCTAAAAAAATTTGAATGGAAGTGTAAGTCAAGAAGGTCATGTGCGTACACGTATCGATATCAAGTTGACAGGTTGTTTTGGAAATCACGACATATTGGAGAGTTGTTTCGAACTCAGTGACCAAGAGAGGGTGTTGAAAAATAAAACTTCGGCCGCTGAGGAATGACTGATGGGCAGGGCTAAAAAGTTTCAGTGATGACGTCACAAGAGAAAGTTAAAGAAACAACTTCTTATATCATTAGAGGATGTGATAATTCATATATTATAGAAGAGGGAGATTTTTGGAAGTTAGTTCAGTTTAGGAGTTGAATTGAGTCGACCTGGGATTGAACCTCAGCCTCTCTACCGAGGTCTTATTTCTAGTGTAACTGTAACATATTGACCCAGCCGTCAATTAAGGAAAAGGTGCATCCGGTCGAAGATATCAGGGTATAGCTTTGACCGTGGATGGATTGAATTCAGTGCAAATGTGACGCTCACAGGAAGCAGGTGGGTGTCAAACAATGAGATAACCCGGTGCGACAGGACGTTCAGTTAGTTTGGTGTTTGGAGTCAGTTGTTGCAGTTCGAAGCAGTGAGAACCAGACCCAGCAGAGAGTTGGGCCCTTAGGGCCCTCGGTTGAGCAGACCTGCAGGATGAGAAAGAAGTGCTGCAATAGCCAGAAGAGCTGGGGATCAATATGCTGAAGTTCTGTTCAGTCTCCAACACACCTCTCACACATAACCCTTTCGTACCATTTCGAATAAAGTGTGAGAGGTATATTTTTCTAAAGAATTGTGTTTCGTTCATCATCATTTTGTTGACTATGTTTCCGCATGTATATGTGTATAGTTGGTTGTGACTATGCAACATAACCTAATACGATCAAAATCTGTTATTAGGATTTTAATTCTTTATTGATTGAATTTAACAGCTTGTTAATCTATCTGGGGTTATTTTATGCCTAAAAGTTAGAAATTACATTCACCGTATTTACATTTTTGTGTAGCTGTTTATAAAGAGATTTTTTTTTCATAAAATTAAATGGTTTTAAGTATTCCAATCTTATATTGATAATTTCAATTGATATGGGTTTAAGTAATTATATCTATTTAGTAGTCGTCGTTTGTTGCACGCAGTTTTATAAATTCAATTGTTCAACTATTAATGAAAAAGGTTTTACGTCATATTTTCTTTTTATTGGTAATCAAGCTCGTTCTATCAAAATTTCAGCGCATGTAAGCGACAAAAGTTTGCGTATATTGCTATAAAAATGCATCTTACTGATCGAGTCGAAAAATTGCCCTTCTCGAAAGAAACCGAAAAATAATTCGAATATTCAACACTGAAACAGTAGATAAGTGAAATTGGTGCAATAACAAACTGCAAAAAATTCTTCTATCGGTAAAACTGTATTTCATTAATTAAAAGGAAGAAAACAAAAACTCTAGTCTGTACATCGTACAATGTGCATTAATATTGCGACAGAATTATCGACTACAACATACTTGATTCTAAAAAGATTCTTCTGTAATAGTTGTATTTTTGATAGCTGGTTCGTTGGATGGTTTTGCCACATTTAATGCCGAAGGCAGTTATTTTTGCAAGTAATTTCATGGTGTAAATAAATAATGATAAACATTTGTAATCAGCTTTACCTTCAAGAAAATTTGTACACAATTATATGGTTTCAAGTATTTATTGCTATTTAACAATAATGATCAATTGTTTGGATACATTTGTATGGCTTCAAGTATTCATTTTGGAGAGTGGAAACCCTACAACTGAACCATCAGTTCATATCGGACATATGTGACGCCAAATTGACTAGTCAAGGTAAATGCGCAGCCACTAGTTGTGGAGATCATGGTATACACTGGTGATGAGACCTAATAAAGTTGAAACAGCTGTCCAGTGTTTCCGTATGTCATGCGTAAGAATTCACTGGATTTTCTGGTCATGGTAATTTAATTCACAATATAATTCCTCTACTTAAAAAAGAAAATGTAGATATATGTCCTTGCCCTTGAGGTCATTGTGGGCTCAGCTGCAATCTGTGGTCGCTGGTTCGATCTCCAGTGGTGGAGATCGTGGTATACACTACTGATGAGACCTAACAAGGTGGAAATAGCTGTCCAGTGTTTCCGTTTGTCATTCGTAAGTGTTGGCCGGATTTCTGGTCATGATAATTCAATTCACAATATAATTCCACTATTTAGAAAAGAAAATTTAGGTCAGTGATCAATTGTTTGGACACATTTGTAAGGTTGCAAGTATTCATTTTGATTTAACAATAATGATCAATTGTTTGGACATCTATGGTTTCAAATATTCAGTGTTATTTGATATCAATGCCCAATTGTTTGGACTCATTTAAATCAGCGTTAGTTGTTTGAAAATACGTCATTTGACTTATTAGGCATATTGTATAGAATTTATGTTACGGTTGTTTATCGAGAAAGATTTCCAGTCAAAACAAGAAAACGCTGATTCCCTAATTAAATTGCCAACTTTTTCTTGTTATGCATATTTCACCTTTGGTTTGTGTATTTTGTATTTTAAAAAATCTATCGTTGACTTTACATCGCTAATATCACCTCTCATGGCCTGGTGATAGTTCAGTAGAACCGAAACGCTATGGTGTCGACTTTACTACTCATTAAATCTCTCCTTCCACTTGAATTGCCTTGTTATCAAATTTTCTCGACATATTGTTGGATTTCAATCTATCATTTACTTCCATATATATATATATATATACGAGGATCAAGTTTCCAGACATTTTTGTTTGGGTACTTTTATTGATAGTACACACATGAAACTCTAGTCCCTTTGAAAGTAATCTTCTCCGGCTTCAATGCACTTGTTGTACCGTTCCAACATCTTCTGGAAGGCCTCATAGAAGTCCCCTTGTGTGAGCGTGTCAATGACCTTCATCACAGTCTCTTTCATCTCTTCAATTGTCTCATAACGACAGCCTCTGAGCTTAGAGAATAATCAAAATTCTCAGAGAGCAAAGGTATGGACTATAGGGACGGTGAGGAACGGTCTTGATGCCCATCTTGGTCAAATAGTCTGTGACAAGGATGGAGTTGTGGACTGGTGTATTGTCCTGGTGGAAATGCCACTGACCCGATTTCAAGCGTGCTGGACTTTTCCGACCGAATCTCTTCCTGAACTCCCTTAAAACCTCATCATGGTAATCCTAACCATTTGGGCAATCAACTCTGGTCTATTGACTTCCTTTCTCCTCCCACACCTCTCATTATCCCTCACAGACTCCCTGCCTTCTCAGAATATCTCATGCCTGTCAAAAACCGCTGCTCGCTTCATGCAAGAGGGTCCAAAAGCAGTCTAAAGAATTCCATACATTTCTGAGGCATTTTTTCCAAGTTTATAACATAATTTTATTGTATATCGTTCTTCTGAAGTGTCCTCACATCCAGATTGCATTCTTGAAATTCACCAGCTGTGACAATCAGGCTTTAGTAGAGTATATTCCTATTCCTGCTGTTGCTGTTCATTTGAACATGAAATCATAAAAATTGGTCAGTCATCTCATAAGATGTATAGCAATAATATACTGAATTTTCAAGAGTCTACAATTCTAAATGCCTGTAAAAAAGTCTAGTAACTTATTAAAGACACCACGTATATATATAAATATATATATTATTCGCGAACATTCCTTTGGATGAGACAATATCAATATGCGCTGATTTTTTGTGTCGTGGTCCATCTACTATTGGCCTTCCATTTCCCGAGGAAGTTTTTATTGAATTGATGGGTATTACCACAAAGTCATTGTCATTTAGTTTTAATGAGATCATGTATCGCCAGATTGAGGGCGTTAGTATGGGTTCCCCTCTTGGCCCCATTTTGGCTAATATTTTTGTTGGGTTCCAAGAAATACATTTGTTTGAAAGGTTTCCTAAGCCCTTCATTTACTTACGTTACGTGGATGATACTTTTGTTTCCTTTTGATCACATAACGATGTATTATTATTCTTCGATAAATTGAATGAGTTACACTCTTCTTTCACATTTACCCTAGAAGAAGAAAATAATAATAAACTGCCATTTTTAGATGAGTTAGTTGAAGGATGTGATTCCTTTTTCCTCACATTGGTTTATAGGAATGTTGAGTTGGCATTATTTTGTCCCTAGATCTAGGAAACTTAATTTAATCAGATGTCTTTCTGCAGTGATCGCAAGATTGAAGATGAACTTAATGTAATCAAAGATATATTTATTAACAACGGGTATCCTACAGAGGTGCCCGTGGTGTAATGGTTATCGTCATAGGAAATGGACACGGCGACACGAGTTCAAATCCTGGGCGAGACCGATTGCATTTTACGTAGCACTAATACACTAGGGAAAGGTATGAATCCAATTATTCTCCCTCCAGCTATGGGTAAATAGTAGGGCAGACTAGGTTCTTCAGACTTGGTGAGGCAACTAGTCTAGGAGAAGGAAAACTCTGAATTCAAACCTGTTAAACTCCGTTTAAAAATTAACCTGTTGTCATATCCTGCCCGAGCGGAGGGGTTGGTAAATATGATTAACAACGGGTATCCTGAAAAGGTCATCGATGATAATATCAAGTTTACAGTAACTAGGTTAAAAAATAGGAACAAAACCTTCGGTCCTCCGAAATGTCCTGTTTACTCTAGACTTCCTTGGGTTAGTTCTGCCAGCTAGTCCTTTGCTGAGAGGATTGCCTCTTCTGTGTATCGCTGTTATCATACTGTTAATTTAAGACCAATATTCATTACGAGTACAGCCTTTAATTCTACACACAAGGGCAAGTTGCCTATCTTTAAACAAAGTATGTTAATATATAATTTTGTATGTCGATGTAGTTCGACATATATAGGCAGGACAACTCGAAGTAAGAATTAGAGAGCATGTACCCAGTGTTATTTTAACAAAAGACCGACAAATATCTGGGCATTCCCAGGCAATGGATTCGGCACTTGGTGAGCATTTGCTTACCATAAATAGTTGCAGGACTAGCTATGAAGATGACTGCTTTTATATTCTGCATAGTACCAGAAAAAAAAAATTCATCTTAACGTCTTAGAGTCAATTTATATCACTATAAATCGCCCCCGCCTCGATGCAGACAGTTAAGCAGTCATATTTTAAATATTTTTGGGGGAAGTGTTGGAGACTGGGGTGACTTGAATTTTTTTTACCCTGTTCCTTCAATCCAATTATTTAATTTACGCCCCGTTTTTAATTATTTTTCCGGTGACTAAGCTTGACAAGTGCCGAACGAAACGGCCCTCGCTGTTTTATTGTTTTAAAATAGTTTCCCCTTTTACCAATTATTTCTTTATTCATTTGTTTATATAAATTTTCATGTACCAAAAACAATATATATATATATATATATATATAAGAGAGAGAGAAAGGTTTATATATTCACAATCTCCCATTCGTATGTATGGATTTATTACCATTACGAAATTACACAAACGTAAACGTATGTTTAAATACAATAAAGCACAGAGATCATTGATTGTAGAATAAAAAAATGCGTATATTTCATTCATTATGTGTTATCCCATGATATAATATCAAATTTGGGCGTAGATAAAACCGTGGAATTTCATATATGTTTAGATATCCTATATATTAATACATGAATGTACTTGCTTTTAAAAATGGCATATGCATACATAGACACACACACACACACACACACACACACTCATATATATATATATATATATATATATATATATATATATATATATATATAAAACAAAGGGTTAACCCCTGAGATAGAATGGTCCATTTCGAAAAAATCAAATACTCCAAATAGTTTTGACGGGAGATTCAATTTGTGCTTAGAAGAGAAAATACATATTTTGACTCATAAATTCCCTGATAAGTTATTAAATAAGAGAAGTGAATTAATAGCTAGATGTAGACATAGGACAAAATTTAAACTATATACTATAAAATTTAAAAACATAGAAATAAATAGTGAAACCAGAAAAAAAAAAAACGTATCCAATATACACACAAGGAGAAAATAGGTAGCTAAATAAATAGTATCGAAATTAATATAAGCATTAATATTTCCGTTAAAAGTTAATTATCGAATTTAACATGAAAAGAAAATAAATAAAATGAAATAAATAAATAAAGTTAAATTACCGTAATTATAAATGACGGAAGAATTTTGAAAATAAAATAAATAGGTAAATAAAAAAACGGAAATTCAATAAAACGAGGTGGTAACTCTTTAAATCTCTTCCTCCCTTCCTTCCCCGCACCACGTGTCTATTCTATTTATCCATTGGATCTGAAGAAGTCCTGTTATATTTTTCTTCGTGTTTTTGGTTCACACCAGAAACGAAAACAGGATGGAAATAATTTTATAATCCTAAAATAACCGGTCTTTGGTTTTTTCTTTAAAGAAATATTGCTCTGTAAAATCAATTACATTGAGATCTCTATCAGGAAAATTTAAATGTTCAGCTCCTGAATGATTTTCTTGTCCTGAAGGAATTACTCCCACCTCTGGTTTAACTGGACCGAATAATACCTATATATATATATATATATATATATATATACGCGCACACACACATACACACAGGTCTTTAAAAAAAGAAACAATCTGCGGTATTCAACCAAAACTGATAAATAGGTAATGATTTGCTGCCTTAGTATACTCTCTCTCTCTCTATATATATATATATTCGTGTAATATTTCGAGTAATCAGAAATAGTAGCATTTCGAAATTAAACTGAATATAACGAAACATTGGCTTTCTAAACGATCAGTTTTGGATCCTTACAAAGTTTTCCTGAAAGAAAAGCAAAGGAAAACCTCCACCCACTAAAAAACAACAAACAAATAAGAATAAACAAAAAATAAATAACAGCAAAAGCGATTGAAATCGAGTCACATTATCTTCTAATTACACCTATTATGCAAAACCTTTTGTACCATGTCTAACATTATTCCACGCAATCAACCCCACCCCACAATACCACCTCTCCTCAACGAATTGCTGTGCTTTTCTCTCTTTCTTTTTTTCTTCTTTTTTACTGTGGAATTCTTTGTATAAATATAATAAGTAAGTTTATATATTCTGTCGGTTTCTTAGAAACGACCTCTTCATTTAACATTCATATCGTGCAAACAAAGAGAACAAACCTTTTGAGACATAAAGTGTGGACCCGGGAGTAATCGCAGTAAAAGAAGAACTTCTCACTTCGAAGATCTACAGAATTTTTTTTGAGGGGGATCTCAACCCTCAACTGAGGTTACTATCAGTGTATTCTAAACCCCACCGACAGGCCAGTTTTCTTTTTGGTTACTCTGTTTCACGACTGTAGAATTAGGTAATAACACACCTAATAATATCCGTTCTATTATATTAAAATTCATGAAGAATGATAAGATCCTTGTTTCTTTGTTTCTGAAGAAAATTAAATCTTTACAAAAAAAAAAAAAAAAAAAATGGGAGAGGTGTACTTATTTTTGGATAATATATATCTATGAAAGTATATAATGGAAAAAAATCCGACAATGTTGATGGTTCAATTTTTTTTACATCACTGACTTTCAGAGTCGTTGGATATTTTTTGAAATATGAACGTTGATTAATTGATTAAACGGTTATCGCCCCCTTTTATTTATATATATAATCTCCTCTCTTGTTTTGTATTTCATTAACATCCATCAGTGATCTAATGACATTCAAAAACATCTTTTCTAAGTCCTGAACATGGTTTATAAAAACTGACACATTATAACATCAACTTTCTTTCATATCATCTTCTTCCCTTTGGATTACTTTGTTTTTCTTTCTTTCTATCTATCAAATTTTTTAATTATTTCATTAAAATCCAGAGATTGACATGTATATATGTGCTAGGAGAAATATTTTTATCATCTTTAGATTGAGTCATTTGTTGAAAATTGTCTTCAAACATTAGTTTCTGAAGAAACACTACTAATAACAAGAAAAGTAAATCAAATCAGTTTCCTATTCATTTTTTACTAAATAAATCTAAATTTTGCCTTAAAACTTAATCGAGAAGCACTTGATACCAATAAACTCATTAATAATAGATAGCAAGATAAATTTCCTAACCATAAACCGATAGTGAGCAAAAGATAATTTAAAAAAGTGTTATTCGAAAGAATAGAAATGTTTCCAAAATAATTTGTAACTTTTTTTCTGAAGAGTTTAATCAAATTGCCAGACGAAATGGCACCGACAAAAGTGAACCCAGTGAAATCAGCCTAGAGTCAACGACAAAAAAAAAAAAAAAAGAAAAAAAAGATGTGTTTATGCGGCTTTTCTAAAAAAACAACGATAAACAATTAAAAAAAAACAATACCACTTTAATATTTTTTTCATGAATTAAGTGGCCAATTCGTTTAATTACTTTGGAATTAACACATGCGCCATGTTACTGAAATAAAATTACATTGAATACAAATGATGTAACCCAGTAAACTGATTTCTGCAAAGAAACCTCATCGTCATCAATTGATCAATATCGTATAACTAACAGACTTTTTACTCCTCCATTATCATCAAGGCATGCAGTCAGTATGGATTATCTCGGTTCTCTCTTGACATCCGTCCCTATCGAGCACCGCTCTTCGTTGTTCCTCTTGGCAGCTGGTGATTGTACGTTTTGGCTTGTTCACCAACACTGGTTGCTCTCTGAGTTGGAGTCCATTGCAGAACTGCACTTATGAGTTAGTCCTACCAAACCTGTCATTTTTATTTAGCTTTTTTGTATGATGAGTAGCCGTAAAGCTGTCGTTTTATTGAATGTGGTGCTAGAATTTGTGAAAAACAACATAGGGCATTGATGAGCAGTTTTTCTCCAAGCGTTTCGTTATAGTCCTAGGGGTGCTGCCTTACAGCTGTGACACTATTACAGCTTGGAAGAATTCCTGTTTTATTAATTCAGATTGATAAGATTTCCACATGTTTTGTAACCAGTTTATAATAGTCCATACCTTACCGATGTCTATGTTGACGTGGCTTTTAATAGATGAGATATTGCTTCTGAGATGTATGATTTGGCCTTCTAATTTCAGAAGGTTGAAATTTAATGGCTACATTTAATACAAATTTCCCCCCAAATTATCATTTTCCAAAATATTATATTTAAGCTGCATATTTAATTGTACATTTCTTTCTTTAAAACATTTAACGCTTTTATGTTGACAACAATCTTGCTACAATGTGCTATTTTTGCTATCTCAAAGTAGCACAGAAGCGAATAGAAATCGAACTCTTATGATATAGATAGGATATTCTGAATTATTCAAATTATTAAACGATTTTAATACGAGGCGTTGTTTAATTAAAGTTGATTATAGTGTTCACGGAGGCGCTCTTAACAAAACAGTTATCATCGAAAGAAGCTGTCTTGGCTACACGAATGTAAATCCCGAACGAAACAGTGCACTAATATCTTTGGGAACAGTATGAATCTAACTGTTCCTTCACCTAAGGAAGACTGGGCTCTTTAACCATTACAAAGCAACTGGTTAAAGTGAATTCAAACCTATTGAAGACCTGAAAATTGATGGTCTCCTCCAAGACATGGTACATCAGTAGCGTCCCCCTCGACCAAACCAAATTACAGGTTATGTCTGTCTCATAATAATGCAGATCAATATAAATGTTTGGTAGTTCATACTCGCAAAAATAATCTAAAACGCAAATACTCTATGAAAAAAAGTTATTCCTTTAAGAGAGAATTGCAAAAGATGACAGGATTGAAAATAGATCTGAATGTGGACTCAAACTTAAATTTTTCAAACATATTGAAATTCAAGTTGATAAAGCAAATATAATACTAGTATTGATAAGTTAAACATATGAATATATCGATGGTTATACATGGAAATAGTTGTTTATTGTTTTGGTAAGACCCCGGTTAGTATTCGGTAATGTTGGGTCCCGAAGACTTCTTAAATACAGGAAGTTCATTGAAGAGGTATAAAAAAGAGTTATTAAATAGATACCAGAATTGTGGGTCAGACAATATGAAGGAAGATCAAAGAGGACCAAATAATATATTACTGTATTATCGTCAAGTCCTTGGAGATATGATTGAAGTCTATCAATATACACATGCTCTTTACTCCGTAAATCCCGATCTAAAAACATTAATCAAGGAAGTCTTATTTGGGGAATTTGAAAGAGGACAAGGTTGGTTGGTTCGTTGGTTGTTTGGGTTTTATGGCATATCAACCTTTGTAGGTTATTTAACGCCAAATAAATTTTTATGAAAATTGTTCTATTTTAAACAATTCTGTTTAGCATAAGTACGCAGTTTAAATGTGAAAAACATTTCTATTTCAAGATATTAAGTTTAGCCAAGCAGTTCTAATTCGGCTAATTCAATTTAGTATAAATACAGATTTTGTTTACACTCAGTTAGATGTCAAAACAGTTCTACATTAAACAAATTAGTTCAGTGTAAGTACAGTTTTAATGTCAAAAAACAGTTCCATTTCAAATAATTCAGTTTAGCATAAGCACGCAGTTTAAATGCAAGTACGGTTTAATTTCAAAAACATTTATTTCAATCAATTCAGTTGAGCATAAGTATACCGTTAGTTCTATTTAACCCATAGATAGGGCCCTATCAGGTGCTACCACGCCAGGCCATAGTGGAACTGGGAGCAATGACAATGGAGGGGTGCTCCGCATTCCCCAAAGCCCTAGTATTACTGCAATCTCACCATCTGGTTGTTTAGTGTCATATCTAGGACACTCATTGGAGGAGTTCTATCCCTCTGCAGAGGTGCAGTTAGTGTATTCAACAGCCCCATCCGACGGGGCAATACATAGAGTTAAATGTCAAAACAGTTTTATTTCAGATAATTCAGCTTAGAATAAGTACACAGCTTAGACGTCAAAACATTTCTATTTCGTGAACCAAGCCCGGTTTAGTTCTATTCAACCCATAGATAGGACCCTTTTCAGGTGCTACCAACCCGGGCCAGAGTGGACCTGGGAGCGATGGCAATAAAGGGGTACTCCGCACTGATTGGGGAGGGGGTTACCCCTCTACAAAGAAGCAGTCGGTGTATTCTACAGCAAGGAGGTCAAGGAAACGAATAGACAACGTTTTTGTAGTAAAACTCTTTTAAGTCTTGGTTAGATAAAGTATGGGATGATTCTAAATACTGAACTGGAATTCATATAAACATTCTCACCTCAGGATATGTAGAAAATAGAAGTAACTGCAACCATAACTAGCTGATAGTTCTTCAGACCGAATTGTTCCTTCTAAATAAGTGATTAGTAATAAGATTCCTAAATCAAAATGCGTATTAAGAGTGAATTTAATGTTGAGTTCATTTTATTTCATATTTACTTATATTTTTAAAATTTATCTCCTATTCATTGGCTACTCAATCATCCTTTGACGTAATTTACATTATATCATTCCTTGGGACCTGACATTGGTCACAATTAATTCCCCCAAGTAAAAGACACGATAAACAAGTTAAAGTTAAAAAATCATACATAATAGTAGTAATTCAAGCCAAAGTAAGAACATTAAGTTTATAATACCCAAAAATTCACTCTGAATTGTCCAGCAGGACACATGGCGAAACGGTTATAGGCGTTGGTTCCCTGAGCTTCTAAGAAGACAATCATCTGAAAGTTCAATCCTGACTACAGGCGAGTAATATATAGGAATACTTGACACTTGTACCCGGTTATGGCAAACGGAATCAGAACAGGCGACCCCCGTGGTTTCAATAAAGGACGTAGTTCGAAGTTCCGAGAAGGTTCCCGAGTTCGACAAACACCTGAAGAAGGCTGGAGGACATAGCGGCCGAAACGTTGTGGAAATAGCAATAAAGATGAAGACAATAGTCCGAAAAACCTTAATGATAAAAATCAACAAGCTTCGTCTCAGAAATTTTGACAACTATGTTAACGTTTGTACAGAACATCAAAAATTTAACAGCGTCGATCTTTAATCATTTTAAAGAATAATATCAATAGATTTTCAATGTTTATATTACTTTTTCTTTCATTAAAGACAATTAAGTTATCATTTACAAATCTTAACATCGATTTGCACAAGTTCAGAAGTCCGAATCACTGAATGAGAATCAAATTCACAAGTAATGTTCAGTTGACGAAACAGTGCAGCTTAGAAATAACAGTAGCCTGCACTAATGATGCACCATGTAAGAATTAAATCTTTCGACTTATTTGCAAAGGATTTGCAGTATTAGATTGCTAATCCCGTCACGAAAATAAGCATCACAATGTCATATTGATGGGACTCGATAAGATGAAGATAAGATGAAGCGATGACAATAAATTCACAGAAAGAGGAAAAGTCAGCTCCGTGGTTCAAGAAAAAATACCATTCACTTTATTAGAGTATTTAAACGTCGGTTTAGACTGGTCTTAAATAAGAAAAAGTGGGATGGTATTTTTTGAGTTGACGAAGAAAAGATTCTATTGTTCCATGAATCGTAGCCCAACGTATTGGTGTGGTGCTGGGGGTTCGCTAGTTCCTTAATTCAAACTCCTAACTTGTCCTCTGCAGATTTCTAACTAGGTGACTGCAGAGACTTTTAAAGATCTCCAAATTTCGTGTGACTGTTTCTCATATTTACCGCGCGTTTTTTCGTGGTTGATCCTTTGTCGTCAGTCACTAAGTTGACTCTTGCCCAGTCGGCTAGGGCTGTAGAATACACCGACTGCACCCTTGCAGAAGGGTAAGACCCCACACCCAATGAGTGTCCTGGATATGACACTTAAAATCTGATGGTGAGGTTCCAGTGAAGCTGGGGCTTTGGGGAATACGGAGCACCCTTTCATTGCCATTGCTCTTAGGTTTACTCTGTCCCGGTGTGGTAGCACCTCATAGGGCCCTACCTATGGGTTAAATAGAACTAACGGCATACTTATGCTAAACTGAATTTTTTGACTAAACTTAATTGTTTTACAATAAAACTGTGCTTACATTTAAACTGTGTGCTTATGCTAAAATGAATTATTTGAAATGGAACTGTGTTTTGACATTGAAACTGTACTTATACTAAACTAATTTGTTTAATATAGAACTGCATTGACATTTAACTGTGTGTAAACAAAATCTGTACGTATTCTAAACTGAATTAGCTGAATTGGAACTGCTTGACTAAACTGAATAGCTTGAAATAGAAATGTTTATTCACAATTAAACTGTATATACACTTAAACTGCGTATTTTTCCATAACATAATTGTTTGAAATAGAATTATTTTCATAAAAATGGATTGGCGTTAAATAACCTACAAAGGTTGATATGCAATAAAACCCAAACAACCAACCAACTAAGTTTACTTGTAGAAGGAAGGCTGCTACTTTATTACTAAAGGGAAAGAGGTTACCTTGTCTCATGTGAAAGATGCAATCACATTTCAATACAGCATGTAATCACATTTCAATACAAGATGTGATCACGTTTCCATACGAGACGCAACCACAATTCGATACGACATGAGATCAAATTTCAATTCGATACGACATGAGATCACAATTTCACTGTGTATGGAATCAAATAACAAGGAGAAATCTTCAAACAATGGTGCTGCCTCAAGATGTTTTTGAACGAACTCCTTAGCAAACAATTATTGTTTCTAGTAACTATTCTTAATGCAAATAATCAGCACAATGTTATAGGGCATCAAGCATTTCAATCTAATACTAATAATCTTTTAAACAAATCTATTTGACTCATAGATGGGACCCTAACTGCTACTAACACTTCCGGACAGTATGGACCTTGGAGTAACCGCAATGAAAGCATTACTCCACACTGCCCAGATCTTCGGAACCTCACCGTCAGATGGGCAAGAAGAGCGATCACACATAATTAAATATAAGATTAATATTCATGAATTGTAAAAAGTATGCATGAATTTGTGTTCTACTAAAGATCGGTCTAAGTGAAGGAAGGTCTCATACAAAAACCCCTAGGAATGCTGTACTGGATGATCTAAGTCACATTACTGTAACATTATTCCCTTATCAGCTTAACCAACATGTCTGGCTGGTTCAACACAAGCCTTCATAACCGTAAAAAGTCATATATATTGATAGTACAAATGTTCATATTTTTTATTGAATCATTGGTCTTTCATATGTTGAGATCGGTATGATAGTGTACTCTATCTATCTATATATCTATCTATGTGTATGTGTGTGTGTGTGCGCGCATAAGAAAGTAAACTCAGTACCTCATCGTAATAAAACTTATTAGAGCATTATACTTAAATTGCTCTAAGCGAATAAAGTAATTTCCAATTTAATTTACACGTGAATGATGATTTTGTGCAGTAAGCATCCTTTTTTAATTATTCTCAATATAATGAAGACAACTATGCAATACTAATTAGAATCCCTCTCTAATCTCAAAATAAAATCAATATTATCTTGCATCGCTGTTACAACTGGATCCCAACGTGGTCACGAGTGGTCTAGCCAGGAAGAAATTTCTGTCAATCTAACCTCAGATTTGTAAATCCAATCAAGCAAATAGCTTGCAAGTTAGTTAAACAGAAAAAGCAAAAAAAGCTGCAGAAAAAAAAAATGAAGGTTAAACATATCCGGTGTGTGAGGCGTCAGTTCCGAAACTATAGTTAATGTGTAATACGCCTTCATTGCCATTATTTCAAGGTCTACTGCCACTCAGAGTAGCAATTCCAGTCGGGACCCTATCCATGGTCAAACAGAACTGTTTAGACCCCATTCGTATTCAATAAAATCGTATGCAGGAAAAGCAACTATATATATATATATATATATATATATAAGCAGGAAATGAGAAAGATGACCAAAAGTCTAGGCATAAAATAACCCAAGACGGATAGGCATGCCGTTAAAGAGAATTGCATCATGTATCATAAAATAAATGTTAGTTAAAGTCCTTTTTTTATTATAAAATATATTTGAAAAGTTTAAGTGAGCTAACTATTTCCTGAAGAAAATAAAATAATTATTATTCACTATTACATACAAGAGAGAGAGAGAGAGAGAGAGAGAGAGAGAGAGAGAGAGAGAGAGAGAGAGAGGGAGAGAGTGAGAAAGAGAGAGAGAGAGAGTGTTTGTGTAGTCATGGTGGTGGAGACACTACAGAAGAAGGCGTGGGCGAAAAAAAGAAAGAAAGAAAGAAAGAATAATAAATAGATAAAGCAAGGCGGATCTAATCGTGTTTTTCTGAGATTTCTGGAATCTAGTGGTGGACTGGAGGTCTACTAATTTAAAAACACAAAGGAAATAACGTAAGCGACGATGATAAAAGTTAAAATGCCTTATATTCTAATAAAATGTATCTAAAAAGTAAAACGAAAAGATCTCAAAGGTTTCTGAGAGCATGTTTTTTATGCAATATCATGAGGACCGAACAATTTTCAAGTAAAAGCATTTTTATTTCTCTCAGACTTTAGCTTTTGTTTTTCCACTTGGGAGGAGCCAACACCGACCAGAGCCCGCTTTGAAGTGGAAACCTTTTCCCATGAGAGGCGCGCAAACAATTACCTTATTTCTCCATCTATTTGAACGTATATATATATATATATATATATAGATGTATAAGTATTTATTTATAAATAAACATACCTATATATATATATATATACTTTTATATACTTAAATAACTTTAAATATATATGAAACTAAATCTATCAATATAGATATGCAATAATACGTATAAAATGCACATACACTTACATACATATATAATAATAAGCATATGTTTGAGAATTTATTTACAAACATACTTATATATATATATATACATATATATATATATATATATATATATATATATATATATATATATATATATATATATATATATATAAACCTGTATATGTAAGGAAATAAAAAAATATTCAAATAATTATATATCTAATAATAAATGGTTTTATTAATATATCAATATAGATATGTATCCATCTCTTTCTTCTGCTCTTTCTCTTCCTCTGTCTGTCTGTCTGTCTGTCTGTCTCTCTCTCTTTATATATATATATATATAAACATATATCTAAAGTTATTTTGTTAGGATTGTCTATACAATTTCAGAATAACCAATTTCAAGTACTGCTGTTCTCCCGAGACTTTGCTCTCGTATAAATATATATATGTACTTTATATATGCGTTTGTGAGTGTTATGTGTGTGTGTGTAACACACACACACACACACATACGCATATATATATATATATATATATATATATACTTATTGACACATGGCCACAAGTATGACCCAGGAGAATGAATGGAGAATGAACTCGCTACTAATTAATAATAGGGAGGTAGATTAGATAACTGATCTTTCAACCATAATAAAGTATTCCTTGCTCGTGCTGAATGTATATATAAAAAAAAAATCGAATACGAAAGATTCATATTTTTGTTCTTTTCATTGTATCTTACTCTATACACACACAAAAAAAGTGTAATATTTGTCGTTATTTTTGTACTATATATATATATATATATATATATATATATATATATATATATAAAGAAATTAAATACGCCGGTTTAGGATGTCATATGGTGTGGGAAATGTAAGTAAAGTTTTGGGCTTCTTCACCATTGATCGTATAAGGCCAAAAGCAACAGCTCCTTGAAATGCTCTCAGTCCCCTTTTTTCACCGGAGGGAAGTGTTTTCGTTTTCCTTTGTTCTCTTTCTGCAGTGTTTACCTGCACGTCTTGTGATCTGAAAATTCCTGTGTCTGTAAGAAGAGGATGATGCTCAATTTGTCATGCTATTGCGAAGCGAATGCTCTTTACTGTAGCCATTTTGATTTTTTCCCTGTTACACGGCACCATTCAAATGGAAGACGTTCAAAGGGAAAACAGAAGAGAGAAAAAGTGTAAATAAGAATGCATTCACAGTCAATGATATGTAAACACACATTTGTTTGTTTAACTTCTATTCACTTTCAGTCTCATTTCGATCTCCCTTTTTTTTCTTTTCCTTGAACTCTTTCTCTTTTCACGTGAATAGTGCCTATGATATATAATTGTTTTTTGGCAAGCCTGTATTACAGTTCGAGCCTTTATGATGACTGATTTTAAGGATCAATATTTATGTTAACAGAATGGTATCTCATTAAGCCATTACAAGCATAGTGTCTCTTGAAAAATCATAAGCTAAATGACGTAAATATCTTCCTAATTATAATAACATTATAAACACACGGAAGTTCTAGACATTTGGTATGAACATACAAATGCATGTACAACGATTAGAATGGCAGAGTAAAGGGTAATTTAAAAAAATAGAAAGAAGAGAGACTGCCGTGAGGTGGACTTTTCTGTCTCGATGGACCACAGAGTGAAAATCATAGAAAGTGAAAAGAGAGGCAAGTATTGGGAACTCGCTACTAAGTAAGGATACTCTGTAGAATATCAGTTGTATTTGGCGCGCTCGGAACAGTTTCCAAAGTATGAGAAAAGGAAATAGAAGAGTTAGAAATCAGATCGGCCAGAATACTGGGAAAGGTCCTAGAGGCCTGAGAAGATTTGCTGTCATTCAGACTCCAGTCAAAGATCATAAGCTCACACTGGTAGAAGGAATTCGCAGAGAGAATAATGATAATAATAATAATAATAATAATAATAATAATAATAATAATAAAGTGACGATTGTGCCAATTGTGATTGGTGCTTTAGGCACAATAATTAAAGGATTATTAAAGGGCCTGGAGGACTTGGAAGTTGGCGCACGGGTAGAGACGATCCAAACGACAGCATTGCTGAGAACAGCTAGTATCCTGTGATGAGTCCTGGAGACTTGAGGAGACTTGCTGTCACTCAGCTCTAGTGAAAAACCATCAGCTAATGCTAATGTAAAAAAACTCTAATGAGTAAAAAATAATGATAATGATAATAACTCAAAGAGAAACAGAATAAAATTAACTAGGAAACACAAATAGGGAGAAAAACATTTGTATGGACATTTTAAGAGACAAACAAACGAAATCTCACTCGAGAAGACTTGGACATGGTTAAGAAAAGGAAATCTTAAGAAAGAAATTGAATCTCTTCTAATAGTCGTAAAAACAACGCCACGAGGACCAACTATATTAAAGCAAAAATAGACAAGACACTATAAAATAGTAAATTTAGGTTGTGTGTTGATAGGGACGAAACAATCAATCATATAATTAGTGAATGCAACACATTTGTGCAAAAAGAGTATAAGACTAAACATGACTGGGTGGGGAAGGTAATACACTAGGAGTTGTACAAAAAAAAATTAAATTTGACCCCACGAACTACTGGTATATGTATTAAACAGAATTCATCCTGAAGAATGAGGCACACAAACTTCTCTGGGATTCCGGGATACAAACGGATCATTTAATCTCTGCCAGACGACTAGACCTCGTGAGAGACAAAAAAATGAAGAGAATCTGCCGAATAGTGGACTTTAACGTCCAGAAAGACCACAGAGTGAAAAAAGAAAGCGAAAAGAGCAATAAGTACCAAGACCTTGCTAGAGAGCTAAAAGAAAAGTATGGAATGTAAAGGAGACGGTGATACTAATTGTGGTTGCTGTACTTTGGACAACTCATAAAGGATTGATAAAAGGACTGGAAGACTAGGAAATAAGTGGACAAGTAGAGACAATCCAGACTACAGCATTACTAAGATCGGCCAGAATACTGAGAAGAGTCCTGGAGACTTTAGGTGACTTTTTGTAACTCAAACTCCATTGAGAAACTATCAGCTAATGCTGATATGAAAAACTCTCTAAGGGGCGATGCACGAAATTCTTTAGGATTTTGATATACAAACGATCACCTAAACTCGGCCAGATGACCAGATCAGATAGTCAAAAGAAAAAAGTGAACCAGCCAAATTATGGACTTTGGCGTTCCGGTGGACCACTGGCTAAAACTAAAGGAAAGCAAAAAGAGAGATAAGAACCTAGACCTTGCTAGAGAATTGAAAAAAAAAACAAACAACAACTATGAAACATGAATGTGACAGGGATACAAATTGTAATTGGTGCGCTCGGTACGGTCACCAAAGGATTGCTACAGGGACTTGGGATGAGAGGAGATCATCCAATCGACATCATTATTGAGATCGACCAGAATACTGAGAAGAGTCCAGCAGACTTGAAAAGACTTGTTGTCACTCAGACTCAAGAGGAAAACCATCACCGCTAGCTAATGTGAAGAACTCTCAAATGATTAAAATAGTTATAATAATGTTTGCCAGAAAAACAGAGTGAAATTGAAAGAAGGAAAAAAGCTGGACAATTACCTGGACCATGTTATGGAGCTGAAAAATCTCTGAAACCTGAAGGCGGCAGTGATATCAATTGTAGTAGAGACTCTGGACAGTCTCCCAAAATCTAGGATACTGGAGGAATTGAAGATTAGATAAAGAACTGAAACGATTCAAAGCACATCACTACTAAAATCGGCTCGGATAATTAGAAGAGACCTGGAGATTTGAGGATACTTCAGCGAAAAAACATCAGTTAGAGCAGGTATGAAAAATTTGATAACGAGATAGAAATACAGCTGCAAAATTGTACCAAAGTAAAATTTAAGAAGGGCTCGGAATTAAGTCTAAAAACATCACACTTGATATAAACACAGAAATAACTAAATTAGAAAAACTAAAACCTATGAATATTAAGGAATTACGGAAATGAATCGTATCAGTCGTACTATAAAGGAGGAAACAGAAAGAAAGGATTCTGTGGGAGAATAAGCACCATGAGAATGCAAAAACTATAACAACTAACACCCTGAAAATTCATGAAGTGACATATTTTTAATATTATAAAATGGACGTTAGCTTAAATGAACAAGGTTTGGTTTGATTTGGTTTTATGGCATATCAATCATTGTAGGTTACTTAATGCCCAAATCATTTTATACATATACACAATTCTATTTCAAACAATTCAGTTTAACTTAAGTACAGTTTCCCGTCCACACACACTTAATGTAAAAATTTCCAACAATTCAGTTAAGCATATAGCATAAGTACCCAACCTTATTGTAAAAAACAGTTCTATTTTAAACTATTCAGTTTAGTCAACAAAGTTAAATGGTTCCGAGTATTTCTGTGTATCACGAAAAATTCAATTAAACATCAGTGATTTATTTACACACAGCTAAATATAAAAACAGTTCAGTTTAGCATCAGTTTAAATGTCAAAACAGATTTATTTCAAACAATTCAGTTTAGCATAAAGACAAAGTTTAGTCCTACTTGACCCATAGATAGATCCATATTAGGTGCTATGACTTCGGGCCCGAGTGGACCAGTGAGCGATGAAGGGGGTAGTTCGCATTCCCCAAAGCTCTTCTATTACTGGGGACTCACCATCAGATTGTTTTGTCTCCTATCAAGGACACTCATTGGAGAGTTTTATCTCTCGGCAGAGATGCAGTCGGTGTATTCTACAGCCCCAGCCGAATGGGCCAATTCTATTTCAAACAATTCAGTTTAGCATAAGCAGAAAGTTTAAATGTGAAAACAGTTCTATTTCAAGCAATTCAAATTAGCATAAGTACGCAGTTTAGTTCTATTTAACCCGTAGGTAGGACCCTCTCAGGTGCTACCACTCCGGGCCTGAGTAGACCTGGGAGTGATGGTAGGAAAAGGGTACTGCGAATTTCCCAAAGCTTCAGCATTACTGGAACCTTATCATCAGATTGTTTAGTGTAATACCCAAACACTTATTGGGGGGAGTCTTTTCCCTCTGCATAGATGCAATCGGTGTATTCTGCTGCCCCTGCCGACTGGACCAGAAATGAAGATGTACAGTAAAATTAGGAAACTAATACCTTTCGACAGAATGCATCAAATAAGAACAGAGATGAAACGTCTCTTCTTAAACAGAGAAAATGGCGGAAAAGGTTTAATTCATCTAGAATTGACCGACAAAACCACCATTAAATACTGAGACACTACAATCGATTGGATGTTACAGTTCTTTACACACACGAGAAGCAAAAGAAAAATATTCAATTAGTGAAGATAGCTATAAACTTATTAATCAACTCTAACTCACACCAAAAGAAATATACATAAAAGATAAAGCAACAGTGGCAGAAAAACATAAAAAAGAAGCAAAACACAAAGCTTAAATCAATTAAAAAATGCCCGAAAAAAAACAAAAACATAATCGATACACACAAAAAAATGCTGATATAGATTTAGTAAATTCTAATCGATGACTGAAAACTGCTGGACTGAAGGCGGAGATAGAGGGGTTTATAATGGCAGCACAAGACCAGAACGTGCCGACTAGAAACTATCAGGCACGCATTATGTGAAACGAATCAAATCTAATATGTAGATTGTACAAACAAAAGATTGAATAAATTGACCATTTAGTGTCCGGTTACCAAATTCTAGACCAATAAAATATTAAGAAAGGCTTGAGAAAATAGGACAGTAAATTTATTAGAAAACATGTAAATACTATTGAATATAGGGTAGTAAAAATTGGATAAAAACCAACCATGAACAATAATAGGAACAAAATGAGATTCTTTGCTATTCACAATGATGGATAAATAAAGAGCAATAGACTAGATATTGTAGTTAAGAAATATGAAATAAAAAATCCTTCAAATTGATGTAGCTGAACCAAGACAAAATAATATATACGTCAAAGAATGTCATAAAATAAGAAGATACAAAGACTAGGAAATAGTAATTGAGAAAATCTGGCTCCTTAAAATTACTATCGCGTCAGTAATAGTAGAAGCCCTGGCTATGATCAAGAAAGGGAAAGATAAACACATTAACGAGATAACTAGCACTCCCAGCCAATAGGAAATACAAAAATTGCACTTTGTGGGACAGCTTATCCCCTTAGGAGAGTACAATCAATGTGACTGACAATATTATCCCAAAAGATGCAGCAAAAGAAACAGCAAATAAAAAAAAACACAAACAATAAAACATAGATACATAGAATTCATATAACAACCTTTCCTCGCTCAAAGTCATCAGATTAAAGTTCGTAAGAAACCGAAAATTAAACTAAAAGTTAAACAAATAATATCAATATCGAACATTGATTATAAGCAAATGAATAGCAACTGTAAGTTATGTCGAAACAAAGATGAAAGGGTAAATCAAATAATAAGCAAAAGTTAGAAACAGGTACCAAAAATACAAGACTTGGCACGGCTGGGTAGAAAAGGTGATCCACAGGGAATCGGACAAGATATTGAAAATTGACTCTATTATGGAATTGTATATGCTCTAACCATAACGTGACTTAGAGAATAAATCACCGAAAATTCCCTGGATTTTGAGATATAAATAGATCCTCTAATCCCGCCTAGAAAAACAGACCTAGTATCAATTAACAAGAAGAAAGAAAACTTACCTCTATAGAATTTTGTAGTTTTGGCGGACACTGAATAAAACAAAAGTTAAAAAAGTAAAGTTGGTGACCGTAGTCGACGGCGACCAGAAGGCTCCCTTTTCAATAGCTACAACACCGAGGTGTAGGGGAGGGCGCAACTCCTTTCCCTGGATTGTTCCACTTTACCCTTAATACATACCTTATATTGCTGAGTGTTAAGTAAGGAGGTATCAAGTACCATTTTTAAAGTCTTTGGTATGACGCGACCTGGGATTGAACCCAGGTCTCCCGGATCATTGGCGAACACTCTACTTACCAAGTCGAATGAGCCGGTAAGTAAAAATAAAAGAAAGCGAAAAAAATAAACATATACTTGAACGTAGCTGAAGAGCTCTGCAAAAGAAATAAACATATACTTGAACCTAGCTGAAGGGCTCAGTGAAAAGTAAACATATACTTGAATCTCCCTGAAGAGCTCTGCGAAAAAATAAACATATACTTGAACTTTGCTGAAGAGCTCAGCGAAAAAATAAACATATACTTGACCCTCCCTGAAGAGCTCTGCGATAAAATAAACATATACTTGAACCTAGCTGAAGAGCTCTGCGATAAAATAAACAAATACTTAAACCTAGCTAAAGAGCTCAAAAAAGGTGTGAAACAGGAGAGTGACGATGATACCAATTGTAGTTAGTTTGCTTGGAACATTCCCTAAAGACTTGAAAAAAGATTGGAGGAATTGGAAATCAGAGGAAGAATTGAAGCCATCAAGTCCAAACAAGAGCTCTTCAGCTAGGTTCAAAGTCGTAGAGAATATTTAGAAGATGCATGGAGACCGGAGGTGACTCGCTGACATACAGATTTCAGTGAAAACCCACCAGGTTAAACTGCTATGAAAAACTCGCATGGAGAATAAAAATTATTGACTAGGTGAACCAGAGTTTGGGGGAAGGAAGAATCGATGTCATCCAAACAACAGCACTGATAAAATCAGGTTTTCCCGGGTTTTCCTGAAGAACTACGGAAACTTGATGTCTATTAGACTCGAGAAAAATTATCCAGTAAACCTCGGGTGAAAAAGTCGTAATAAGTAAAAATTATGAAAAGATGAATTTTATGAGACTGTCTCTTAATTGGGCTTCTGTGAAACCTGAGAGGACTGATGTGTGAAAATTGACAAAAATAAGCAGAGTTTTAGGAAAGTTTTTTCAATGTTTCTGTAAAGACTTAAGAACACTTAGCGATGCTTGCATAGACGAAAACTTTATTGGAAGCAAGCTTTTTGAAGGCAGTAAAAAATACATACGAGAGTCATTCAATGACTTGGGATGAATTTTGCCAAAGGAATTAGCAACTGGAATCATTGTCTACAGTGGCACCGTTTTCAAGGAAATCAACGCTTATGGGTTGTTTCAAGACTAATAAAATTGTCAGCATTACCGTCTTTATTGAACGCAGCGCCCAGAACTTTTCTTTACCGGATATTCTGCATGTTTCCGTTCCATGGACTGACTTTTTTAAACAAAGGCTTGTAGTGGCAAATCTTTATTTAGCCCATTTTTGAAGATGTTTTGACTAAAACATGTTTCGCCGTGTGCATCACATTCTTCGGTAACTCTAACGTGTTTTGCACCTCTCAACCAGCAAAAATTGATGACATTACACTTTTCAAATCTTGAGCACTCAGTTTGATTTTTAAATAGTAATTTACGAAGCTCTTTGCTTCGATGTGGCACAAGGCCGAATGAATGGGGCGCCCAATGAGACTCGAACTCACTCGTGTAGGTTTGCTAGTCTAGCTTGCTTACCGCTACACCACCAAAGGTGCCCGTTTGATTTTTAGATAGACTCAAAACAAATATTTCTACGATATTAAAATGATTTTTACAATACATCAATTCCAGAAAATGCAGAATTTACATTTATAGAAACAATTCTGAAAAAAAAAAATTCCTTTAAATGATTCTCGTTTTAAAGTACTGTAAGTTTGAAGACAGTTGCAAACTTTTGGCCTTCAGGGATGCATTTTGTGTGAAGATTCGAAATAATACTGTCAGTATCCTTGAAAGACGCAGAAGAATTCCTCAACTGCTAGATCGAATTGATCCTTTGAGTAGATAATCAAAGAAAAGAAGACTGATCCAAAAAGACCCTAAACACAAACGACAGTTACATATAATTACAGGCTTATAAGACATTTACCTTCGATGGGAAATACTAACGGAAATATCAACGGCTCATTAAAAGGATAAAAACTACAACCTGAGGAATAGAAAGAGTGCTGAAAAGGAACCAGATAAATTAGTGAACTATAGTGACTAAATAAAAGAGATGTTTAAAGTTTAAAAAAAAAACAACACTAACGAAACCAGCCTCCGATATATTTCAATCACTCTTTTCATTGTCTAACATTTTAAAACAAGAGTTGAAACAGTCGTTTCCTAAAAATAGGCGCAAACAACTGTGTGAAACGTTACGCCCTCACCCCCCCACCACATTATCTCTGTCTTCTAACCATGTCTTCTTCTTAGCCGGCCGGTGATCAACTAGTGGTTCGAGGGGGCAACGCACATTTCTTTACCTACACAAGAATACGATCGAGGGAGACAGGAGAAAATAGCAGGACAAACGAACAAACAACAAACTTGGGGTTACCAAGAGCAGAGGGAGGTATGCAACACTACATGCATGTGCATTCCTGATAGTAGATATATGGACTATCGCTAGCGTGGGTTACTAGCGAAAATTCCTCAATGCTACTGGAATCAGACATCTTGAGACTCTTCTTCACTGGACCCTTTTTGTCTCCTCGCCTCTCTGTTCCGGTGTCTGGTGTTGACTGCCCCTCCATTCTTCCACGCCAACTTCTCTTCTTGCCTCTCTGCTCTCCTGGCCACCAACTGCAAACCGTGTCTACTGGGTCGCGTCGTCAACTCTCATTCGCCTCCCCGTACCACTTCCGGGTACGGCGAGATTTCATGTCCAAGAATCCTTTGTCTGGTTTCGCGCCAAAACAGACAATTGAATCGTCTGCTTTGGCAGCCTACCCCCATAGTGCTACAACTGCACAACAGCAATAAATAAGCATAAAAAATGCGCAGAATCTGTTCATTGCGGGCGAAGATATATATCCAATATTGGAAATTTACTAAGCTTTTTGCTCAGATGTGGCACAAGGCCATAGGAAAGGGGCACCCAATGAATATATATCCAACATTGGTGCCTATGTAGAAATCGTCCTCAGATTCGCAACTCTTGTTCCCTTTGAAAGCTCCCTATATATCTCATAATAAATACTGCAAATTTAAGTTGAGTAAAGATAATGGGTTTCATGGTTTCTTTGTTTAAAGGTAAAGCAAACTTCATGGGTTATTAAACGCCGAATCCATTCTTGCAGAGCATTGTTGGCACTATTTAACCCATAGTTAGAGGGATAAGTGGGCCCGTGCCTTTTCATGTGTATTAGTTCGAAAGTGAATGTAATATCACGACTGAATTTCGAAATCGCTAACTACAATGTCGCAGTTCAGCACATTAGCCACAAATCCACTAAGACTTCCAGCCCGTTTAAATATGAGAGGATCTTGTTGTGATGTCATACTCAGCAAACTGGTCTCACAAACAAATTACTGCTGTATAGGGACTTCTTGTTTATTAATTACAGCAAAGTAATGAGTTCGATTCTCACTAGAAGTTTAACACTTGCACCCATGTGAGAAATATGAACTGCATTTATTAAATAAAAATAATACGCACAGCATTATATATATATATATATATATATATATATATACACACACATATATATATATAAAAAAATAAATATCTCTTCGTGGATCTTATTTTAAAATATATCCTTATCCTTTCTTCAGGCCTACAACAACCCCCCATATATATATATATATATATATATATATATATATATATATATATATACACACAAGTAGATTATTAAGACTGCAAACTCGCTCTGTCAACGAGGTCTAAAATACACCGTTTGTATCCCGTACAGAGACTCTCCCCACCAAAAGATTAGGTGCATGGAGTTGTTACTTGTTAGTTTTGGAGCCTTAGAGTTATTTACCTCTTCTTTGCCTTTACTCAAAATTTCACTTTGACCCGGAGTCGTAGTATCTGTTATGGTCCCAACTATAAGTCAAATAGATTGGTATAAACATTATTCTTGTTAAATGGGGATGCGTGAATTATATTTACACAATTTATTTGTGTTATGATTAGTTATTTAATCGTTTCGAAATAATTATTCTTATTAAGTACTTGAAACCGTACCCCTTTTTGAAATCCCACCCCCCTACCCGCAAAGACAAAACCCTAACTTTCATGTTAAATAATCTTATAACCAGCCAACCAATCAATCAACCAGCCAACCAATCAAATATCCTCTTCAAACCAATCAACCAACTAGCCAACCAACCAATCAACAAAACAGCCAATCAATCAGCCAACCAGACAATCAATTGAATTTACTAGCCAACAAATCAACCAAAAAAGCAAACCAATCAAATCAACAAGCCAACCATTGAAATCAACCGAACCAACTTTACAAATAAATGCTAAAAAATGCACATTTATTTTTTTAGTAGATTTCTTCTTTCAATTCATGTAATTCAATGATGAATATTTATAGTATAGATCGTAGAATATTCATATTGGTATAGGGCAAATAATTACATCCCAATCTACAGATACGCCCGGGGAGGACTAGCAAACCTTCAGGAGTGAATTCGAGTCTCACTGAGTGCTCCATTCATTACTGCGGACCTGCCTTCAAATAGTGTTCAAGACATGACTACTCTAGTCTCAGCGTGTACTCATATGAGCGCAAATTATGGTAAAAACTCTTGGATCTTTGTTTGTTTGTTATTTAATGGCATATCAACCTTTCCATGTTATTTCATGCCAAATTCATCCTTTTAGAAGAACAATAAACTTTTGGATGATAAGCTTTTGCAAGTAATAACTATCATGTTTAGACCAGGTGGAATTAAGTGTGATGAGGCTTCTTTGTTTAATGGTATATCAACCTTTGTGAGTTATTTGATGTCAAAGCAATCGTTGAAGAAGAACAGTAGTGATACTATTTAAGCCTTTCCTGGGGGATAACGAAGATCATACTTTTCCTCTATGTATTTGTTCGAAAGAGAACCTAATGGCGTGACAGGAGTTCGAACTCAGTTAATTTGAAGCTGCAACACTTTAGTTATTACACCATGGGGATTTCCTCAGGAATAATTAACGAATGATGTGTTGGATTTTGACCGAGTTAAGGGAAATAACTAAATATGTGAATTGTTGATTAAGGTACCACACACCTCCGAAAATTTGGTAGAATCTAAAATACAAGTTGATTAAAAGATGTTATCACTTTTATAAGAGTACCTTTATGACACAATTCAAATCAGGTAGAACTCCAAGTACATGTTGATTAAAACTGTTATCACTTAAAAAAATTATCTTTATGACATAGTTTAAAATAGGTAGACTCCCAAGGACAGGTTGATTAATAATGTTATAACTTTTATCAGAGAAGTTTTATAATTTAATTTCAAACTGTCTCCAATGTTCATCATGCCAGTCCACACATTCTTGGCTCCTACCGGTGATCAAAAATATGTTAATATTTCTATGGATCTATCTTTTTTTTTTTTTAGAAAAGCAGAACTAATATTACAGAGATGATCTGGGGACTATTCAGATAATGCGTAGACTGAGATGGTGAAGAGGTGGAGACTTTAAAATAATGTCATAAAGAAACTCCCATAGAAATGGTAACATTTTTCAAAATCTGTATATATCTGATTGATATTTGGAAAATAGTTAATCCTCTAAATAAGGGCATTTGATCAATCTTTAGACTGTAGATTAGGTAAGCATTTACTCAAATCAAAGGACTAAGATAGGTACCCCACAACAAATACAGAATCAATCAGGAAAAGCTTTTATTGCTATCGAATTTAAATATCAAAATTATAACTCGAAGAAATTAATAATTAGCATGTCGAAATCTATGGTTATTTGGCTTAATATTTTATGAAAAGGTTCTAATCAGTTGCTTGTCGGTACCAGAGAAATTTACATAGCTTAACTCTTTCGCGCAACTTCGACTCTAGAAAAATCTTCGACTAATAGTCGCCATTTTTGTTGCCTATTCCATTTCGCCATAACAATCAACTGAGAATCACGTAGACCAGCTCTAAGCAAATTGAAACCCTTTTTTTTGTCTCATTTACATATAAGACTGACAGCTATTCGACAAAAAGGTGGGGGTGTCCTCGTGGTGTAATGGTTAAAGCGATGGACTGCGGAATCATAATAAGCGAGTTTGTACTCCAGTCGTGCTATTATGATCACTTTCGGACAAATACCCTTGGGAAAGGTATGAATCCCTTATCCTTCCAGCTATGGGTTAAATAGTACTACTACTGTTCTTCTAGTAGAATGGCTTTGGCATTAAATAACCTACAAAGGTTGATATGCCATTAAACCAAACCATCGACTAGAAAGACGTAGCAAAGAAAGAGAAAAGAAATAAATTGTACCAGACATTAGGAAAGAACAGTCTTTTTTTCACACTTCTGAACTGATGATCATAGTCTCCAAGAAGCTGAAATTGACAGAGATGTAGATAAAATTTCCCAGAAACATGTGAAGAAGCTTTTGAAAATTATTTTACATTTATATTGCAGTATAAGGCTTTTACTGTATACATATGTACATGCTTAACTAAATTAACACACACACACACACATACATACATACATACATACACACATGCACATACTCATGTCACCGATCCTCAAAAAAATCCTCAGCCTTGGATCTAATTGTCAAATATGAAGCAAATTTGTCATCAATACAAAAACTCGAAAGAATTTTATACGTCCTGTCGACCGGGACCATGGAATACTCCGACTGCAGCTCTTCAGAGAAGAGACATCCCCAACGAGTCTCCTGGATAGGACACTAAACAATCTGATGGTGAGACTGCAGTAATGCTGGATCTTTGGGGAATGCGAAGTACTCCTTTAATGTCATAGCTCCCAGGTCCACTCTGACTCGAAGTAATAGCACCTGATTGGATTCTATCTGTGGATCAAATAGAAATGTTTGACATTTAAACCGAGAGCCAAAATATGACTTATACTAAATAGAATTGCTTCAAATAGAACTGTTTGATAATTGAACTGTGCGTATACAAATAAATGATATTTAATTGAATTGTTAGTGATACAAAGCAATATTTGGAACTATTTAACTTTGTTAACTTCCGTTGAATTGAATTATTTGAAATAGAACCTTTTGATTATTTAACTGTGTGTAAACAAATGACTGATGTTTAATTGAATTGTTAATATATGGCAATACTTGGGACTGTTCAACTTATTAGATTTATATTTACAAATTACATATACCTAATATATATGTATAAGCTGGATTTGGCATTAACTATCTTGCAATGGTTGATATGCCGTAAAACCAAGCCTAAGAATTTCACACCATTTGAAGGAAAAAGAAATTACAGCTTCCACTAACGTTTGCGACCTTCTAAGAAAAACCAGTAAAAAGACTCAACATCAAATCTTTGCTTGTCACCTTTAACAAAATATGCAAATCAGAAAATCTGCTCTTTGAATAACCACACATTAAAATATTTTTTATAAATACACACACACACACACACACACACAAGAAACGTTAAAAAAAACTCTAAGCCTCACCAACGTTTGAAATTTGTTGTGGATTTCTTACTTTTGTATGAGCCTCTCCGAAAAAGAAAATAAAATAGAAATTTGAATTAGCTTTTCTAGTTTGATAAAAATTCCTTATGTGTTGGGATAATAAAAATGTTCAGTTTTGCCTCATCGTCCTGGGTGGGGCTTAGAACTTTTTGAAGGACTCGTGCATACACACACACAAACATATATATATATATATATATATATATATATATATATATACATATATATGTGCAATAATTAGGGATTTTTAAAGTGTCACTCAGTCAGTTACCCACAAGGAGAGTGACAATGGAGAACTTAAATTTCGTGGCTACTATTTAATGATTCCTTCATCAACTTGAGAATACCACTTCTTGTTTTCCTGTTTCTGAAACCTGTCCAGGCTGAAAAATCATAAATAAAGTTATTGATATTTTCCTGGGACCCCGTGTCCAACATTTTGTTGACGTAAATTCGCTGTCATGTCTTCATCTAGTTTTTTTTTCTCTGCCAAATTTATTTTTTGAGACCCCACAACGCAACATTGTTGGATATCGACCGGAAGATTCCTTTGATATGCTGCATAAGTTTCGTGGGTGGTATAACAAAATATGTAACCTAAATAAAACAGGACGCAAATGCCCCGGCGGAAATGCTACGTAAGTTTCATGTGGGACATAACAGGATATTCACCCGTCTCCTAAAGTAAACAGAAAGTAGGTATTTCCTCGTGTGGGTGGCATGCTAGACAAAAGGCATATAGGGCAGGTGTGTTCCCGAGGATTGCGTCGGCACCCGAAAAATTTCATAAATCAGGGATTATTTCCACCCAGGGAAATGAAGCTGAAGAGCAGAGAGGTTTCGCAGAAAAACTGCCCTGTCGTCTCTGTGTGTGCGCATTTTAGGCATTTCCAACTCTCGCTTACTCTACACAGATTATATTTTCATACGTCAGCGTTGTCTTTTTTTGCTAAATACAATAACCTTTAGTCAACCTTAGTCGAAGGAGACCCGAGGGCTCCCTCTTCAATAGCTACTACACCGCAGTGTAGGGGTGAGCACGATGTCATTCTCTGGACTGCTCTACTTTACGCTTGATCCGTACCTTAGAATGCTGAGTATTAAACAAAGCGGTATTAAGTACCGTTTTTCGAGTCTTTGGTATGACTCGACCTAGGATTGAAACCCGGTCTCCCGGACCAATGGCGAACACTCTACTCATTTGACCAATGGTCTGGTTGTCACAATAACATAAGATGTCTATATTTCGAGTTAATGCAGGAATTTTAAATTGAACATTCACGGCTAAAGTTATTTCACTGTTCTTGCAAAAATATTTAATTTGGAACTTTCATCGCGTTAACAGACACATTAATAAGAACTGTAAAACCCCCTCTTAAAACCAGTTTGGAGGCAGATCGGAGAAAAAAAATACTCATAAGGAAGAACAACAGATTTTGACGCAGCTCTTGTTGAAATTAAACACTTGCAAATGCATATGCCAAAAGCTAAATCATATTCGTCCTCTTGTAAAAAGAAAAGTGTTTAAACGTTGTTTCTTTTCTAGAATAACAACTGAAATTGACTTTGCTTTAGAAATATTTGAGGTAATCTCCATTGTAACGAGGTTTTCTCATTGGAAAATACGGTGGCCGTAGTTTATTTCGGATAGAATTATTCGTCGAAAGGAATAATCAAGTGGAGGACCTCGTTCACCGAATTTTAAAAAAAATATTTTTTCTTTTCTTTTTAAATGTATTCAAATACTGCCGTGAGGTAATTGCTTCCCTCACGGATTCTCATTTTCATCAAGGAAGAGGGAGAGAGAGAGGCATAAGTGTTAAGTGAATCGACGTGGAATGCACGAAACAAAACTGAGAATATTGTTCTGCTACCAGAATTTGGACCCACAAGAGGAAGTAACTACAATGACGGGAAAAAAAACAACAACCCAAAGCAAAAAAAGCAAAAAAAAAAAAAAAAAATCCCCAAAAAACAAACAAATACCTAAAGTAATACAAACTATTTTTAAACAAATTAGCAAAATATTAAAAATAAATAGATAGAAAATGAATAAAAAACAATTAAAATAAGAAAAGACAAGACAAGAGAAGCTAACTGAGTTACGTTAGATTCATATCCTGGAGAATACTGATGAATTAGGATTTTTTAAATAATTTTTGGAAGCGATGTTTTGAGAAGAAAGAAAGAGGGGAACATGCACCCCCATTCCGCAAAATACACCATAAAAATAGAAACAAAAACAGGACCCCCCCCCAAAAAAAAACAAAAACAAACCAAAAAACAAAGACAAATATGGTTAACACTTGAATTAACAAAGAAATAAAATGATAACAACAAAAATAATTGTTATGAGTGTAAAAAAAGAAATAAATAAAAAAAAAGGCAAAAAACAAATCAGACGCATTTTGTTTAACACATTACAGGTTTCTGTTTGAACATTAAAATGAGATTTATGACTTGGTGAAGGGTTTTTCCTTTCACTCAGTTGGGATACAAGGCGTGAAATCCTGTATAAATTATTGAAGTGCTTGCAGAAACCGAATCTGACACTGAGGCACGTGTTGGAAACAATTAAGCGACTACATATGCTACTACTAACAATAAAATCACTATTACTACTACTACTACTACTACTACTACTGACGATGATATTGATATTGTTATCAAAGATAATAGTGGCATAAACAGTTGCTTCATTATAGATGATATTATTAATTCCAACCGGCTCATTGGCCTGTATGGTAAAGTGTTCGCCAACGGCCCGGGAGATCTGGGTTCAATCCCAGGTCAAGTCATACCAAATACATAAAAAACGGTACTCGATACCTCCTTGCTTAACACTCAGCACCCAGGTACGTATCAAGGGTAAAGTGGAGCAGTCCAGGGGAAGGAGTAGCGCCCTCCCCTACACCTTGGTGTAGTAGCTATTGAAAAGGGAGCCTTCGGGTTGCCCTCGATAACAGACACCAAATTTACTTACCCTAAATAGTTTGCCCCTTTTAGTATTTTTAAGTCTTTTCAAGAAGTTCGCTAAAGTACATATGGGGAGGTGTCTTCGTGGTGTGATGGTTACAGCGCTGGACTGCAGAATCGTAGGCAAGCAAGTTCGAACCCCTGTCGCGCTATTACTTTCACTTTCTGACAAATAAGCTTAGGAAAGTTATGAAGCCCCTTTATCCTCTCAGCTATGGGTTAAATAGCTGTACTTCTAGAAGTATAGCTTTGGTATTCAATAACCCACTAAAGTTGATATGCCATTAAACTAAGGAACCAATAGTACGTATGAAAACACAGGGGCACACACAAAAGCATTTTTCATTTTTGACCAGAGTAGATTGAAAAGTAATTTTTTTTTTTTACTGACAAAGAAACATTTATTTCACGTGCACATCAAAACAATATATATAAACGCATTATTATTATTATTATTATTATCATTATTATTTGCTTGTTTTTCACACCACCATTAGATAGAAGTCTTTCTTCGGTGTCTGAGTGACAACGGATCTCCTCAAGTCTTCAGAACTCATCTCAGTATTCTGGCTGATCTCAACAATGTCGTGGTCTATAAGATCTCAATTATTCCTTTGAATTCCAATTGTAAATTTGTATTATTATTTTCACTAAATGCAAATATTTCCCACCAGTTTTAACTGGTGGTTTTTCTGTTAACGCATGTCTCCTACGGTTTCCAGGAAACTTCCAAGTATTCTAGCCGATCATAACTGTACTGTGTTCTGAATGGTCTTGATTTTTCCTTTGATCTTTAGTTTTTAAGCTTTTGAAGACCGTACCGAATGCACCAACAGCAATTGGTATTACCACAGTTTTTTTCAGCTCCCTGGCAAGATTCAAGTATGTGTCAATCATTTCGCTTTTTTAAGAATTTTTACTCCATAGTTTTCTGAAACAGTAACATCTACTAGTTCATAAATTCTTTTCTTATTGATTAATATTAGGTTTAGAATTCTGGTCGGGATTGGGTAATTCGTTTATATCTCAAAGTCCCCGAGAATTTTATGCGTCTCATTTTCTTGGTTAAGTTCTGATAAGTGCTTATATCATCAGAGTGATCAGATTTTAATCCCTGGATTACCTTTCCCAGAAGATCACCCTTTCCACCTTATCGTGCCTTGTCTTATATTTTTTGTTCCATTTTGCTGTATTCACTTATTATGGGAGTAACATATGCTTATCATAGAAGTAACTCATCTGTCTCGATATACCCTATACTTGCTGTTCCTTTGCATACAATAATTATTAGTAGAATTAGTGCTGAAACGAGTAGTATTATTAGTAGCAGTGGCAACATTTGCTTTATTACAATTTAAATTTTATACTCTTTCTAAAATTTATTCTTATATTTGATCTTGAAAATATGCTGTCAATTAGAATAAATGAATCTATTTCATTAAAGGTACATTTAACGAAGCTACAGGTTCAGCTGTTAAAAGATATTGTCTTGTTTTATATAAACCGACTCATTCGTAGAGTGTTCGCCAATGGTCCAGGAGACCTGGGTTCAATCCTAGGTGGCGTCATACCAAAGACTTTAAAAAAATTGTACTTGATACCTCTTTGCTTAACACTCAGCATTATAAGGTACGGATTAAGAGTAAAGTAGTGCAATCCAGGGAAAAGGAGTAGTGCCCTCCCCTACACCTCAGTGTAGTACCTATTGAAAAGAGAGCCTTCGGGTCACCCTCAACTAGCGTCGTCAATTTACTTATATCACTGGTTTGTTTATTTGCTTAAAGTAAGTACGTAAGTAAAGTTGGCGACCGTAGTCGAGGGCGACCAGAAGGCTCTCATTTCAATACTTACTACACCAAGATGCAGGGGAAGTCGCAACTCCTTACCCTGAATTGCTCCACTTTACCCATGATACGTACCTTATATTGCTGAGTGTTAAGCAAGGAGGTATCAAGTGCTATTTTTAAAGTTTTTGGTATGACGCGACCCGTGATTGAACACAAGTTTCCCGGACCATTGGAGAACACTCTACTCTATAAGCCGACATAAAGAACTTTAAGTGCGATGACTTACAAATTGACTTTTGAACAATAAATGAAAACTCAGAGAATAATTCATTGAAATTAGACGAGAAAATTAGAACAACAAGCAAAAAAATTATTTACCAGACAAAAAAAAAAAATGATGAACGAAACGCGTTTAAAATATTTGCTTCATATATACCAGAAGAGTCAAAGAAAATCACTAATGACACATTTAGGTACAAGGTCTGATCTGTCAGGCTTTAAATGAAACTTAAACTCACCAGTAGTGGTCTATTAGAAATTTTTACTGGGTTAAACTTTTATAACATTATTCAATCCATGACAAAATCATGGAATTACCACATTTATGTCGGTGAAGGGCTTAGTATAAAGGCTATCGTCGTAGGAAATAGAATCAGCAAATTGAGTTCAAATACTAGAAGAACTAGTTTGTGTTTCACTTTGCGCTATTGCCCTAGAGAAAGGCATCAATCTATCTCTTTTCTTAGCCATAGGTAAATTGTAGGAAACACTGAGTTATTTAGCCTCGGTAAGTCAACTAATCTAGATGAAAAAAAATTTAAGTTCAAACCAGCATAACTCTGCTAAGAAACTGACCTTGTGACACATTCTGATCGAATCAAGGGTTGTGGGTAAATAGATACCAAACTTATATTCCCTCGGCTCAAACAGAAGGTAAAATGTTTTTTCTTTACCAGCTGAACATTCTGATTTTGCAAAAAATGCCCGAAAGAAATGAAAAGCAATTGTTTTCACGTGGTAAATCATATTAGACCTACAAGTGGAAATATAAAGGAACTTCAATATTTAGATAATATTCATTCTTCGGTAACTTGGTCAGTTCTACCTATAAATTCTGAGTTTTGTTGTTATGACTCTTCTACGAAATATTTCTTTATATTCTGAGATTTCCCTCTATTCTGTTTTCCATTTCTTCTAGTTAATCGAATCAGTCTCGATGTTTCTAGAATTAATCTGTATTCACTGTAATGAGCATTTAATTGTTAGATAGATAAATTACTGTTTTTTTTTCCTAAGAATCGTTAGTTACAAAGATTCCTGGATTTTGAATTTTATTCTAATTTCTCAGCTGAAGACTCTTCTTCAACCAATTTTTATAGTTTTATCTTATTTTTAGTGATTTGTGTAAAATAAGAGGACGCTAGTGGTGTAATAGTTATAGTCAAATAAAAGGGAAAAATCAAAAGAGTTCAAATTACTCAAATTTGTTCTTGAGAGGGGAAGGTCGGAAGGCAGGCTTTTCATCGGTCTTTTCCGTTTATCTTTCTTTCTTTCTTTTTTTTATTTATTTAAGAGAGATTGAGAAAATCCGTGTAAGGAAATACACCAGTTTTTGATAGCCTAATCTAAGGGATATCTTTTGTGTATGTTATATATCTTTGTGTAAGTGAGTCTCTACGTGAGAAAGACAATTTATTTATGCTTTAACGTATATAAGGTTGTTATCGGTATTTTCATCAGCAAGCTTATGCTGTAATATCAGTATCAATAAAATCTATGTAAGCACTAACATATCCGCTCAATATTAAGAAAGATAAGCGATGTTAGAATAAAAAGCATTCTTGTAAGTCAATTATGTAGATCTTCACTTAAAAGAAATGAATCGAATAAGTACGAATTATGTTATACTTACCGTATAACATAATTCGTACTTACTGAAGAAATATTAATTTCTTCATTTATTTAGAAAATTTTGGTAGGCTAGAAATTAGATAAAAAATATTGATGATTTAACTTTGGTTTGCTAAAAAATTGTATTTTTAATATTCTTCGAATTAAAAGAAACTAAAATTATTTTTGGTTGTAATCCATCAAATTTTTCGGGGCAAGTCAAATATTGTCGTCTGCGAAGTATCTCGAAATTCAAAAACATTTTCTTGAATGGAAATTATTGCTTTCATATATATATATATATATATATATATATATATATATATATATATATATATAATAACTTATTGAATAATAGCACTTACGGTTAGGGAAAAAACCCGCAAGTAATTCGAAGATAAAAATATACAACGAATCACTGTCTTGGGGAATATATATATATATATATATATATATATATATATATATATATATATATATATATATATATATATATATATATATTATTGGAAAAAAGAAAGAATAGGCCAACCTTGTCATTCCAATTGAAAAAAATAAACAGATACGCAATTGATTGGTCAAAAGAAAAAAAACACCGTAATTGCTGCTAAGCTACAAGTGCAAAAAAGTACTCAATACTAATATGTATATATATATTGATTTCCTATATATATAAATATATTATATATCACCTTACCACAGAATGTTTCATGGTCTTTTTATCTCACAGTTTCTGTGGAAACAAACGAGAAGAATTAATCTCGGAGCACTTCTTTTATTTCAGAATTCTAAAAAGTGTTAGTGTTAACTGATGATGGCACCTAGCGCTCTTTTAATCAAGCAAGCATATTTCTTACACTAGTTCTTCTGCATAGTCAGTGACACCCGGGAACAGACCGGTTGATTACTCAGGAACAGTCTGGTTGACAAATTAGAAAGACAATTGATGGTGAGGAGAGACAACAAAAATCAACGCTACAGAATCTACTACAGTTACATACCCACAAAGGATCTCGAGAGGTGGGGAGCATGAGATCTCTAACAGAAATGATAAGGCGGTAACGAATATAGCCTTCAGCAATCAATTATCGAATTCGATATACCTTTGCGGAAAAATATGTAAGAATATACACGGTTTAATGATCCATCAAGTCAGATTAAAGTGTCAGGTTGAAAAAACACAGACGCATCGCTTAGGAGTTTCTCCTAGTGAGACGCAGGCAGAGCAGGGTTGGGAAGCATACCATAGCACTAAGTCGCTCCAAGCGGAGGTTATGGAAACCTGCACTGCATTCAGAAAGATTAAATAGCCAACAAGCGCTAACAAAAACGCTTGGAAATATTTTGACGTTAATATTGGTGAAACAGTAAAGATATCAGCAAAAGGATCAGTGGAAAACCAACTATTGACTATGTCTAAGATAATCAGTTACGCGAAGGTTCAATATGGATATGTGGAAGTAAGGGAAATATCCAATGGTAAAGAAACAAAAATCAAGCAACTAAGATAACGGTCCATTTAAAATTGTAAATATTTAAAAAAGTTTAAAAATGAATAAGAAACTCACTGCTAGATTCGAATCATGCCAAGGGGAGGGGAAAGAGAAAAATGTGTCATCGCCACGTAGACCTGGTTAAAAAAGTTTTTGGCAAATTGGTTGGCTAAAGACATAGCCAATCAAATGCGTAAAAACCAAGGTCTACGTAGGCAAATCTTTAAAAGGCGAACTTAGGTGGTAGCGTTTTCTTTTTTGGGTGACGATGCGGGTTTGATCATTCCGAGTGGGGTCTGGCTGGTGAGGCGGGTATTATGTTGAAAGACTCGAAAACCCCGATGACGCCACCCAGCCCTTTTTTTAATCAAACAAATATATTTTTTATACTAGTGGCTTAAGAAGAAACAAATAAGCCGAAGAACTGAGGTATACTCTGTACAAGGAAACTCAAACAGAGAATGCAGTCGAAACCAATGTTAACAAAATGCAATTGCAAAGAATTGAAGTTTATGATGTGATTTTTAAAATAGTTCTAGAAATCAGAATAATTAAAAAAAAATGATACTACAGAAAAGGAGGAGAAAATTAATTTGACTCAATTTACGGTCACTTCGTAAAGACGTATAAAGAAGTACGTCTAATTAAGTTGAGCAACAATGCAGCTAGGAATTTAAAAAAAAGAAGAAAATATCATAAAGAAAGGCTAAAAAATATAAAACAAAACACAGATGAATGAATCATACAATTTGAGTAATTTTGTATAAACTAAATTGAGGATGGTAAAAATTGCAATGCAAAAGGATTAAATAAATTTATGGAAAGCAAAATAATGACTGTTAAGTCGAACACTGGGTAAAAATGAAACCAAATGCTCCCCCCCAAAAAAAATACCCCCCAAAGACCAAACTAATACAAGATATCAGCAAGAGTGGGGTTCGTGAGAAGGCGTTACAATTAGGTTATCGGTCAAAAGACTTGAACGGTTTTGGAGATAAAGAAGACATGCAGAGATGAACTCTCATCGTGAATGCGTGCTTTGACGTCTACTTCATTAAATGACTTGTTTCCGGCGACGACAATTCTCGGCCTTCCAGTCTATTTCCTTTCTGTAAATTTTATATTGCTTCATTTTTGTCTGTTCGATATGGTCTGTCATTAATACCTCTTCTTTTTGCTTTGTTTGGATACGGCAATTTATTCCTTTTTCTTTCTTTCTATTTATCTATATATTTTTCTTTTTCCATCTTTTGTGTATTTTGATAATCCTTTATCTTCTTCTTATATATATATATATATATATATATATATATATATATCATACATTGAATTACCATGACACTGAAAATCCTGTAAGCACTCTATGCAACATACGGAACACTGAACAGGTGTTTCGACCTTATCAGGTCTCAGCAGTAGCGTAACCGTGATCTCTACCACTGGAGATCGAACCAGCGACCACAGAATGTAGAGTCGAAACTTTACCACTGAGCCAACGGACCATAACGCACAAGCAATGCCAAATTAACCAGTCATGATAATCCTAATAAGGTCGAAACAGCTGTCCAGTGTTCCGAATGTCACACGGAGTGCTTGCCAGATTTTCTAGTAATGATAAATCAATTTATAATATATAATTCCTGTATTTAACACACACACACACACATATATATATATATATATATATATATATATATATATATATATATATATATAATATATATATATACTAATCAATTATCTACCAGTATTCACGGTACAGAAAAAAACAAAAAAACCCTGGCCAGGAACAAGAGAAAAAAATATCTCGAATCACGGTCCAGAGGAAAAAGAAAAAGTTTTTTGGGTAAAAAAGAAAGAAAAGACCAACCTCGTCCTACTCCTGAAAAAAATCAAGGGGTACTAAGTCAGTGGCCAAAAGAAAACCAAAAAACCCTCGCGAATACTGCAATGCTATAATTTACTAAAGTGCTCAACATTAACCAATGGAGCCAATTACAGAATTAACTTAAATCGCTAGTAGTCGAAAATCTTCTACTTAAAGTTTCACCTTAACGGATCATCAGGAAGTTTCGCCTAAACCATTCTAATGGTAAATAAACCATTCTAATTGGTGAATAAAGGCAATTTCTCCTGTAGAATGGTTTAGGCGAAACTTCATGATGATCCGTTAAGGTGAAACTTTAGTAGAAGATTTTCGACTAGCGATTTAAGTTAATTCTATATATATATATATATATATAATATATTATATATATATATATATATATTATATATATATATATATATACTGGCTATGCGATACGATAACCTAAGTTAAAATGTACATCTATCACTGATATTGAGCATTTAATTATATACATATATGAACATGCATATAAACACACGTACATGCACACATACACACACCACATACAACATATTTGTGTGTGTGTGTATGTATGACTGTGTACGTATATTTAACTATTTCATCCACAAGCTAGACAGAAACTCTTATCAACAACTCAACCTGAACATATTTCCTCTTGATGACTTCACACTGATTTATTTGGTCATTTTTTTAATTGTCAGATGAAGTGGGAAGGTTTCCTTGAAATATCACGAGAAAACACTAACTCCAACAGCCTTAAATGTGAGTATATTGTAATTGCCAACATTTTCTTCAAGTTATTAGTTATTCTTTTATTTTGCAGGCTTTGCTATATATTTAGCACACACACACACACACACACACACACACACACACACACACACACACACACACACACACACATATATATATATATATATATATATATATATGCTTTCTTTCTGTATTTATTTCTCTATTTTTATATTTGTTTATTTCTTCATATTTCTTTTCATCCATTTATTCATTCATTCAGCCTTTCTTTCTGGCAATATCTTTCACAAACCTATTCCCACATATTATCGTTGTATTTTTATTATTTCAATTTTCAATTTCCATTCATGTTCTTTTCTTCTTAAATCATCCTTTTCTCCTATTTTGCTTATTGTTCTTAGTATTTAATTTCTCACTTATTGCTATCTATGAAGTTTTGGGGAAAATAATAACCGATCTTTAACAAATTTAAATTTTAAACCGACCATTATTTCTTAATCTATTTAGTCATGAGGATGGTTAGGTTTCTGCTGTATCAAATGTGGGAAGTTCTAATGTTGACTATTATTGCATTTTTGATGATTTCTGAAGCATTTTTGTATAGATATGCCAAGCTTGATTGTCTGCAGTTGACTCATTGTAAAAGGTGTGATATTGATAATGTAGGAAAAGGCAGGTTTTATTTATTGTTATATCAGGATCACTTGTTGGAGGGTAACGCTCTTTTATGCTTTGCGGAATTTCAAAGCATTTTCTCGATAGAACAAAAGCAATGACTTACGTGTTGGAGCAATGTGGCCCAAAAGGAGGAACATTAACGAAGCGAACTGGCTTCTTTCAAATGCAACAAGTCTCCACTAAGATAAGAGTCTGAATTTCATATTGAAACTACATAGAAGATTTTGAAAAAAAAATAATGGAATGAAAATAGCATAAAAAATGGATGTAGTTAATTTGTATCTCCCGAAAAACTAAATCTTTACGTCTTATGATAAACTGCCTTGTTGTCTGTAGTGTGCTAATGCATTCTAAACGCTGGATGATAACGGGGTTCAGACATCAATGAAATAGGAAATATGCAACAATCACTACTACGAACCTGGTTTTTCATTTCATTTATTCATGTGATCTTTTCATTAACACGTTTTTTTTTCTTCGTTCTACTTTTGTATATTTTTCTTTTTTCTTTTCTCTTTATTTTTCCCTGTTCAGAAGCAATTTCTTTTCTAATCATTCTGAGTCGCTGAGAACAAGTTCCCGAAGTGAAGTGGCTAATGTGCTGGACTGTGAAATTCTAGTAAGCGAGATCGAAATCCAGTCACGCTATTACGTTCACTTTCCGACTAAGCCCTTTGGGAAAGGCATGAACCCTCTTATTCCCCCAGCTATGTTTTAATAGTACCAATACTGTTCTTCTAAAAGGAGGGAATTAGTATTAAATAATCAACGAAAGTTGATATGAAAACAAAGAAACCAAACCAAACCAAGCCATTGTCATTTTAAACATTCAATCTATAAAACAAAACCCTCCCTATTTTTTTAAATAAATGCATTCTTTTTTATGACTTTGTGAGAGCGAATAAATAGGTTATAGAAAAAGTCAGCAACCGGAGGAAAAACGAATTATACTTGATTCAGCATCTCTCCCTGAAAACAACAGTTAAGAAAAACATGCTCAGGTCACCAAATTTAGTCGGCTCTTAAAGTATCGAAGTTTACCTTATCCTCTCCGTCACTAAAAATAGGCTCCCTCAGAATCGCTAAAAACTGCAGAATCAAATCTCTTATTGCTATACCTGCTAAGGTTTATAATACCTTGCTTTTCATTCGTATTGAACCAGCAGTCAAGAAAATTCTTAGGAAATATCAAATTGGCTTTCGGAGAAACCGATCCAAAACTTCTCAGATTCTTACAATTCGATGAATCATCGAAGGAGTACGTGTAAAAATTTCCTAACTACACTATTCTTTACAGATTTCTTGAAGGTATTTGTTTACTTACACATAGAAAAGATAGAGCAAATACATTTAGCATATAGTCTCCAGAAAGAATATGTTTCCGCTATTATGATACTCTACAAAACCCGGGGGTGTCCTCGTGGTGTAATGGTTAAAGCGATGGACTCCGGAATCGTAGCACGCGAGTTCGTACTCCAGTCGTGCTATTACGTTCACTTTCGGGCATATACCATTGGGAAAGGTATGAACCCCCTTATCCTCCCAGCTATGGGTTAAATAGTACCACTACTTTTCTTCTAGGAGAATGGCTTTGGCATTAAATAACCTACAAAGGTTGATATGCCATTAAACAAAGAAACCAAACCACATCTACAAAACCCCGAAAGCAATGGTTCATTCACCAGATGGCGACACTAACTTCTTTGATATTGGCACTGAAGACTTGCAAGGTTATGCATTAACTTCATCAATGTTTATAATCTGCCTTGATTACATACTACGAACGTCAATAGATCTAATAAAAGAAAATAGTCTCACAATATATAAAAGGTAAGAAGCTGACGACTTGACGGAATGAGTAAAGTGTTCGCCTATCGTACAGGAGACCGGGGTTCAATCCCAGGTCGAGTCATACAAAAGGCTCAAAAAATGGTTCTTGATGCACTCAGCATTATAAGGTAAGGTTAAAGTGGAGCAATCAAGGGAATGGAGTAGCAACCCACCCTGCACCGCGACTAAGGTCGCCAGCTTTACTTTATTATTATTGTTAGAGATGCAGATTGTTCAGTGCTTCTCGCAAATACACCTACTTAAGCTGAATATCTGCATAGCCTAGCCTGATGGCGGCAATAAGAAACATTAGACTCTACATCAAAATCAAATTAAAAAGAGTTCACGTGTATTAAACAAAATAGCACCATCTCTACATCGAATGGCAGACAAGTTCAGTTACTTCAGTAGCAATATCACATCTACTAAACGTAGTATCAACGTACACATAGGAAAAGCGGGTACTGCTATTAACAGGCTATCGATCACATGGAAAGCTGATCTATACGATAGAATAAAACGGAAATTCTCCCAATTACTTGCCCTGTCAGTACTAGTGAATAGTAGTCTCACATGGACACTGATAAAAACGTTTTGAGTAGAAAACTAGATGGGGATATACATGAATGTTACGAGCTGCATTGAACAAACCCTGGAAGTAACCGCTAACAAAACAACAGTAGACTTGCCATTTGTCTCAAATCTCACAAACCAAGATGAACTAGACACACTATGCAATATTGGAGACTTAAGAACTAACACACAAACGACCTTTTCCTGGGGACTGGTACACATAGATGCACTAGTGTTATTCGATTAGCAAAGACTTATATTCATCAGCTCTGTGTGGACACTAGATGCTGCCATGATGACTTACCTAGAAAGATAACTGAAGAAGACGGATCGTGAGAAAATACCAAGGGGACCCTTGCTAGCCATACGACTTGATTATAATGATGAGTCCTTTTACTTGCTTAGATCATATATCACAACGACTAATATGAATCCCATCCAAATCAAATTATAAAAAGAACTTTGTCGGTCACAGCTGATAACGTTCTATGTGTTAAAATATCATTTTTGCTTTTAAAATAAGAAGAAATTATGAAATGTAAATGGTTTGTTTGTTTTCCTTATTTAATGGTATATCAATATTTGCAGTTCATTTAATGCCGGAAACCTCTGGCCTTGTCGGCTGGGACTGTAGAATACACCCACTGCCTCTCTTCAGAGGGGCAAGACTCCTCCAACGAGTTTCCAGAATATAACACTAAGTAATCTGATGATGAGGCTCCAGTAATTCTGGAGCTTTGGGGAATGCGGAGTACCCCTTCATTGCCATCGTTCCCAGGTCTACTCGGGCCCTGAGTAGAAGCACTTAATAGGGTCCTATCTATGGGTTTGATAGAACTAAACAGTATACTTATGCTAAATTGAATTGTTTTAAATAGAACTGTTTTGACATTTAACTGTGTATAGACAAAAAGTGTACTTATGCTAAACGGAACAGTGGGAAATAAAACTGTTTATATGTATAAAAGGGATTTGGTATTAGATAACTTATGATAGTTGATAAAGCTAAACCAAAACCTAACCTAAACAATCCTTGTTGAAGAGCAGAAATCATACCGTTTAAGCCATAGCTGTGGTATAAAGAGATTTATACCTTTTCAAAGTGTATCAATCCTAAAATAAACGTAATTGCGCAACTGGAGTTCGAAATTGCCTACTACAATGTCACAATCGAGCACGTTAGCCACGGGGATTCCACTCCGAATGTAAATGAATGATAATGAAAAACTAATCTAATTTTGAACTGTACCCTGCAATTAAATATAATGCGGCACTTGACGGATAGCGAATTAATTAGACAGTGACAAAAAGTGGAGGCAAAGAGATTTGAAGAGGTGGAAGACATTAAAACGAATATGACAATGTAGTGTTCCACAATCATTTGAGCAGTTTCGAATGCTTTTTGAATACACTGTTTACAGAACTGTTTTAGCACATCCATGACAAGTGGGTGAGAAATAATTATAGCTTGGTTTCCGGGTACCTGAATCGTCATCAAAAAGAGGTAAGCGCTGGGTTTAAAACCCGTTGCCTCTCAAAGGAATGCCAATGAAATCCACACAAATTTTAAAACCGCCGCACAGGAGGCTCGCTTCCTGTGTGGCACCCTACATTAAAACACAGATCGGCGAACTAAAAGTAATATCACACACAACTGTACTTAATGCAATTGTACTTTAATGTCTGTAGTTACGGTCTTCAAAAAGTAAATACTTCGTAAATTGTTGACTAGGTAAAGTAGCAATGCTCTTGTGTATGTTCATTCCATGTATGCGAGATGAAAAAATAGAATAGTACGTGATAAAAAAAATGATCACGTTTTCATTAGGAAATAGAATGAGAAAACACTAAAACTCCAGACATGAGTAACAGAACAATTTTTGATTAACTTCAGACTTTGCAGCTGACTGTTTGGTACATTTCCAACTATCATTAGTGAGAAATTCCTTTGGTGTTCCTAAACTCTGTTTAACAAAGGCTGTAACAACAAAAACAATAGCCTTGAGCTAATAAAAATAAACAAACAAATAAGAGAACAAAATCTTTCCTAAAATAAATGAACCAACAAACAGAAAATGACACAATTGAATATTATAAGAGGAAAGCAACTCAATGCTATTCTCTTTTATTGCAAATTACTGAATTGAACGCTTTCCTTCTACACCAATAATTCAATATATATATGCGCATGCGCCATTCTGTCTGTGTCACTGAGTGATGTGCTTATTTGAATATGTATATATATATATGTATATATATATATATATATATATATATATATATATGTGTGTGTGTGTGTGTGTGTGTACATTTCGAATAGCTCAGTGCATTTATGCGTGTAAATATGAAAACTGATAGAGTGGAGTATATGTAATAGGGTAGTCAATAAAAACTAGAACGTTCCTATGTCGAATTCCTTTCATCCGATATATACAAGGGTCTTTCAAAAAGTCTCACCCAAAACAGAGATTTGTCACATATCTCTCAACGTTGTACGGGTCTCAACTTCATGGAAATGAAGATACTAATTTGAATTTGTTTTTCTAGTTTTATATGAAGTCGCAGTGTGTTGGTTCAATAAAAATGTTCAGTTGTGGCTTTTATTTTTGCCTTGAGTTTAGATCTTTTTGAATGATGCTCGTATGAACATATACATGTATACAAGTGTTGGTTGGTTGGTTGGTTGGTTGGTTGGGAGGGTTTTTTTATGGTATATCAACCTTTATAGGTTATTTAACTCCAATTCCATTTTTATGCAAATAGTCAGTTCTATTTCAAACAATTCAGTTTAGCATAAGTACACAGTTTGATCGTCAAAAACAGCTAATTCAGTTTAGTATAAGTACAGATTCTGCTTACACACTGATAAATGTCAAAGCAGTTCAATATTAAACAATTCAGTCCAGTGTAAGTACAGTTTCAATGTCAAAAATTTTTCAATGTTTAGCATTAGCACGCAGTTTAGGTATAAGTATAGTTTAATGGTCAAATCATTTCTATTTCAAGCTATTCAGTTTAGTCAAACAGTTCTAATTCAAACAATTCAGTTTAGCATAAGTATTCAGTTAGTTCTATTTAACCCATAGATAGGGTCGTATCAATTGCAACCACTCCGGGCCAGTGTGGACCGGGGAGCAATGGATATAAATGTGTGCTCCGCATTCCCCAAAGCTCCAGTATCACTGCAGTCTCACCATCAGATTGTTTAGTGTCATATCCAGGACACACATTAGGGGGTCTTGACCCTCTGCAGAGATGTAGTCGGGGTATTCTACAGCCCTAGCCGACTAGGCGATACAAGCGTGCTGTAAAAAGTTCAATGGCTGAAAAGTTTATATAATATCATGTCTGTTGATGTATATTGTTTTGACCGATAAGATTCAAGAGCTTCTACACCGACGGAAGAAGTGTGTGGACCACAACGTTGAAAAATACATCACATTTGGTCACATTTCCTGAAAGAATGTTTGTCAGCTTATGAACTTTTCAGCTTAACCTCTTATATATATATATATATATATATGTGTGTGTGTGTGCGTGTGTGAGTTGTCGTTGTTGTTGTTGGGCAGCAGTTTTTCATTTAAGGATGTTGGATTAAATGATGAAGACATTTTGTCTATATTAAGACCGACTCATTGGTCTAGTGGGTAGAGTGTTTGCCAATGGTCCGGAAGCCCAATGTTCAATCCCAGGTCGCGTCATACAAAATACTTTAAAAATGGTATTTGATACCTCTTTGCTTAACACTCAGGAAGATAAGGTACGTATCAAGGGTAAAGTGGAACAATCTAGGGAAATGAGAAGCGCCCTCCCCAACACCTCGGTGTAGTAGGTATTGAAAAGGGAGCCTTCGGGTCGCCCTCGACTACGGTCGCCAAATGTACTTTGTCTATATCATTATTAGTATCCTTTCAAGTTTCCTGACAAGTGTTTAGGTTTTAGGTTGGAATTGGTAGATGAATTTACCAAGTGTCCAGAGCGCTTTCAGACCTTTCATGGGCCATCATCAGGGATGATTTTAGTTTTATTAATTCTAGGTTTTTTGTTTTGATTTGTAATGCTTCTAGGATTTGTAGTTGTATCTTGTTATTTTGGTTTACTATATATATATATATATATATGTGTGTGTGTATGTGTGTGTTTGAGTGAGTGAGTGCGCGTGGGAGTGTGTATGTGTGAATGTTTAAGTGCATATGGGTGTGTTTGTGTGTGGGTATGTACGTTCATGTGTGTGCTTTGGTGTGCATGTATGTGTATTGGTGTTTACGTGTATGCGTGTGCTTATCTGTGTCAGTATGTGTGTGTATAAAGAAAAATAGGTTAGTATGCCTTATTACTTTTGCTCAGTGTATATATCCTGAAATTGTTCATAATATTTGTGTGTCAGTCATCGTAATCCAGCAAAACTCTCTCATTAACATGATATTTTTTTTATTAGAGAATACGCTGAATGTACGCTTAGTGCTACGGGTTATGTCATAAAAAATGAAATCGGCGACCCTAGTTCAAATTCTGGACGAGGCTGTCGGCGTTTCGCTTAGTGCTAATGTTTTTGGGGAAAAGTATTGATTCTTCTGTTTCCGCCTTTAGCTTTGAGTGAATAGTAAAAAAAACGGGTTCTTTAGTTTTCTTTAGGTTATCAGGCTATGAGAAGGAAAACTTTGAGCTTTACTCTGCCTGAAAATTGACATTGTGTCACATCCTGTCTGTAGTTAAGTGGCTACGTAAATACATTTAAAATGCTCAGAAGATTAAAGAAAATTTCAATCTAATTTGAAACTGAATGATAATTCTGTGGAGTCTCCATTCACTCAAAAAGTAATTTTTTTAATCATCTAAATTTTCGACACAGCTATAAAAAATCTGTTCGTGAATATAGTAATCTTACTAAACAGAAAGGTGGATATCATAATGAACTGCTGATTAAAAAAAATCAATTAGTTCACGGGTGTCCAACTACATTGATAAAATTATGAATTATATATATATATATATATATATATATATATATAGGATGGATGGGTGTGTGTGTGTGTGTGTGTCTGTATGTGTGTGTGTGTGTCTGTATTTGTCAATTCCTTCACACTCGTTCATTTTGAGCAAAATTTAACAGGTTCGAATTAAGAGTTTTCCCGCGCTTTGACTCAGACATGGTAACTGGTCAACGATTACCTGTCGCCGTATCCATTTCCTACGACAAAAAGCATTAAGCAATCATATATATATATATATATATATATATATATATATATATATATATTGTACACATTAATCATGTGTAAAATAAAAACAATTTCCATAGTTCTGACCTCGTCGGCTGGGGCAGCAGAATACACCGACTACATCTCTGCAGAAGGGTAAAACACCCCCAACGAATGTTCTGAGTATAACTCTAAACAATGTAATGGTGAGGCTCCAGTAATGCCGGAGGTTTGGGGAATGCGGTGTACCCCTTTATTGCCATTGTTCCCAAGTCCACTCTTGCCCAGAGTGGTAGCACCTGACAAAGTCCTTTCTATGGTTTAAATAGAACAAACCAGTGTAGTTATAATAAACTGAATTGTTTGAAATAGAACTATTTGACATTTTAACTGTGTACTTATGTTAAACTGAACTGTGCGAAATAGAACTGTTTATATGTATAAAATGGATTTGGCATCAAATAACCTACAATGGTTGATATTTCATAAAACCAAACCAAACTCATAGTATTGAGTAAATGGAGACGTTGGAGTTCAGGAGATTTAGATGTTTTGGGGACTTCTGTAATACCGTTCATGCTCTTGAAGCTTAGATTGTAAAGCAGCTGGTATATTGAACCTGTCTTCTCTAAGGTAACAGAAACAATTTCAATCCTCATTGATAACTGTTCATTGTCCAGTCTCTTGGGCTGTAGAATACATCGAAATTATCTCTGCTGAGGGCCAAGACTCCCCAACGAGTATCCTGGCAATGAAATTAAACAATATGATGGTGAGGTTCCAGCAATACGTGAATCTTTAGGGAATGCAGACTGCCCTTTCATTACCATCACTCCCAGGTCCATTTTGATCCGGAGTCAAGTAGAACTAAACTGTGTACTTATGCTAAAGGGAATTGCTTGAAATAGAACTATTTTAATACTTAAACTGCGTACTCATGCTTAGCTGAATTGCTTGAAATAGAACTGATTTGACATTTAAACTGCGTACTTATGGTAAACTAAATTGTTTAAAATGGAACTTTTTTGTATACGAAACAGAGTTGTTTGAAATTGAACTGTTTTTTCACATTGAAACTATACTTACGCTATACTGAATTGTTTGAAAAAGAACCGTTTTGGCATTTAACTGAGTGTAAACAAAAGCCATACTCATGACAAACTGAATAGTTTGAAATAGAACTGTCTGACTGAACTGAATAGCTTGAAACAGAAATGTTTTTGACAATTGAATTATACTTATGCTAAAATGAATTGTATGAAATTGAACTTTTTTTGTATAAAAATGTATTTGGCATTAAATAACCTACAAAGGTTGCTATGCCATAAACCCAAACAAACAAAGAAATTGATAACTTTTCAGTATCATTTCTCTTGTACGTTGTGATTTGCTGTTGTAGTAACTATTTAATTGAGTTGCGATAAAGAGCCCTTACAATTAAGAAGACGAAAAATAATGCTCGTCAAAATTAGATATAAAAATAACTGACAGTAAGACAGTTGTTTGACGGGTTATGTCTTCTTGGCATAGTGGTTATGGGCTAAGATGTGACATCGTAGTAAGCGAGTTCGAACTCACTTTCGGACTAATACTCTTGAAAAAACTATGAACCCGCTTATCCCCACTTCAGCTATGGCTTAAATACTACCACTATCGTTTACAAGGGTTCCTTTCGCATTAAAGAACACCCGAAGGTTTATACGTCATTAATATGATACAAAACCAAACCTATTATATACTGCCAGCGTTATGTTCTTCGATTGTTTCATGAAAAACGTTACTGACGCTACGAACAAAAAAATTCAAAAACTAACTGCACAACCAAACATAATATTTCGACTTGTAATTATTCGGTCATTAAAAATTCGCTGGAAAACAAATTTCAGCCAGTTAGAAAAATATGTTTATAATCAATAGCTATAATTATAATTAATAATTATATAATTAATCTCATTATGAAATTAATTTAAGATCTTTGTTTAAAAAAATCTAATCATAACTTTTTTTACAAGTGATTTCAAAATATTGCTGAATAACAATAAATAAATAAAATTTGAGAATCATAATTAAGGGTTTGAATCGTAGAAACCCGATGCGCCCAACAGTTACCGATAAGATTAATTTGTGATTTACTGAAGGCAAATTAATTTTCGAATATCTAAATTCACTTGCATTTACGAAATTCATAAAATGCTAGTACGATCAATTCTCAGAAGACATCTACCAGTATATATTTAAGAACTTCAAAATACAAGTATCCAGGTCCTGTCATATCCAGTTGTGGCGCAAAGGGATAATGTGATTCTCGACACATGTCGTGAGTCTTAACGTTTTGGCCCTTGAACATAAATTTAACTCTTCTCAGTTATCATCACCACCTAGCTGTACTGATAGAGATTCCTTTGACTTTTACTCACTATCTGTCCCAATCACCCATTGCTCTTGGTAGGTCTTCTACACGGCTCTCAATGCCCGCTCAGAATGTTATATATTGACCCTCGACTGAGCCGTCAATCAAGAGATGCACCTGTGTAAATAAGCGGAAGAACAGGGGAAGCAGGTGGACGTAAGACAATAATATAACCAGGTGCCCGAGGTGGTTCGAGTTTGTTGGAGTCAAGATGCCCGTGTGAGAGCCAGCTGCAGACAGAGGGCTTTGGGCCATCAGTGACCCATGGTTAAGCATCCCCAGCCAAGATGAGGAAGAAGTGCTGCTATGGTCAGAAGAACTTGGGTCAAAATAACAGCCCGTCCTTGTCTCAACTCACCTCTCACACACAAAAAACATCACCCTTTCAAGAATAAAGTGTGAGAGATATATTTTTATAAAGAAGTGTATTCGTTCGTTCATTGAATTCCATATATTATGTTCCGCATATATTTGTATGGTTGTGAGTATACAACAAGAACGGATGAAAGTTTTTGCTGGTTGGCCAATAGTCGTGCATCCGTGTGTTGTGGTCAGTAGAAGAACGTTACTCATGCGTTCATCTTTGCCTTTTTTCGCAATAACCATTATGTGCTAGTTATCTTTCTTGGATGGAGGTAAGCGACTACACAGTTGTTATTTTGCAAAGTGCTGTCTTCAGAATTTAAAAACAATACATGCAGCATCTTTATGTAGTTTCCATCAAACTTTTCTTTCAAGCGATTTGTTAAAATGCAAGAGCAAAATTTTATAATTCTAGGAATTTAAAAAGTCTCAATATTTTTCCTATGAGTGTGAACACAGATAGAATCTTTTATAGATAATCAAAATAATTTTATAATTTTCTTTTAACTTAAAATGTTTTAATAGTTCATTAATATAGACAAACTTTTAGTCTTTTTTAGAGACTAAGTTTTTATTCTCTTTTTCCTTTTTTACTTTTTATTTACTTTCACTTTTCTTTTCTATTTCTTTAGCCCTGACTCTTTCAAATAAGTGTCATACTGAGTGTGATTATATATATATATATAGAAGTGTATATATATATATATATATATATATATATATATATATATATATATATATATAAATGTATATATATATATGCCAGATCAAAGAGCTCTATAATACGGGTTCCGTTTTGATAATCATGAGATTTATTTTTGGAATAGGTCACTGTCCATTAAACCAGCCGATCAATACTGATTTCAATGATTCGAAAAAATTGAGTTCAATGTTGCTGGTCAGAATTCAAATGCAGGTGAATAATCTTGGATCATTACAAATGTATTTGGAATAATCTATTCCAATGTGTTCTTTATACGATTTTGTGTTTTCCAGAATCAAAGCACGGCCACTCAAATAATTTTAGTCCTTATTCCTGTTATATGTTCCTCTAAATTAAACCATAGCCACTCTTATCCCCTTATTTCTCGTTACCTTTTCATTTCCCTCAAAATCAGAAAAGAATCATCCACCCGATTACTTTTAGTCCTCATTTGTATTTCGTTTTACTCAAAATCAAAACACCGTCATCCTCTTGTTTCTTATACTTAATTCGTGTTCCCCCTAATCAAAACACAGCCACCCTGTTCATCTTATTTCTTATTACCATTTCGTGTTGCCCCAAATCAAAGCACATCCAGGCGGGTGTCCTCGTGGTGTAATGGTTAACGCGATGGACTGCGGAATCTTAGTACGCGAGTTCGTACTCCAGTCACGCTATTACGTTCACTTTCGAGCAAATATCCTTCGGAAAGGTATGAACCCCCTTATCCTCCCAGCTATGGTTTAAATAGTACCAGTACTATTCCTCTAGGAGAATGGCTTTGGCATTAAATAACCTAAAAAAATTAATATGCAATTAAACAAAGAGAAAGCACATCCAAATAATTCCTTTTAATCCTTATTACTCTTTCGTATCCACAAAATCAAACAACTGCCATCCTATATGTGTAAGATACTTTTACAGTTTCATATCCCCCCAAAATCAATGCACCACCACTCTAATTCAATTAGTCTTTATTACAATTTTAGGCAGCTAAAAATTAAAGAACAACCACCCAATTCCTTTCAGGCTTTATGACTATTTTGTATTCCTCATTATCAAAGTACAGCCATCCAATTCTGTTTAATCCTCATTACTATTTTGTCTTCCCCCAAATCTCTGCATCCCTATTCCTTTTAGTCCTTATTACTATTTTGTGTACCCTAAAGTCAACGCACAGCCATTTATGCCTCTAAGTCTTTATAAGTATTTCGTGTTCAGCGAAATCAAAGCACAGTCACTTGTTTCCTCTTGGTCCTAATAATTATTTCCTGTTCCCCAATATCAAAGCACAGTCATTATATTCATCTTCGACGTCATTGCTATTTCGTATTCTCAAATATCAAACGACATCAACCCTTTTTATCTTATTAGAGTCATTATTACTATTTCGAGTTCTCTAAAATCATGACACAGCCACAATGGGAACATATCCACCCTGTTCCTCTTCGTCCTTATAACTATTTCATTTTTCCCAAAATTAAGCACAACAATTTCATTCCTTTAAGTACGAATGACTAACATTCCTCAAAATAATCGTATCACGACCAAATTCCTCTTAGTCGGTAAACTATTTCATGTTCGCCAAATTAATCAAAACCACCGTATTTCTTCTCGTCCTTCAAACTATTTTCTACTCCTCGAAATGAAAACAAACCCTTATAAATACTTCGTTTTCTCCAAAATCCAACCACGGCCACTCTAATTCATTTTAGTCTTTATTACTATTTCGAGTCCCCTCCAAAATCAAACCACCTTCACCCTATATCTCTTCATTATTCTAACAATTTTACATTCACCAAAATAATAGTGCAGCACCCTATTCTTCGTAGTCCTTATAACTATTTAATTTTCCCAAATATTAAACTACGGCTACTTTAATTCATTTTAGTCTTCATTTCTATTTAGTGTTCCTATGATTAAAGCACATGCACCTTATTTCTCTTACTTCTTATAAATATATCAGACTTCTCAAAATCAAACAAAGCCAACCTATTCTCTTCTACTAGTCCTTGTTCATATTTCGGTTCTCAAAAATCAAAGCACATACACCCTATTCCTCTTATACTAGTCATTGTTAAAATTTCGCGTATCTAAAAATCAAAGCTCAACCAACCTTTCCCTCAGCGTCCTTCTAACTCTTTCACATTCCCCCAAATCAAACCACTGCCATCGTATTCCTCTTAGTCCTTATAACTTTTTCCTGTTCTCCGAAATGAAACCACAGCCAACCTATTCTTTTCCTATTGTGCTTGACACTATTTCGGTTCATAAAAAGCAAACATCTACCCTATTCTAGTTATTGTTACTATTTCGTGTTCCCAAAATGAAAATTCAACCATCTTTTTCTTCTAAGTTGACATAAATATTTCCCGTTTTCAAAAATCATAGTACAACCACCATATTCCTCTTCTTCCTTATAACTATTTCGTATCCCTCAGAATCAAAATACAACCAACCTATTACTCTTAGTCCTTCTATTGTCAGTTCACCATAATGAAATCTCAGTTACCGTATTCCTCCTATAAATATTTTGCGTTCCCAAAAGTCAAATCATATCTACGCTCATCTATATTACTTGACTTTGTTACTATTTCAGTTCTCAAATATCAAACCTCAGCCATACTCTTATACATGTCCTTGTTTCTATTTTGTATTTCCAAAAATCAAGCAATAGCCGCCCTACTTCTTTTATACTATCCTTGTTACTATTTCGCTTCTCAAATACCAAATCTCAGCCACCCTAGCCCTCTTATTTTATTGGGGGTGTCCTCGTGGTGTAATGGTTAACGCGACGGACTGCGGAATCGTAGTTCGCGAGTTCGTACTCCAGTCGCGCTATTAACTTCACTTTCGGGCAAATACCCTTAGGAAAGGTATGTACCACGTTATCCTCCCAGCTATGGGTTAAATTGTACCAGCATTGTTCTTCTAGGAGAATGGCTTTGGCATTACATAACCTTCAAAGGTTGATATGTCATTAAACAACAAACCAAACCTCTTATTTTAGTCCTTCTTTCTATTTTGCGCTTTCCAAAATCAGACAGCAGCCACCCTATTCCTCTTTTACTACCATTTTTACTATTTCGTTTTCCCTGAAATCAAAGCTCAGCCACCTTATACTCGTCCTTGTTGCAATTTTGTGTTCTCAAGAATCAAAGCACAGCCACCCTATTTCTCTTATACTAGTTCTTTTTACCATTTCATATTCATAAATACCATAAGTTCTGTTTCTTATCGAGTAGATTCTTCTTTATGTGATTTCTATTTTCCTTACTATTTCATCTATAGTCAAACCTTTTCTTTTTGTTTAAGGCTTTTAAAAATCTTTTTGACTGAATTCAGGAGTAACTCCTAGCTCAGTTCGAATCGATTATCTCGAAGAAAGTCGACGAAAACGAAGAGACAAAGACGAGATGAACTATTTATGACAAGATGAGGTTGGAAAGAAAAAGTCAGACACGTAGTCACAGAAAAATCTCATTCAGTTTATTGTCGATTTTTACATCATTCTTTCTAAACCGATCCCTAAAACAGAAAGACGTGAAACAATATTTTCAAGTCGATCAATGAAATATGAATAGTTTGACAAATCGCCGCCCAACCCTAATATTGGATGGATGGTGAGCAGTTTTTTCAACACCGAAATTTAGGTCGAAAATGTTCGCTCTCCCGCTAATGTAATGACTACACTTTAAAAAAAAATATCCCCAAGTCTCTTGTTAAAACATTTGTAGCGTCAACCACGTCAATTCTTGTGGCTGATTTTTTGTTGTCAGTTCAGAGAGGGAGCTACCGGAGTCACAGGTAATGGAAGGTCGCCATTCTATTACGATTTATTTTAAAAGCTGGGATGTTATGCTGAGCACACGTGGATGATTCAGACGATGTTTATGATGTGCTTCAAATTATAACATCGTAGAGTACTCTCATGGTCATTTTAACATTTACCGAATCACCCTATATATATATATATATATAATGAGAATTTTGCAACTCTAAATTTGTGTATATATATATATATATATATATATATGTATATAACAAATAATGTAGTTAGCTATATTTGTAGATACAGAATGTTCAATCGCATGGATAGAGCATATATGAATCTAAGTTAGAATAGCATTGACACAGAGTCAATTGAACTTGATGACTGTCAGTTTCACGCCTGTATGATCATCAGATCAATCTATACATGCCTATATCTAATGATATATGTACTAGTATTAGAAAATAGTTGTTGAGTTGTGTAGAACACGAAGAAATAAAGAGTAAATAAAACGGTAAGTATGAAAACGGTCAGAAAGTGCAAAATCAGTTAGAAACCTAAGTGAATTACTAGACACCTCATCTGAAAATTCTCCAGGGCGAATTCATTTAAATTCATGAAAAAGCCCCCATGATTCAATCTTCTTCCAGCCATCGGGGTGTTTTCTATTTATAATCACGATAAACTCATTTAATTATTCGTGCAGACATTCAATAATATCGATTCAGCTTGATAGCGTTTCACATGCTTATATATGAGATGGTAAAAACGCTAGAAGAAGAACGTTTGCGTGGGAATCTGCCGTTCTGTAACACTGACGTGAGACTTTAAGTAATGGCACACTGATAAAGTGATTTCATTCTAAGTCATCAAACAAGAACTAAATTATTAAGAATAAGGTAATCACTAATCCCTCTACATTTACCTTTCCCTCTCTTTCTCTTTCTCTTGATATACATATATATATATATATATATATATATATATTGTCATCCACAGACAGACTGTTTCGTTCTATCAGAACTCTTCAGTGTGGCTAGACACGCAGGACGCTCGAAGCCGGGATCGAAATCCGTCCAACTTTACGTTAGACTAAGCTTCATGTCGTATGCACCTCGTATATATATATATATATATATATATATATATATATATATATATATATATATATATATATATATATATATACATACGAGGTGCATACGATATGTTTCCAGACTTTTTTTGTACAGGCATTTAAAATTGTCGTAGACTCTTGAAAATTCAGTAAATTATTGCTATACATCTTATGGGATGACTGACCAATTTTTATGATTTCAAGTTCAAATGAATAGCAACAGCAGGAGTTGAAATACACCCGACTAAAGCCTGATTGTCTCAGCAGGTGAATTTTAAAAATGCAATCTGACACTTTAGAAGAACGTTTTGCAATAAAATTCTGTTTTAAACATGGAAAAAATGCCAAAGAAACGCATGGAATGCTTCAGACTGCTTTTCGACCATCTTGCATGAATCGAGCATCAGTTTTTGAGTGACATAAGATATTCAAGAACGGCAGGGAATCTGTGAGGGATGATGAGAGGTTTGGGAGGAGTTAGGAAGTCAATACACCAGAGTTGGTTGGCCAAAGGGTTAGGGTTAGGGTTACTATGTTGAGGTTTTAAGGGAGTTCAGGAAGAGATTCCATCGGAAGAGGCCAGCACTGTTCAAATCGGGTCAGTGGCATTTCCCCCAGGACAATGCACCAGTCCACAACTCCATCCTTGTCATAGATTATCTGACCAAGATGGGCATCAAGACAGTTCCTTACCCTCCCTATAGTTCAGACCTTGCTCCCTGTGACTTTTGGTTATTCCCTAAGCTCAGAGGCTGTCATTATGAGACAATTGAGGTGATGAAAGAGGCTGTGACGAAGGTTATTGACACGCTGACACAAGAGGACTTCCATGGGGCCTTTAAGAAATTGTTGGAACGGTACAACTAGTGCATTGCAGCTGGAGGAGATTACTTCGAAGGGGACTATAGTTTCTTGTGTGTACTATCAATAAAAGTGCTCATAGGAAAAATGTCTGGAAACTTATCGTATGTAATCATACAGCAGCCGACAACCATTTATAAGAAAATGTAAAATGTAAAAATATGAAAAAAAAAAAAACACGTCTTCCGAGGATTATTCAATTAATAGTTTGGATTATTTGCAACATTATAGGTTTCAGTGTTTAAATTTTATCAAAGTGGACGTCCTCGTGGTGTAATGGTTAAAATCGCTGGACTGCGGAATCGTAGTAAGCACTATTACGTTCAATTTCGGACATCTACCCTTGGGAAAGATATGAACCCCCATATTCTCTCAGATGTGGGTAAAAAAGTACCAATATTGTCCTTCAAGAAGGGTGGATTTGGCATTAAATACCCCCCAAAAGGTTGATATGCCATTAAACAAAACAAGCGAACAAAAACTTTATCAAGGCGTTTGAATATATGATGTTGTCTGTTCCGATTTCATTTGAATTCTTTATTTGTTTTGTGAAACAAAAAAATTAGGAAGTTTTAAACATTCAATTCCCGTGAGTGGCGTTCTTTTACAAAACTGTGTGATGTAAATTGTGGAATTAGATTACCTGGAAACACGAAATCGTAACTGGAATAGAATGGGTGTAATTTGATCTTTGAGAAAATGAAATATTAACAAGGAGTAAGAGAAAAAGCGTGGATGGGATTTGATTTTTGGAAACTCGAAATAGTAACAAAGCTTAAGAGGAGTAGAATGAATATGATTTGATTTTTGGAAACACGTGACAGTAACAAGGACTAAGAAGAATTGTGTGATTGATTTATTTTTAGAGAACATGAAATAGTAAGAAAGACTAAGATGAGAGGAATATGGTGTTGGTGATTTGATTTTTGGAAACACGAAATAATAACACGAATTACGTAGAACAGAGTAAATGTGATTTTCGGAACAGGAAATAGTTACAAGGAATATAGTATAAGTGTAATTTTATTTTGGGAAAAAGAATTAGATAGGACTAAGAGGACTTGGTTGGTTTTGTTTGGATATTATGGCATATCAAGCATTTTAGGTTATTAAATGCCTAATAAATTTTAAACGTATTAACAGTTCTGTTTAAAAGCTTAAAGTTTAGCATAAGTAAAGTTTTTTTTACACTCAATAAGATCTAAAACCAGTTCTATTTCAAACAATTTAGTTCAATATAAGTATACAGTTAAAATGTCAAAAACAGTTTTTCGTAAATTGGTTTGGTTTTATGCCTTATCAAAAAATTGCAAATTGTTCAATGCTAAAATCCTGTTTAGACTTAAATATTAAACACACATGGTGTGTGACTATTCAGCACAAAATCTGAGCTCATTTTACTTCACAGTTAAATGATTTCAAGTATTTCTATCAAATACGAATCATTCTATTTACTTTTCCTCATTTGTTTCCACACAGTTAAATTATTATGAGAGTTGCTATGTTACAGTAACAATTTAACATCAGTAATTTGTTTGCCCACCTTTAAATATATATTTATGATATGTTAGAGATTAACACTTAAAAAGGTGAATGAGCTTATAAGCTTGCCCACAGTTAAATGGTTCCAAGTATTGTTGTTATTAAATACTTCTTCAATATTAAGGCTGGCAACTCTGTGGTCTGTTTCACTATCCATACTTTCTATTCTATAGGTTCTTTGTAGAAGTTTTGTCAATTCCTGAGCATTGCACTGTTTGATTCTAATTGGCGATTTTGTTCTTGAGGGCGTTTTAAATAGGCTTCCTGGTCTTTCCTTGTTCCCTTTGGTGTTCATCGGTATTTTTCCCGCCCTGCTAATGAACGCATGTGATTTTGTTTAAGTTGTTCAGGTTTTATGGAAGACAAGTTCTTTAGTCTGTCTTTAATGCATTTTGGTTGGTGGATTGGTGATTTATGTAACGGCTGTTTTGTTTTGGACTTTTAGGATTAGTTCGTGTTGGACTATAACACTGGATTTCTCCCCATTCCCAACCTGTTACATTGCTGGTGCTTCGTAAAATTCGGCTGAGTGTAGTTTTTTCAGGTGCTCCCGAAACTTTGGGCAATCATTCGCTTCCAACTGAATCAATTTCTCCAGGTGTGTTCTATATTTGTTGTCTTGATTGGTCGTATCCGCCCTCCGTGCAGCTGAGACGTAGCTGTTTTCTACCATGTCTGTCCCTATATTCTTCTTGTGTTTCACCTCCAGTATTTCTTTTTCTCGTAAACATCGCAAGATTTTGCATTTGGCACATGTATGTTATCCTCTACAGGCTTCCCTGTGGTGTACATAATTTTGGCATTTGAAGGCACTGGGACATACTGCTCGACTCTCTCAAGACAATAGCCGATTTTCAGCTTCTTAAGAGTATGGGGTTGATTAAATGTCAGGATATAAGTGTTGATCTGGATTCATTCTTCGCCTTTTCTAATGAAGAATCTTTTAAAATTTGTAACTTCCTGTTTTCCCAGGGCTCATGCTATCTCCACTTCTGTAACTAATGCCAACTCCTTGCTCTTGATAACTCCTTTGGAAATGTTGGGTAGGCTCAGTATTTAGTCCTATGAAAGGTTTTCATTTTTAGTATGTTTTCTTCCAGCTCCCGCTGTCCATCTCGACTAGTAATTTGCCGTTCTTGATTTTCTTAACAGTTTTCGGAGAGGTCCTTGTAGAAATCACTTTTTCTATGAGAAAAAGCGAGAATTTGGCTTGGCTGACTTCCTCAAAAGATTCAATAACAATGAATCCTGGGAAGTCTGCTGCCTCATTCTTTGAATCTGATTCTGACAGGTTTCGTTTAGTTGTTTTATTTGAAGATGTTATATATACTGTATATTTTTCGCTAGCTCTTTGCTCCACTATCCAACAGGGAGTCCAACTTGTGTTAAGGATGTAACAAAGAGGAAACCAATTCGCCTTGGTTGTGACGGGGATACACGACTAGTATACTCGAACTGATGGTACGTTTTTGAGCCATTGCCAATTTCAGGTTTGCAGCACTATTCAAATTTCTATTCTCTCAACGCAATTGATCCTCAGCCACCGCCTTCTAACATCTAAAAGATAAGGGTTGGGAACTTGCTACCACTGCAAATTTGAAAATATAGTTGGGATAAAGCATATAGGTGCTAGGGCTAGACATGACCAGCCGATTGATCGGATCGGGCCAATCCAAAAACCCGTCAGTGAGAGTATGGGCCAAAGTGGTATGATGCAAGTCATTGACCACGCAGTCATCGGATCAATGATTGCTCAACCACCAGGATTCTGTTCTAGCGTCTCACGGGTCTCTGCCCTCGGCCAACAGGTGACCCCACTGGGGTGGGAGAATCTTACCCCTCTGCAAAGGTGCAGTCGGTGTATTCTACTGCCAAAGCCAACTGGGCGGGGATGGGTTGGCTGTGGTTTGATTTTTGAGAACATGAATTTGTAACAAAGTCTAAGAAGATTTTTGGGTGATTATGATTCGATTTTCGGGAATACTAAATAATGACCTGGTTTAAGTGGAATAGGGTGACTATAATTTGATTTTGGGTTTACCTAATAGTCATAAGGAATAGAATTAGAGGACTAAGGCGGATATTATGTAATTTTTGGACACTCAAAATTGTAAGAAAGAATAAGAAAAATAGGCTAGATTTTTTTCTTTTGGTAAAACGAAATAGTAACAGTCTATGATAAGAGGAAAAAAGGAAAGAATGATTTGATATTTTTGGCTCATGAAATTTTACCAAGGTTTTTCATGAGAGAAATATCATCTCTTGCCATCAGCATGGATATCCCTGACTCTCTCTTGCTGCTCCTCCCTATCGTTCATCGCTTCCGGTAGGTCTCCAGGGCTACACCCCGTATCCCCACAGAGATGCTGTATGTAGGTTCGAGCTGGCCGCACTGCTTTTGTACGGCCATGTGAAGGGGTCCATAGGAGTATATTATTTATGGGCTCGTCCCTACTTCTCCAACAGTATCCTGCATGTCTGGTTCGTCTAATTTTGATAGTTTTCGCGATAGGTGGTCAGTGGCCGTACAGCTGCTGCTTTGTGGGGTGTTGCCTCCAGGACTTGTTCAATATTGCTTGTGACTATAAATCATATTTGTGAATACAGGATAATAACAAGGAAAAACTTAATGGGTTTGTTTCTTTGTTTAAATGACACATACAAATTTCATGGATTATTTAATACCAAAGTATTTCTTGAAGAACAACACTGATCAATACTATTTAACTCACAACTGGGGGTTTAAGGAGAATCCATACCTTTACCAAGAGTATTAGTTCAAGAAAAAACGTAATATACATAGATTTTTATATAGAGGAATTATATATGATAAATTGAATTAACGTGACCAGAAAATCCGGCAAGCACCGTCTGTGACATACGGAACCATTTAGCAGCTGTTTCGACCTTATTACGACTAATCAGCAGTGTATACTGTGATCTCCCCCACTGGAGATCAAACCAGTGACCACATAATGCACAGCCAAAACTCAACCAGTGAGCGACTGGTTCAAAATTACTATTCATTCCGTGGTCGCTGGTGCGATCTCCAAGGTGAGAGATCACGGTATACATTACTGATGAGACCTAATAAAGTCAAAAGTCCAGTGGTTCCTTATGTAACGTGGAGTGATTGCTGGATTTTCTGGTCATGGTAATTCAGTTTATAATATATAATTCCTTAATATAAAAAAAAAACTCTACCAGTGAGCGACTGGTTCAAAATTACTATTCATTCTGTGGTCGCTGTGGTGCTGGTTAAAAAAAATGTACGTCTATTTCCTTCCCCATGAGGTCATAATTTCACGTATGCGTACTCCAATCCTCTTGGGAAGGCGTAGCCTTTGAGGTGACCGAGTCCTTTGTGACAGAACAGATGTAACTTACTAGACACTGGGGTGCCACCGTGGTGTAATGGTTAAAGCACTGCACTGCAGAATCGTAGTACGCGACTTGGAACTCTAGTCGTTCTATTACGTTCACTTTCGGACAAATACCCCTGGGAAAGGTATGATCCCCCTTATCATCCCATATAAGGATTAAATAGTACTACTACTACTATCTCAGTAAAAGTATGGATTTGGCATTAAATAACCTTACTAGGTTGATATGCCATTAAATAACAAACAAACTTAGATGACATATCAGGTCAATTGGCCGTGCATTTACCATGACTAATTAATCTGCCATCGCTTGTGTGCGATGTGGACCGTTGGCTCAGTGGTAGAGTTTCAGCTTGGCATTCTAAGGTCGCTGGTTCAATCTCCAGTATAGATGACGATATATCCTGTTGATAAGAACTTATTAGGTGGGACCAGTGGTTCTGTATGTCACGCACAGATCTTGCTAGATTTTCTCGTCATAGTAATTCAATTCATAATATAAACGTAATAGGGTGAGTGATTTTGCACTCACTTAATGCGAGGTTACAGTCCTGGGTCACTTTAGACAATACGCCAATCGGGCTCACCCTAGAAATAGTTTGACAATGATTTTATTTTTTTAAACAAGTAATAGTAACAAGAATCAAGAGAAATTGTTTGATTTTTGGGAACGGGAAATAGAAACGAAGACAAGGATATGAGGAGTGACTATAATTTGATTTTTGGGAACACAAAATAGTAACAAGGAATAAGATAAAAGGAAATTAATTTTGAGAAACACGACATAGAAACAAGAATACAAAAGAATAGAGTGACTATGATTTTATTTTGGGGAGAACGAAGCAAAAACAACGTCTACGATGAATAAGGTAGCAGTTATTTAATTTTGGGGAACAGGAAATAGTAAGAACGTCTAAAAGGAATAGAGAGACTATGATTTGATCTTTGAGAACCAAAAAGGAATCAAGGACTAGGATAATAAAAATGGTGGCTGTGGTTTGATTTTTGAGGACCAGAAATTATAAACAGAACTTGCACAAAAGGAAAAGTGGGGGGCATGATTTGGTTTTTGTGAACATGAAGTAATAACAAAGACGAGAATAAGAGGAATTGGATAGCCATGAATTGATATTTGGGAAGAAGAAATAGTAACAAGGGCTGGGATAAGAGGAATTTAGTTTTGTTTTGTTTTATTTTATGGCATATCAACCATTGTTGGTTATTTAATGCCAAATTTATTTTACACATATAAAGAGTCCTATTTCAAAGAATTCAGATTAGCATGAGTATACAGTTTAAATCTCAAAAGAGTTCTATTTCAAACAATTCATTTTAGCATAAATACTCCGTGAGAATGTCAAAACAGTTCTTTTTCAAAAAATTCAGTTCAGGATTAGTACGCAGATTAAATGTCAAAACAGTTCTATTTGAAACAATTCAGTTTAGCATAATAATACAGTTTAGTTCTATTCAACCCATAGATAGGACCCTATCAGGTGCTACTGCTCAGGGCCAGAGTTGACCTGGGAGCGGTGTCAATAAAGAGATAGTCAGCTGTCCCCAAACCTCACCATCAGATTGTTTAGTGTCATATACAGGACACTAGTTGGAGGAGTTTTAGCCCTATGCAGAGATGCAGTCAGTGTACTCAACAGCCCAAACCGACTGAGCCAGATGAAAAGAATAGGCTGAATGGGGTTTGATATTTAGTAAAATAAAATCGTATCAATGATTAAGAACTGAATGGCTGTAGTGACAAGGGAATTTTTTTGTAAAAACCCAATTCACATTTACTCCACAGGTTTTCATTTTTCGTTCTATTTTCTTGACGCACTTCAGCAAGTACATTTTTAATTATTCTAAATTATTCAACAAGACTCAAATTTTGACAGACAAACTTGACCAATATTTCACGGTCAATATGTATCGGGTGATTTTCTGTGAGTTGCCAATCGAAAAAGTTAATCATAAGTGTCATTATTTTCTTGACAGACCTCGTATTACATTGCTCAAAGAACTTGCATATTTATTCACACCTAAACGCCGATTTCTTCTGTTACCTAAAGCATATCACATATTTCATCCAATTAATATCAATCAACCATCCGAAATGTCTGATATCGCTGTACTTGCACATCATTCGAATTACAAAGATAATAGTAGAAAAGGCAAGAAAACATAGGACTGCAACAGTCACAGCATTTCAACAGTCAGTAACAATGGTATTCATAAGAGCAACAACATCAACTAATGATTGCCCTTTCACTTGAGAGAGATCAAAAGTTGGTGCCCCGAAAATGACACCTAATGGATTTTATATAACACATGATCATTTGCTATTGACATGATCTGTCATTCTTAAGGCCCAGCGGTTCAGTAATATCAATCTTGTATCTTTGAAATTGCTATGAATGATATTTCTTGCAGTTTGTCTGTCTTGATTCAAGATTTGTCCGAAGCGAATTGACAATCGTGCTCGGTATAACTACATTAAGATCGTTACTAAGTGAAATTAGTTTACTTTGAGTACGGCCTTTCCTAGTGGGCACGTATTACTAGATTTTCATCTCAGATTTAACCTTGGCCAAATAGTGAGTTTCTTCACATAACTTATTTAGCAATGGCATTCTTTCTCAAGAGAGCCTTTCAATCCAACGAAAGAAGGTAAAGACAGCAAATGTGGATCTGTACAATTATGTAACATGAAATGCCCAAAGACGCAAATTGATTAGACTATCTCATTAAATTTTCGGCTAACTACTGAAATTTGCTTGAATTTCTTGGACGTGCTGTTGTTATTTGACAAGATTATCCTATTTATCAACCCCTCCGCTCGGGCAGGATACGACACAAGGTCAATTTTTAAGCGGGATTTAACAGGTTTGAATTCAGAGTTTTCGTTCTCCTTGACTAGTTGGCTCACCAAGGCTGAAGAACCCATTTCTTTCTACTATTTACCCATAGCTAGATGGAGAATTATTGGATTCATACCATTCCCAAAGGTATTAGTGCTATGTGAAATGCAATCATTCTCGTCCAGGATTTGAACTCGAATCGCCGTGTCCATTTCTAATGACGATAACCATTACACCAGGGGAAGATTATGCTTACTCTAGACGACAAGACTTCAGCTATTCATAGTTTCTCCTATAATTAAGTAGTCACCCATCTAAATACAGCCCAGTCGACGCATTTTTGCGGAGGGGTAAAACCCACAACAAGTGTCCTAGATAAAATACTAAACAATCTGATGTTGAGGCTTTAGTAATGCTGGCGCTTTGGGGATTGTAGAGTACCTCTTTATTGCCATTACTCCCAAGTCCACTCTGGCGCAGAGTGGTTGCACCTAATAAGGTCCTATTGTTTGAATCAAATAGAATTGTTTGACATTTAAAATGTGTACTTATGCTGAACTGAATTCTTTGAAATATTGTTACATTTAGCTGTGTAGTGAAATTACTGATGTTTAATTGAATTGTTAGTGTTAAATAGCAATACTTGAAAACATTAAACTATTTGCGAACAAATGAATTATAGTAAATAGAATTATTCATATAAGGTAGAAATAAGTGAAACCATTTAACTGTTTAAAGAAAAATGAGCTCATGTTCGTTTTAAAATGTTATCTATAAAATGTGTTTAGAAATTATATATGTTATGCCGATGTATAAAATGGATTTGGTATTAAATAATCTGCAATGGTTGATATGCCATAAACTTAAATAAACCAGGCCAAATCAGATTTAACCTTGGCCATACAGTGAGTTTCTTAACATAATCTATTTAGCAATAGCATTCTTTCATAAGTGAGCCTTTCAATCCAACGAAAGAAGCTAAAGTTAGGAAAAGTGAATCAGTACAATATAAGATGAAATGCCAAAAATTGAAAATTGATTAGACTATCTCTTGGTGAAGCTCCAGCAAATGCTGGGGCTTTGGGGATTGTGAGTACCCCTTCATTGCCATTGCTTTTAGGTCCTTTCTGGCTCGGAGTAGTAGCACATGATGAGGTCCTATTTGTTTGACATTTAAACAGAGTGCAAACAAATGACATGTTAAATTGAGGTTTTTGAAATAGAAGTGTATGACGTTTAAGTCGTGTGTAAAAATGACTGATGTTTAATTTAATTGTTAGTGATATATAACCATACTTGAAACCATTTAAATTTGTTGACTCATGTTAAATTGGATTGTTAGAAATAGAACTGTTTGGTAATTTAACTATGTGTGTCTACAAAATGTGTTTACAAATCATATATTTGATATATATGTATACAAAAAGAATTTGGCATTAAGTAACCAACAACAGTTGAGATGCCATGAAACACAATCAAACCAAACCATGTAAATAATTACCTAGCAAGTTGTTGCTTTTCTTTAGTCATCAAGTGGGAAGCAATATTTTCAGTGAGATATGATCGTGTTATAAAGGATGTCTAGTTATTATCTATATATTACAAGAATCACATTAAAAGGTTATCGAGCGGTTTTTGTTATCCTCGTAGAAATTGGACACGGTTCAAAACTCTAGATGTATGTACACTGATACACAAACATACATACACACACATATATAGGTATACACACTGATACACACACCTATATATATATATATATATATATATATATATATATATATATATATATATATATATATATATATATATATATATATATTAATAAATCTTCGTATTATCCTGTGTTCACTCGGATTGTCGACGGTATCCTTCTTCAATAAAAAGTGTTCCACTTTAATCAAAATGAAAAAAACTTCCAAATTTAAAATTTGCATTATTTTTTTTCTTTTAATTTTTTGTATTCAAAATGTATTTTTCCTCTTAAGAAACTGTACCTTATACTAAATAAAATGTGTATTTGTCCAATCGAAAATGAAATAAATACACATTGAATAGTAGTAATTTTATTAGTAAGAAAAACCAGTTAATATCTTCATCCTCATGACTGTGTAAACGTATTTGCTCACTCTAGCTTAGCATCAACATAACACTTCTTATCCTTCAAGTTCTCGATGTAATAGAGATAATTATGAAATGCTAATTAAAATTAGAAATATTTTTTCTAAATAAACTGTGAAATTGTCAAGTGGTGTAGGGTTATCGTCGTTAGAAATGGACACGGCGATTCGAATTCAAATCCTGGACGAGAATGATTGCATTTCACATAGCACTAATACCTTTGGGAATGGTATGAATCCAATAATTCTCCCTCCAGCTATGGGTAAATAGTAGGAAATTGAAGGAATAGGTATAATATCCCCTGCAGATCGCATGAAATGTTTCGCTTGATTTTCTAAAATTTTTGGATGTAATTTTCTAGAGAAATGAACCCCTTTTTTACATTTAAACTGTGTACTTATGCTGAACTATATTATCTGAAATAAAACTGTTTATATGTTTAAAAATGGATTTGGCATTAATAACCTATAATTGTTCATGTGCCATAAAACCAAACCAAACCAAACCTTGATTTTTTAGAAGTATCGCGTTTGATATTTAAAAAAAAATTAATATCCGAGAATGTATGTATAAAGTCAAGAATGACAAGGAAAATTGTTGGAAGCAATTAATATGTAATAATTAGAATATATCGTTTGAGAAAGTGCGAAAAAACAGGAGTGGGGTGTCCTCGTGGTGTAATGGTTTAAGCGCTTGTCATCGGAATCGTAGTGAGCGAGTTCGAACTTCAGTCACTTCTGGACAAAACCCTTGGGAATGATATGGACCCCCTTATCCCCCTCTCTATGACTTAAATATTTCCAATTCTGTTCTTCTCGAAGGATAGATTTGGTATTAAATAATCCAAGAAGGTTGATACGCCATTAAACAACAGAAAAATAGATCGGAGAGTAGACTGGGGGACGCGTGATCATAATAAGAAAAACGAGAAAACCTGTTCGAAAAAATGAATGTGTAATTTTAGATTAGATGTACATTATGTAAACTGATACATTATTCATTCAAAAATTGAAACATATTGATTTACTTGAATTCTAAAGGAACTTAAAAGGTTAAAAATAAATGAAGCTCACATAATCGCACTTCGTCAAGGAAGTGTTCAAAGGCAATTTCTTTTATGTCAGAGTAAAAGACATGAAATAAACTCTGAACTGATTGCTTTAAACAACAGTGTTTTAATAACGAAGAAATGTAAATTTTAACTGAATTCATTGAGAAGTTTTTAAGGAGAATTGTTTTTGCATCTAAATCTGTTTGCCATTAGCATGTATTGTTGGAGTATTAAGACATCATTGTATAACGCTTTTTGTCATCACTTGTAAATTGGTGACATAGATGGTCGTCAGAAAGATGACAAAAACGGTTTCATTTTTTTGTCATTTTTGATTTTCCAAATTTCGATTGATCGATGTCTGAAACTGTAAATTTCAGATGTTTTTTCTATTTAATCTGATTCTAGTTTTGCAGAGGGACAAATAGTCTGTTTTGGAACAAGGTCAATTTTAATTGGTTGTTAGTACTTGAGGAAATGTGAAGATAAAAATTACTTAAATCGTCGAGTGGAAAACCCCCATTTGGCTATTTAGCTGGTTTTACAGCTAAACATTGAAAATAAAAGTACTTTTCATTTAGTTTTTAAACAAAAATAAATAATGTTTTAAAAAGCAAAACATACGCTATGTTTTATAAAGCAAAAAGAAAAGTGGTGTTTCTAAAAAGAATAAAATCTGCAATATTTTTAATAAGCCAAAATATACATTTTTTAAAGGAAAAATAAGCCATATTTTTAAAAAGCAATAAGTATTGTTTCTTTTTAAATCAGTTCATTTGGTATTAACAGACTTTCTTTGAAATTTCTTAAAGAAAAAAATTTCAAATTAAAATTCTACTACAACTGCATGAGAAGATAAGATATTAGCAATAATAAATGAAGAATAATGTCGAATGTATACTTAATTACGCAGAACGAGTCAAGATCACAAATTCTGGTTCCTAAATAAAAGCTGCTGTTACTTTTAAAACGATTTGGATAGAGAAGACAAAATATTAGAAAAATTATTCTTTTTTTAATCAAAACCAGCAAAGAAAAACGAGATAAAATTAAAATCGTCTGTTTTCAGTAAAATAAACTTAACTAACACAAACTTAAGAAAACCCAGAAAGAACTAATTTGAACGTACTAAAAAGAACAACTACAAAATATACAAAGTCAAATTAGAAATTCTGTAGAAGCTGAACTGTCGCAATTAGCATGGCAGACAGTAAATAAAGTTAGCGGAGGAAAACCATCTCGAGGTTAAAGTAAAACCTTAATGCCAAGAAGAAAGACTTCAGATATGGAAAGAAAAATTCAGGAACCTGCTAAATTCACAGATAAACCTTAAAAGAAATCATTAATAGCTTAGAGTGACGTTCCATTGAATGCTAATAGATTTCTCCAATGTATCTGATTCCATACACAAAGGAAAGATGGGGGGAATATTTCTAATATACGGTCTACACAAAGAAAATGTTCCCGCTGAAATGACACTCAACAAAAACACGAAAACAATGATTCACTCACCCTTGAGCGATACTAATTTCTTTGACATTGTCGTTCAAGTCTTGGAAGGAGATACATTTACACAATTTTTATTTATATGCTGTCGAGATTACGCACTATGAACATCAATAGATGTAATGAAAGAAAAAGGTCTCTCACTAAAAAAAGGCAAGAAGCAGACGATATATAGCATAAATTATGACAGACACCGACTATGTAGATGATATAGCGCACCTCAAAAACTCCTCTGCTCAAGGCAAATCTCTGCAGCAGAGGCAGGAGCATTAGCCTTGGCGTAAACGCATGGTTCGTGCGTTTTAAAACATATTAAATAGCAAGCCTCTTAAATAAGTTGACCAATTCAGATATTTTAGAAGCAATATAGCATCTACTGAAAAGGGTTCAAACGTATGCATAGGAAAGGCTTGGACTGCTATCTGACCTCTCAGATAAAATAAATCTGTAGCCGTATCGGTACTATTGTATGACTGCACTACCTGGAATTTAACAAAGCATTTGGAGGAAAAGGTAGATAGGAACTTCACAAAATGTGACAAACGTTCTGAAAAAATCCTAGATGCAGCACCTTACGAAACAATAGCGCTACGGCCACTTATCTCCTATCTCAAAAAATATCCAAGTAAGATGAACAAGACGTGCTGGACACTGCTACAGAAGCAGTAAAGAACTTATGAGCGACGTTCTTTTCTGGAATACCACGTATGGACTGACAAGTATTGGTTGACCAGCAAAGACTTACATTCATCGGTAGTGCGGGTACTGGATGCCGCAAGATAGATAGATGGGGAGAGAGATAGAGAGGCAGACAGTCAAACAGACAGAGATTGGGAGAAAAGGGAATATGTGCTATCCATATTTACCAACCCCTCCGCTTGGGCAGGATATGACACAAGGTCAATTTTTAAGCGGAGTTTAACAGGTTTGAATTCAGAGTTTTCCTTTACCTGGACTAGTTGCCTCACCAAGGCTGAAGAACCCAGTCTGCCCTACTATTTACCCATAACTGGTGGCAGAATAATTGGATTCATACCTTTCCCAAGGGTATTAGTGCTATCAACCGCGTCCAGAATTTGAACTCGTGTCGCCGTGTCTATTTCCTACAAAGGTAACCATTACACTACGGGCACGTGCTGTCATCTCGACTTGATGTTGATGATTTTTTGCCATTTGACCCACTAAGCTTTTAATAGATATCAAACTACACAGAGAGGAACTGTTATTGAGTAAGATAAAATAAGGAGGAAAAAAAAAGAGAAAAAAAAAGAAAGAAAAAATAACGCTGACCTTGTTATTACTTTAAACTACAGTTAATGTTCAAGTTCGGGAGATCTGGGAGTGTGGGGAAACCGTTTCATTTAGATTACTACTAAGTCCACTCTAATCTCGAGTGGTAATATGTGCCCCATCGTTGGCGCAAATAGATCTGTTTGAAAATATTCAGTATTAGATTAAATGTACTTGAATACTGTCTAGAAATTATGCTTTTGATTTAGTTTATTTGTTTAACGACACATCAACTCAACATATAAAAAGCAGGTTGAGTGATTGCCAATGGCTTGGGAGATCAGTGTTCAATCTCATGTCAAGTCATAGTAAAGACTCAAAAATGGTACTTGATGCCTCCTTGCTTAGCTCTCAGAATTATAAGGTACGTATCAAGGGTAAAGTGGAGCAATCTAGAGAAAGAAGTGGTGTCCTCTCAACACCTCGGTGTAGTAGCTATTGAAAAGGGATCCTTCGGGTCGCCCTCGACTACAGTCGGCCAACATCATTTCTTTACAATGCGTTATTTAATACTGAAATTTGTTTTATTTTCAAATATTTGATTACAATCATACTATTTATATTTTCAGCGTTTCATTCTAATTATTTTTTATTCAGACTTTTATTCGTTTACTTGCATAGTTATGTGGAATAAAGTTTCCTCTTCATATACAAATAATTTATATACAATTATATGATTTCAAGTTACTATTCCATCGGAATAATAATTTGTTTGCACACTGTTATAAGGCTTTAATGGTTGGTTTGTTGGGTTTTATGGCATATTTAAAACATCTATTTAAAACAATTCAATTTTACGTAAGTACATAGTTTAATTGTCAAAAACATTTCTATTTCAAACTATTCAAGCAGTTATATGTAACAATTCAGTTAAGTGTAAATACAGTTTTAATGTCGAAAAACAGTTCTATTTCAAATAGTTCAGTTAAGCATAAACATGCAGTTTAAATGTAAGTACAGTTTAATTGTCAAAAACATTTCTATTTCAAGCTATTCAGTTTACTGAAACAATTCAGTTTAGCATAAGTATGCTATTATTTCTATTTAACCCACAGATAGGGCCCTATCAGGTACTACCACTCCGGATCAGAGTGGACCTGGGAGCGATGGCAATGAAAGGGTACTCCGCATTCCCCAAAGCTCCAGCATTGCTGGAACCTCACCATCAGATTGTTTAGTGTCATAAACAGGACACTCTTTGGGGGGGGGTCTTACCCCTCTGCAGAGAAGCAGTCGGTGTATTCTACTGCCCCAGCTGACTGGGCAATATAAGGCATTAATTATTTCTATCTAACACCAATAATTTTCAAGCAATTATATGGTTTCGAGTAGCTACTACCACAGGAGGAATCTCCTTGATAAAGTGTCCAAAGTTCCGCATATCGATATCGTTGCAAGCGAGTTCGAATTCTGATCGCGCTATTGCATTCACATTCGGACCAATACACTTTGTAAAGGTAAGAACCCCATTACATGCAACCAGATATGAATCTAATTGTCCCAGTACCAATCCCAGTCGGCTGGGGCTATAGAAGGGTGTCCTGATATGACATTAAACTATCTGATGGCGTGGAGATTTGGGGTAGTGTAGAGTACTCCTTCATTGCCATTGCCGCCAGGTCAGAGTGTGAGCACCTGATATGGTCCTATCTATAGGTCAAATAAATCAAACTGTATGCAAACAAATTAATGGTGTTAAATTATGACTTATTTAGCAATACTTGAAACCATTTAACAATGTTCAAAAAGCGTTCAAGATTATATAAGAATGTTATTTACAAAATGTGTTTACAAATATATGTATATTTGATATATGCTTGAAACCATATAATAGCGTATAAATTATTAATATTAGATAGGAATACTTGAAACCATATAAGTTTGTGCATATTGTACAAAGAGTAATTTCTTGAAATACTAATAAACGTTTAGAAATGATTATCAACATTAGATATTTGAAACCATATGACTGCTTGCAAAACACTGAATTCGTGATCAAATAATCCAGCAAGGATTGATAATCCAACCAACCAACCAACCAACTATATTTGGACATAATGTTGAATCTAAACAAAATAAAAGCCTTTGCCATCAACTTTGCTTTCGGCGTATTAATCGATCTCTAGTTTTCGAAATCCCCATTTTTGTGCTGAAAAGAATCGGCTTATATTCCGGCATTTTTAGACCCGTAAAAACCTGGTAATCAGCCTAGGCTAGATGAAAGAATAGCCCCCCTCTGACAGTCTTTATAAAATATCAATACTTTTTTTTATCAAACAGTTCCCTTTTGTCTTTCCAAGGGTACCAGGTCGCCTCAAAATCGTACGCTCATGCTTACTTATTCGCTGGTCCATTCTATTTTGTCTTAAGTGATTAAAAAACAAAATCTAATAAAATTACAAAGCCATTAAATGTCTATCCTGCAGGCTGAATACGATGACTGCTTCTCTTTCAGGAGGGTAAGATACCCCCAACAAAAAGGGTATCCTGGGTATGATACTAACCAGTACTTAGTAATGAGGTTCCAGAAAATGTTAAGTTCCCACTATGGGTCAAATAAAATCTGCTCGTAAGCATTAATTTTGGATATCATTTAACTGTATGCAAATAATTTTTATGAAAATTGTTAGTTGAAGTTATAATTTTTTTTTACAAAGGATTATTATTCGTTGTAGTTACTTAAAGGCATATAATTACATGTAAAATATTGATATTAGATAAAAATACTTAAAACCATATTTTAGCAGAATCACCGGCTGCGGAGAAAAAAAACGCAAAACACAACTCGACTTTTTGTGTTCAGAACATTCATTGTTTTATCATCTTTCTGTTCTGTCTCTGAGGGTCGAGAAGCAAAAAGAAATTGACTATGAAAGCCATGTCTTTTTTCTATTTGAGAGACAGTCTTTTTGGTTCTTTCTTCGGCATTTTCATCCATTTAAAGAGAAACAGAGGTTGAATTACGAAATCCCCGTTATATATATATCAGAGCGTCCTTACTTCTCCACAAAGTGCCAAGCTTGTCTTGTTTGTCTTACTTGGATGGTTTGTGAGATGAGAGGCTAGTGCCTGTTACGCAGCTGTTTTGTGGGTTGCTGCTTCAGGGGACTAAAAAAACGTGCTATCCTTACATCCTGTCATAGACATTTATACTTAGACGCTCTTGTCTTACTTCACAAATAAGGACTTACATCAGCTCTGAGCAGATTCTGGATGCAGGCTACAATACCAGCCAGGAGAGAGAGAGAGAGAGAGAGAGAGAGAGAGAGAGAGAGAGAGAGAGAGAGAGAGAGAGAGAGAGAGAGTATGTGTGTGTGTGTGTGAGAGAGAGGAAGCTCTGTGCTATCAGCATGACTTGATAATCTATCTATCTATCTATCTTGGGGTTTATAGAACAGCTCACTCCACTTCCACATTGAGTAGCGGATATATTACGACTCTCATCATTATTTAGTGACCTGGTTTCGGAATGCAAAGTCAAGTGTATCATATTACGGAACAGAGTTCATCTCTCAACCCGTTCTTCGCAAGGGTATTAGTCGAAAAATGAACATAATAATGTTAATAATCCGGTCCCATTTACTTATAATGTGACAATATAATTGCATGCAAACCAATGATTATTTGATAGGAATGGTTATTTTAAACAATATAATTATGAACCAATTATAACTATTAGATAAAAAAAAACTGGATCCCGAGTAACTATTCAAATAAATGATTATCATAGTGAAGGAAACAATAATATTCAAACCTTCTTTGACAATTAGAAATATAGGTAGATGGAAAAATATAAGAATAAACACAAATCATTTTTTTTATGAAAGTCGTGATTCTTTTAAGACAGAAGATTCTTAGTTTCGCTGTAGTTGACAAATGGACAGTAATACTCGTTTAAATTTAATGAATGTAGATGTTCTTTGCTTATATTTGGATATACATTTCATTGTTCATTGAACAATTACATCAATTTTAGCGGTAGTCCGAACAATTTTTTCCATTGTCCCAAGGCAAAACAATTTTTTTTGTTACACTAAGCGGATTACAAACAAGAATAGGTGAACTGTTTTTGTTAGGAATCTCCGGAGATGATCTAAAAGTTATCTCTAGAACATGAAGTAGACACTTGACATCCTCAGAAAAAGGTATAAGAAAAAGGGCGTTTACTACGATCGGTTAGATATTCAAAGTTACATTTGTCAGTTTGTTGTATAAACTAACTGGGTAAATGTTTGACGACAATCACGTAATACTGATCGGTTTTTGTAAACTTCTTCCAATAGCTTTTTTTGGAATCCCTGTGGCGTAGTGGCAAACGTGCTTGACTATGATATCGTAGTAAGTTAGTTCAAACTCCTACTACGCTCTTATGTCCACTTTCGGACTAATACCCTTGTGGAAGGTATGGACCTCTGTATCATTCTGGCTATGAGTTAAATAGTACCACTACTGTCCTTCTACATAGATGGCTTTGGCAGTAAATAACCTGCGAAAGATGATATTCCATTAAAAAAAGAAACCAAACAAAAACGCAAATAATTATAACTGATTTCATACCGGATCACGGCCCCCAACGACTATCGCTGGTTGTAACACCTTTGAATAATTTAACCGTTGATTTTGTGAATTCATTTGTTTGTTTGGTCGTTATAATTAATGGGATGCCTTTCAACAACAGTGAACCTGGTTCCTGGCTGCGTGATAGAGAAAGAAAGTTCAATCATGAGAACTCTCTCAACAGTTGTGAGAAACAGTCACGTGAGTCTTTTTTTTTTCAAGAGTCAGGCAGTTAGTGAGCGACGGTCAGAGCGACAACCGTAATTTTAGGGATAGCGAAGATACTTTTCGTTAGGGGTGAGATAAATTTTTTCAAATAGATTTTTCTTTCATTGACTTGAGAATACCAATCCAAAGCTTCCTGCTTTTGTGATCAGTCAAAAGAGATACGTAGCAAGATCAATAATAAAGGGTCGGCTATACATTTGTGTACGAGAATCTGAGGTTTTTCTCTTCCATTTGTATTTGTCTCCTCCAACTACCTTGGAAAAATCAGATTGGTTTTACGGTGTCTTTAGTTATTTAAATCCAAAGTCAGTCTTTTTAAAGCGATTGGCCCAGCGGTTAGAGTGTTCGCCAATGGCCCGGGAGACCTGGGTTCAATCCCAGGTCGAGTCATACCAAAGACTTTAAAAATGGAACTTGATACCACCTTGCTTAACACTCAGCATTATAAGGTACGGTTCAAGGGTAAAGTGGAGCAATCCAGGGAATGGAGTAGCGCCCTCCCCTACACCTTGGTGTAGTAGCTATCGAAAAGGGAGCCTTCGGGTCACCCTCGACTATGGTCGCTAACTTTTACTTTATATAGTTTAAAGTAACTTTTCTATCTAATTATAATCATCATTTGTTGGCACACAGTTATGTACTTTCAAGTATTCTTATTTAAAACTAATAATTTGCACACAGTTATGTGGTGTTGTAATATAATGGCCGAGGGATTTCGTTTTATATATCTTGCCTTTGGGTTTAATTAGGCTGAGAACCTTTCGGCTCAGCACATAGGTTAGTTGGGTGCAAACTTGAGCGCAGGTGTTAACGCGTGCACGGGGAGGATGTGTCGTTCACAGATGTCAAAATAAAAGTCCTAGATAGAAAATTGGGACTTGGGGATATGAATGATGTCATGCACCGGAAGCGCGCGTAGAGGATTTGGGGAGATTTTGAGGAAAGTCAGTTAGTTGAGTCTTGCGGTCCGAAGAAGAATGGTGACTTTCGCTAGCTCGCAGTGGCCTTGAAGCAGGTGCCACACGTATGGGGGAGGGGGCAGATGGAAAAGTCAGCATAGAAAGATTGTGCCTCTCTCCTTATGTCGAAAAACCTTTTAACTCAAAAGTAATAAAAAAGTTTCGTACCTGAACTAAGAAATCGTAAGTGTTTTTCGTTTTTCGGGATTCCTGTGTTCTATGTATATATGTTATGAACATTTTATGTACGTTTCGCATATCCGTACCTGGCTATGGTACATTGTCAGGTATCACAGTTTACTGCCAATAATTGGCAAACATATCTATTTGACCCATAGATAGGACCTTTACAAGGAATACCACTCCGGGGCAGGGTTGACTTGGAAGTAATGACAATAAAGAGATAATTCAACCTTCTTCAGAAATTAGAACTGGCGCCTTACTATTAGACGTAGTTTAATATCATGTTCAGGATACGTGAAATTATTCTGGAAAATGAGAATTTACATAGGTACACGAATGAACAAACACACACACACACACACACGTTTGTGTGAGTGTATTTCAGTGTATATGGATCTATGTGTGTGTGTTTGATAGAAATATGACGGAAAAACCACAATTTATTGTTAGTGCTTATTTAACTAATATAAAAGTTGGCGACCGTAGTGTAGGGCAACCCGAAGGCTCCCTTTTCGATAGCTACTACATTGTGGTTTAGAGGAGAGCGCTACCCCATTTCCCTGGATTGCTCCATTGTATCTTTGATCCTTACCTTGTAATGCTGAGTATTAAGCAAGAAGTTTTCGAGTACCATTTTCTGAGTCTTTGGTAGGACTCGACCAGGGATTAAACCCTGGTCTCCCGGGTCATTTGCGAACATTATACCCGTTTGATGTTTTGCTCATTTAGAAGAAAAAAACAATTTTTGAAGATCATTTTTGAAAAATTAAACTGTTTACGTGGTTGTCATGCCAAAATATCTGGTAAAGACAATCCTAATGGATGTTTAACAACGTGTGAACGATTTAAACAAATATCAAAATTGTGCTATTTCTCATAAAATATGTTTCTCATTAGAAATATCTGTAAACAAAGGGGAGATAATTCAAATGCACCTAATATATTGAATTAATATGACACAGACTAATGTGAGATAGTCAAAAAATTTACTTTGAAAGGGGCTCTCATATTGCTTCTTTTGTATTACGAACAACAAAGGGTCTTAAAGACGGGGCTCAAAATACGATGCAAAAAAGTGATGTCCTGGGTATGATATTAAACTACGTCCTGTTGTGAGGCTCCAATTTTAGAGCTCTAAGTAGTGTGGAGAATTCCTTCACTGCCATTATTCTGATTCAGGAGACACGAACTTGAATCAGTAATCTGGGCTCAAATCCTAGAAGAGACTGTTTGCGTTTCACTTTACGCTAATTCCCTTAGGAAAGGCAGGAATCGACATGTTCTCTCTCACATTAGAGGCAAATAGTATATATTTACCCACCCCTACCAGCATAGTCAGGTTGTGAAACAATGTCAATTTTTAAGCGTTTTTGATTGATTGTTTTCTTTTCATAGAGTAGTTGGCGTATCAAGTCTACTCTACTATTTACCTATTGTTTGGCAGGGAAGAGATTGATTCAAGAGCACTAGTGGGAAGTGAAATACAATTAGCTTCATCCTGGATTTGAACTCGGGTCACCGATTCTGTTTCCTAGGTTGATAGCAATCACGCTGAGTACGCTGTGGGTAAATATTTGGGCAGACTAGTCTTTTTTAGCTTTGATTAGGAAACCAGTCGAGGAGAACGAAAACTCTGAATTCAAACGAGCAGTATTCTGGTTTAAAATCGACCTAGTGTCGAATTCTCTCCGTGGCAAAGACTTTGAATTGATTCAGGTATATTTCATCTTAAATATGCGTTGTTATCCTCTAAAACAGAATGAAAAGTTAGCTATCTTCCTAGACGGTTACCTTCAGCAAAGTTTTCTATAAAACTCTGTAAGTATCTACGCATCTTTTATTTTGTCAGTGCAATGATTGATGACTTCCTGTGCTATCATCACAAGGTCTAATAAGTCATGAACACAGGAAGCCAAAATGCCTCAAGCTCTTTTATTTCCAAATGTTAAGCGCAGACTTGTTGTCTCTGAGACAAATCTCACTGCCCATTTAGTTGAGCTCAGACGGCCATGTCTATCATGATTCATTAAGTTTCTCGTTTTCTCCTGAATTTCATTTTCCTTGCATTCACTTGAGCATCGATCGCAGCAGAAGCCGAGATCAACTTTGTTCATTATTAAATCAGTTTAACCATTTAAACTTGTCGATTCAGCACAAAAGCGGAAACGAATGTATATATCATTTTGTAATGTTTTGAATATTCACTTCTTGAATCAATAATAAACTATTCGGTATTCATAATGTACTGAATTTATTCGAACATAATTGTTGGGGCATTTGCAAAGTAAGAGACATTTAAGGAATGACAGGATTTTAATTCAATTTTACAATGAAGACACTCATTAATATGCAGCTTGAGATGTCACAAACAATAAAAAAATAAACTCAGTGTTTTAATTTTTACTGGCATGAGATTAATTTAAGTTTAAACTGGAAAAATGTTAAAAAAGCTTATAAAAATCAGTTGGGTATGCTAGCTACATTAACTTTTCAATGTCAGTTTAACAAAATTAAAAACGATGATAAAGTTACCTGAAAAACCATGAACACAATTTGGTTTGAATGGCTTCGTTGGTTCTTATGGCATAACAAACATTTTAGTCTATTTAGTGCCAAATCGCCTTTAAACACATATATTTAAATATTTACATATTAAATCTACGTATTATTGTGTATGGACGTATAAGTGATGTTTAGTATGTGTTTGTATGAAGATACACAGGCCGCACAATAAATATGAGGTTGTCTCCGGAATGTATGAAACGCGATGTGTTGCTAAAGTCGCGACGGATTGAGCGAAAAATATTTATGTTTCTTTATATATTCGGTTTGGTTGGGTTGGGTTTCTTTATTTAATGGCATATCAATCTTTGTAGGTTATCTAATGCCAAAGCTATTCTAACCCATATCTGGGAGGATAAGGGTATTCATACCTTTCCCAAGGGTATTTGCCCGAAAGTGAACGTAATAGCGCGACTGGAGTACGAACTCGCTTACTACGATTCCGCAGTCCATCGCTTTAACCATTACACCACGAGGACATCCCTCTTTATATATTCGTGTGTGTTTGTGTTTATGTGTGTGGTGATGATTTTAACTAAGAAACAAAATATCATCATTGCATTTCTAAGAAAATAAAGTTTTGATTTGCAAGCATAACAGGCGAAGTAGTATGGTGGGCCAGAATCGCAATAAATATCATCACCATGATAACCTTCTCTCTCACACACACACACACACAAACACACACACACACACACACACAAGGAGGTGTACACAATTCTAACGTTCTTTTGAGTGTATTTTTCGTTTTTTTCGATTTCTTTATTATCTTTCATTTTCTGCCCGATGATTGTTGTTTATAAGACGTCATGAAACCTGAGGCTACAGACAGGCTTCCATGCTATAAAATATATATATAAACTAATATATATATATATTTATTACGATTATATGATAGCTCTGTCGCAGATATTGAGCCCTCTCCAAATTATATCGTATTTGGTTTGCCATAAACCCATGCATTTAAAATTTGTGACAACCAAATTTGTGTTGGAGAGTTATGTTTCATTGAGGGAAACATGAACTCCAACATGTACAGTGAAATACTGCAGCAGAGCATGATCTCCTTCATCCAGAAACTGGGTCGCGGGGCAGTATTCCAGCATGACAATGAACCCAAACACACCTCCAAGACGACCACTGCTTTACTGAAGAGGCTGAAAGTAAAGGTGATTGACTGGCCAAGCATGTCTCCCGACTTGAACCCAATTGAACATCTTTGAGGGATCCTCAAGCGGAAGGTGGAGATGCCCAAAGTCTCCAATATCCGCCAGCTTCGCAACGTCGTCATGGAGGAGTGGAAGAGCATTCCAGTGGCTACCTGTTAAGGTCTGGTAAACTCCATGCTTAGGAGAGTAAAGGCCGTTCTTGATAATGATGGTGGCAACACAAAATATTGACAGTTGACATAGTGTATGTTAATTTTGACAACTTTCCCTAAGAGGTGTACTCACTTTTGTTGGCAGGGGTTTAGCTTTTAATGGCTATATTTTGAGTTATTTTGAGGGGAAAAAAGAACTCTGTTATATAAGCTGCAAACAGACCACTTTTCTTTGTTTCAAAGTGTCATTTTGTTAGTATTATCCCATGAAGAGTTATACTCAAATATCTGCAGAAATGTGAGGGGTGTACCCACTTTTGTGATTCACTATATATATATATATATATATATATATATATATATATATATATATATATATATATAAACACTAATATATAAACTCATATTCGGTTTTTATTAAACAATATCTACATAATATAGTATCATTTATATATATACATACATTCGACCGATAACTGAACACAAAATGGTCGGAAAATCCAAGGTTATCTTTTGAAAGTTCCAGAATTTTTCAATAAAAAAGTAAAAAAATAAAAAAAACAAAACAAAAAGCAAATCCAAAACAAACATGATTTTTGTTTTTTTACTGGATATAAAGACTCACTTGCAGCTTGTAAAGAATCAATTTCACTTGTTTCTGGAAATTTTACAAAATTCGTGTTTAAAACTTCTTACTTAGCCTCGTTTCTACGAGATTTTTTGTGTGTTCTGTTGGTAAAGATCAGACAAACACTTTTGAGTATCGTTAATTTCTCTGAACTTTACACAGACACCTTGTTTTTTTCAAACGGCAGGTACATACTAAGGATAGATTGTCTAATCAATGGTCCACCCTGTCAGCTGGGGCTGTAAAAATACGCCAACTGCCCATCTTCTAAGAAATAGTCCCCTGCCAATGAGTCCACTTGTTAGAAATTAGTTGTGACTCGTGATGCTGGAAGATTGGATTCTAGTGGCTGAGCAGTCCGTGGCATAGCAATCAAAGTGAGTACTTGATTTTCAACACTCCATTTTGGCTCCTATAGAGTTAGATGGGTAGTCAGTGATGCCCTTGCATCTATTGGTTTGTCCAGGCCGTATTTTTATCAAATTGCAGACCTGGTAAACAAATACCCGACCCACTTTTATTTTAAAGGTGCTTGAAGGTTCAATTGAGCAGATAAAGCAATATTTGAAATCATTTTAACTGCGTGCAAACAAATGATTAATATAAAATTGAATTATAAGAGTTAGATTACAACACTTGAAATAATTTAATTAAAGTTACTTACAAATAATTCGCTTACAAAACACGCGCGCACGCACGCGCAGATATTTATATATCTATATATATATAGAAGTGTAAAAAAATTTTTTTTGTTGTTAGTCCAAAAAGAGAAAAAAGTAAATATTTCAAAATGAATAGGTCCACTAAGAAACTTGTTTTTTTAGAATTATTTATTTGGTTCTTACATACGTACATGTTTCAAGCTTGTTGCTTTCGTCAGAGAACATATGTGGCACAAAGCCATATAAATGGGGCATCGAGTAAGACTCGAACTCACTCGAGTGGGTATGTTAGTTGAATACACACACACACACACACACACACACACACACACACACACACACACAAACATATATATATATATATATATATATATATATATATATATAAACAGAGTTTTACTTTGAATAACACCGATTAGGTAATATTCCAAATGACATAACCAAACCTTGAGTTGTTAGTTTAAGAAATGTGTTCTAAAATACCGTTACATAACAGAAAAATTATTTGTTTTACTTAAATCACACCAACTGCTTTCTTAGCAGCTATAGTTTTGAAATGTCACAATGGAAGAAATGGCGCAGACGAAAATATCATCATCATCAGCATCAACGCTTACTGACAGATATTACATTGATTGTCTCTCGCTCTGGGTCCCTATCAACCATTGCTTTTGGCAAGTCGTTTATACGGCATCCAGTAGACGAACGGAGCTGATGAATGTAAGCTTTTATTGGTCGGCTTACACTGGTCTATCCATGTAAAGGAATCCACAAGAGAACGTTGCCTATGCATTCTTTCTTACTTTTCCAGAAGTGACCAGCACGTATTGCTGGTCTTACTTGGTTGGTTTGTATAATGGGAAGTCAGTGGTCGTAGAGCTGTTGTCTGAAAGGTACTGCTCTAAGGATTTTTACAAAATAGTATCCATGTTTCGTTTTTATCCCACGTTTTTTTCTAAAAGTTTTCTTAGTCAAGACGATGCAACCATATGCTATCTGAGTTTGTTTGGTTTGGTTTGGTTTTATAGCATATTAACCATTCTAGGTTATTTAATGCAAAATAATCTTTATACGTACATATGAACTATATAGGATTTGGTTTGGTTTGGTTTTATAGCATATCAACCAGTCTGGGTTATTCAATACCAAATCATCTTTATACATATATATGAACTATATAGGATTTGGTTTGGTTTGGTTTGGTTTTATGGCATATCAAGCATTCTCGGTTATTTAATGCCAAATACTTTTTATACATATATAAACTATATATAATTTGGTTTGGTTTTTACGCATATCAACCATTTTAGATAATTTGATGCTAAATCCTCTTTATACATATATATGAACTATATAGGATTTGGTCTAGGCTACTTAATGCCAAATCCTTTTAAAATATATATATTAAAGCATGATTTCTAAACAAATTTTGTAGATAAGATTTTAAAATTTGCCTGAGCTCATTTCTTCCACAGTTAAATGGTTTCACTTATTTCTATCGAATACAAATAATTCTATTTACTACCAATCACCCGATTGCACACAGTTCAGTGGTTTTAAGCATTGCCATGTATCATTAACAAGTCAATTAAACATTAGTCAAAAATGTTAAATGGTTCTAAGTATTGCAATGTCCCACTAACACTTCAATTAAACATCAGCCATTTTTTAACACACAGTTAAATGTAAAAACAGTTCTATTTTAAAGAATTCATTTCATCATATGTACACAGTTTTTGGTTTACACAGAGTTAAATGCAAAAACAATTCTATTTTAAACAATTCAGTTTACAGGTTAAATCTCAACCATTCCTATTTAACCCAATCAGGTGCTACCATTCCGGGTCAGAGTCTACTAGGGAGCGATGGAAATGAAGGGGTACTCTGCATTCTGTAATGTTCCAGTATTACTGGAACCTCACCATCAGATTGTTTTGTGTCATATTGAGCCACTCGTTTGGGAGGTCTTACCATTTCGCAGAGATACAGTCGGTGTATTCTTCAGACTCAGTCGACTAAGCCATATGTTATCTGAGGTTTTGAATGAAATATTTATTTTCTGTGATGAGGGGAACAAACTTTGGATTTAAAAAAAATTCAAATATACAGGTATTTAAAAACTTTTACAATTTCTATCAGAGTTCCTTTATGATATTTAGATTTTCTTTTCTAAAGAAGATACCGTGGCATTTTGACCTTCGACCCAGCCAAAAATGCCATTCAGAGTAATGCACCGGAAGGAAGTGACACATTCTAATGGAAGCTATGAGAGGAAATCGCGTGGGCAGAAATTGGCTGATGAAATGGGACGAGGTAAAAAAATTCTCATGGTACACTCATAGACTGATGCACCGGAAGAGAGTGACCTGTAAACTGCATGACAGTTATTTCCGCTGAATGACGATCAAACATGCGATTCCAAAAATGGAGTAGGCGACTGAGTGGGTGTTGGACTATTATATAACTCAGTCAAGATAGAAGTTGCAGTTAGAGATCGGACGGAGTTATAGACGAAATGTGGTAAGGAAGGCCACACTAGGCCGAAGGGGCTCGGGGTCCCCGATTGAATTGGGGTCCAGAGAAGATGCTGATAAGATGCAGTAAAGAGAGTCATCACCCAGCAGAGTGGGCCCCAGGGCCTCTGGTTGAGCATCAGGAGAACGAGAAAGACACAACGCTGACGGCCATAAGAGTGGGGTCAAAATATTGCAGTTTCTGTTCGGTTTCCAGCTCCCTCTCACACGCAAACCTTGAGTAACCCTTTTCGAACCCTTACAATAAAGTGAGAGGTACATATATTTATAAAGAAGTCTTCGCTCGTCCTTTATTATTGTGTCGTTATGATAGTGCATATGAGAATATAACAATACTTCCATGGAGATATAAACATTTTTTATCTCCAGAGAATGTGTTGTCAGGTATGCTGAACATGTTGAGAATGTTAGAAATTATAATATGAAGGTACATCCATAAAGGTGATATTTTTTTTAAAATCACCCTTTATATTCACGCTGAGAAGTCGAACTGATACATGATGGAGTCAAAGGGTTAACTTTCTTTGTGTATTGTCCATATATCATGTAAATTAAGAAATATATTGTATTAAATGGCATTTACTCAACTTAGTTTTTTCTGGTACAGGGATTCATAAGTAGGGTACCAGGTCAGAATGGAATTCACTTCATCAGAACGGTGAAACTACATTGAAAACAACTTTTCCACAAGAAAGCAAATAAAATATTAATATATAATTAAAAATCTATCACAAAAATTCTTCAACATAATTTGTTTGAATTGATTATTCAAAAGTGTGAACTTTGTTCATTTATAAAAGAATGGTTCATTATTTGGTATATGAATAGGGTTTAATAGAATTTAAATCCGAATGAACAAATGAATTTTACAAAGCAAAAATCCTTATCAGAATCTTTTGTTTAGCTTCCAAGATTCTCCATATCAATAGGATTTTAATTTTAAAAACGAAACAAAAAAAAAAGAAAAATTACAAAATCACTGTTATACATTTGGTATAGAATGCAAAATTATGCAATTTGGATTTCTATATTTTAGTTGTTTGTTCACAAATAGAATTTAGTCGATGAAATTACGTAATAATAATTTATTTGATTTACACTGCCGCAGTTCTTTTAATGTAGTAGAATTATTTAACAACTTTATAAGTAGAGAAACAATATAGAATTAGACAACCTGTGAACCCATTGGATTTTCGTCATAAATCGGGTCAATGATTATATTGGTGGTTCTGTTTTGGAAGGTATGAATGATTCTAATCAGTATTTCATAACTATTTCAAGAATTATGATGATTAAAAACCAATTAATATATTTCAGTTGCAATTAGGACAGAAAATGATTGAGCGATTTTTCTGGATAATTAATATCATAATGATGGTCATCATGATTATCATTGTCATCATCATCAAGGCGTATCGACAGCATGGATTCCCTTGACTAATCCCCACCCATCCCTATTAGCTACTGCTCTTTGTATGTCCTCTAGACGGCACCCAGTGTCTGCACAGTGCTAGTCATGGTTACAGACGTATTTGCATTCAATGGGAGTTCGCTATAAATATAACGACTTTTATTGTGGAGCATAAAAAATTGCTTGAAAATCATTAAAAGTAAAAATGAGACAAAATTTTTTACTCCAAAGTTTGATTTGGATTCTTTGTTTAATGGCATATCAACCTTCATGGGTTATTCAATGCCAAAGCCATTTTTTAGAAGACAAGTTGTAATACTATTCAACTAATAGCTGGTGGGGTAAAGCGTTTCATACCTTTCACAATAGTAATAATCTAAAAGTGAACGCAGTACCGTGGCTGGAGTTCGAACCTGCTTTCTATGATGTCACTAACAAACATATCAGCCCTTACCTCACGGGAACTTCCTCCAAGAAATGAGATAAAGACATTCTTGCACAGTAAGACTATGTATATTCATGATACTTGAAAAAACTTGATCGGTACAAAATAACACATTTTTCCTTGAAACGCTCACAACAGTTGAAGTGATGACAACACAATCTAAGTACAACATTCAAACTGAATTAGAGGCGCGCTTAGCTTCACGGTTAATGTCGAAGGAAATGGAATTGTTGATCAGATCTCAACTCCAGGAGAGTGTTATTTGCGTTTCTCTTGGTGATAAGGCCATTGAGAAAAGCTTGTATTAATCTCTTCTATCTGTCAAGGTGCATGAAAACTACTGAATGTATTCCTCTTAAAAATTGACCTTGTGTCACATTTTAGCCCTTGTGGAGGGGTTTGGTTGATATAGAATTTTAAACGAAAAGAGAGACAGCAATAAATTCATATAGATATCCACCTGTCAATTAATCTTTTTTTTATGTAATCATACTCGCTTAAAAGCCGGCATTTGCGGATATTAAGCTCGATGATGAGTTACATCCTATAAATAAGATTCAAATTAAATTGCAAAAGAATAGATAAATAAATTAAGAAAAATGATCTATAAATATAATTATAACAAATTCGACAGAAAATGTTCTTATTCTTAATGATAAAGCCTTTTTACACTGGTTTTTCAGGGTTTTGGTGGAATTTGGTCGAGATAAAGTTGAGAAGAAAAGATGGCGACAAGTTCCTTTTAAATGAAAAAAGTCAAACTTTGGGTCACTGAAAAATAGTACTATTGGTGTTTTGACCTCCCTCTAGACCTGTTTACAAAAAAAAAAAAAAAAAAAAAAAAGAAAAGAAAATGTGAGTAGTATTCTCGAGTCGATGAAAGAAAGATTTATTGTTCCATAAATCGCCCAGTTTAGCTGGTTTAGTTATTTCCAAAATCTTAGTCGTTCATTTTCCTTTGCCGGTTACTGACTGACCCTTGTAAAAAAAAACAAATTTCGTGTATTAACGCTTCTTCTGTCTCTCATGTGTCTTCCAACGATTCACCACTGGTCGGTCACAATGCTCAGCATAGAGTTCACTGGTTGTGGAAGGCATGGACTTCGTTACAAGACTCTACCGAAGTAAAAGCCTTTTAACAATATCAAATATTTGCTCTGTGACTTCATAATTCTAAAGCCTTTATAATATAATACTAATGTTAATATAATACGTATGTTAATTATATACATTCTTTTCCCTTGACCTTTGCATAAGTGCTTGCATGTCTACCTATCAATCGGTATATTTCTCTGTCTGTCTAGGCCTCGGTCTATCTCTTTCTCTCTCTCTCTAGCTTTATTAACCAAGAGAGATCAGTGGATGATTGCGCTGTGATTACCTGTTTGAAAAGCAGAACTGATGAACTCTGATTGTGTTTCGGCAGGACCTGCCAATGTTCACACGAGTATCAGTGAAAAAGAAACAAATACGTTTCTACTTGTATTATATCCCATCGAAAGATTTCTAGTTAATGTGTCTGGACACTGACATATTATAATGTGCATGGTGTGCATACATTTACTTATTTTTAAGCAAATAAAACTCGAAAGCACGCAGGCTAATGTTGAAAAATAATTTTTCGTCACACAGCACATCAGATATCAGGTAATAAACAATTCATCAGATATCAGGTAATAAACAATTCAATTTGCATGTTTATTTGCAGGATGCGATGAGTAAATCAAAATTTAATAAACAATTCATCAGATATCAGGTAATAAACAATTCAATTTGCATGTTTATTTGCAGGATGCGATGAGTAAATCAAAATTTTAATAAGAAAAAATGAAAATAACACTGACCTCTCATTTCATCAGATTTATTTTCCAAAATTACATGAAAATATCTTGAAATACTATTGATTAAATTTATTCAAAGAAATTACCATTGGCTATAAACACGGCTTTCAGAAAATTTCTGAATTTTCTACAAACCTTTCCAACCAGCCTCTTTGTTTAAATAGGTAGATGTTGCCATTATCCTTGCCTTCAGTTCAGTTTGGTGCTACTCAGTTTTATTGGTCTATCTCTCGCAGCACAATTATCAAGGGAAATGCAATCTGGGAAGTTAGGCAGTCAGATATTTGAGTTAATTTGGTCGTGGTAATTATCTGACAGCTTGAATGGCATGGCTCAGGGTTCCACTACAAAGTATAAGGTCTGCCAGCATCCACTCTCTTGATTCAGATCACCACAATTTCCATGGTACATAAACATCCAAGTTGAGTCTGAAAACATGTGGGAACATGAATGAAAGCATAACGTCTTCAACGCTGATGATCCCGCCAAACTCCATGGTTTACGCCGGTTGGTTGGTTGTTTGGTTTTTATAGCATATCAACCTTTGTAGGTGATTTAATGCTAAATCCATTTTTTTTACAAATAATCAGTTCTATTTCAAACAATTCAGTTTAGCACGAGTACACAGTTTAATTGTCAAAAATATTTCTATTTCAAGCTATCCAGTTTAGTCAAGCTATTCAGTTTAATTCAAACAATTCAGTTTAGCATAAGAATAGATTTTGTTTTTACATACTGTTAAATCTTTAAACGGTTCTCAAACATTTCAGCCCTGCGTAAGTTCAGTTTCAATGTAAAAAACAGTTCCATTTCAAACAATTCAATTTAGCATAAGTACGCAGTTTAAATATCAAACTGTTCTATTTCAAGTAATCCAGTTTAGCATACGTAGCTGTTTAGTTCTATTTGAGCCATAGATAGAAACCTATCAGCTGCTACCACTCCGGGCTAGACTTGACCTAGGAGTGATGGCATTCCCCAAAGCTCCAGCGTCACTGGAACCTTATCAGGAGATTGTTTCGTCTCATATCTATATATAACTTCTGAGTTGCATTTGGTGTATTCTACAGTCTCAACCAACTGGGCAAAATTCAAGCTGGGTGTTTGGTTTTCCTTAATAGGAATATGAAACTATCCTCCGATTGACATTCAGATACTGTGAAATCTTCGTATTGAATATACCGTCGTGAATGCCTAAAAGTACTGTATACCGTTATTAATTTTCTTGGGGAGTGAATTATATCATAATACTGCTTTCCACACAAATAGAGCTTGACTGACTCGGGATCGCTGCACAGTAGAAAAAAGCTAAAACAAATAATGGACATGCATGATATTGATAATTAAAAGTGGCTGTAATTCACCCAGAGCACAATATATATATATATATATATATATATATATATATATATATATATATATATAATGGAGTATTGAAAAATTCTCAGCCTAACCAACTATTACATTCATAAACGATATATTAAATATATACCCGTGGTGTAATAGTTATCGTCGGAGGAAATGGACTCGGTGACACGAATTCAAACCCTGGACAAGACTGATTGCTTTTCACATAGCACTAATACCCTTGGGAAAGGTATGAATCCAAATATTCTCCCTCTGACTATTGGTAAATAGTAGGGCAGACTGGGTTCTTCAGCCTTGGTGAGGCAACTAGTCCAGGTAAAGGAAAACTCTGAATTCAAATCTGTTAAACTCCGCTTAAAAATTGATCTTGTGTCATATCCTGCCCGAGCGGAGGGGTTGGGTAAATATGATAAACGATATATTAAATTGCCGATGGATATATGGAATTGTATGTACATATCACAGCTTTTAGTAATCTAAACAGGTTGTATCAGTAACTTTCCAGTACCCCTTGTCCCTTCCTCACTTTCTCTTTAATTTAGAATCATAACTCTCACTGCTATAGCTGCTATGATTTATAATGCTCAGCTCTTCATCCATATCCAACATGAAAGGGAGAAAACTCAGGGGAAAAATCAGAACAGGTGTCCGAGAAATCGATTCACAACTTCACAGATTCTGACAATCCCTTCAAACATAGAAAGAGTATAGGCAAAAAACATAGAGACAAAAGTACTGTTTACAGACTTTCCCGGGTATTCCTCTCCATACAAAGAGAAAAGATGGAGCAGTTACTTTTTGCATATTGTCTTCCCAAAGAAACTGGTACCGCTATGATTATGCAATACAAAAACTCAAAAATAATGGTTTACTCATCTGATGGATACACCGAAATTTTCATAGTATTGTGAGGTGATACTTTGGCACCATATTTGTTTACACTCTGCTTAGATTAAGTACTTTGAACGTCATTAGATCTAATAAAAGAAAATCCTTTTGCATTAAAAAAAAAAGGCAGCAAGAAGACAATATCTGGTGGAAACTATTACAGACGCAGACAACGCAGATGATATTTAAGTTCTCGCAGATATTTAAGCTCAAGCTTAATGCCAATTCTATAGCCAAGAGCAAACAGCAGGAGGCATCGGTCTCCACATGAACGTAAATAACACAAAGTTCATTTGTTTAAAACGACAAGGAGCCCTCATCCCTCTAAGGGGTAAGACTTAAAAAAGACCTGTTCACATACCTCAGCATCAATATTACATTAACTAAAAGTGATATCAACATACACCTAGGTAAGGCGTGGACCGCTTCTGACAGGTTATTAATCATGTGAAAATCTGATCTCCCTGATAAAATAAAATGGGAATTCTAAGCTGTTGATGTGTCAGTGCTATTGTAAGAATGCACCACCTGAATGCTAATAAAACGCACAAAGAAAAAGTTACATAAAAATTATACAAGATGGTTACGTGGTCTTTTGAATAAATCCTGAAATTCATTCATAAGTTCCTTGCATTATTGTTTATCAAAAAATATCTTCAGCAATATTCATTCATTGGATTTCATTGAGAAAATCGCAGGTAATTCTTGCAGGCAAGTAATAATGTACGCACACACACACACACACACACACACACACACACACACACACACACACATATATATATATATATATATATATATATATATATATATGTACACAGCCACTCATATATATATTTATATATATACGAACACACACACACACACACACACACACACATATATATATATATATATATATATATACACACATATATATATGTATATATACATATACACACATATGTACACAGCCACTTACATATATATATATATATATATATATACACGAACACACACACACACACATATATAAATATATATATATTATATATATACATTTGTTGGTCGCTGACGTTCACATTGGTTGACTTTAACCTGACACATTTCCAGCGACTGTAATCTGCTGAGGTGAGTCCAGGCTTTCTTATGCTGCTTTTCAAGTCCAATGTCTGATACATTGATCTTCAAAATGTAATAAACGTCATCTCTTAATGTCTTCGATTCCTTTAGAAGACAATCGATTGGACTGCGCATGCGCGGTTCAACAACTCAAACCAATTTTCTTCCTTAAACACCAAACACTTTCTTCACTTTCTTTACAGTCCTACCGTGAGATGCAAAGCTATATTTCTGAAATTTATGAACCTATCTTATTTGATACATTTATCACGTCTAAATATACACAGAGGAAGAAAAAAATAAAGCGTTTAAAAATGTATACTTTTCCTGAAAGATTTACAGATTGACTTATGAGTACATAAATTTGTCATTTGAACTTGATTAGAAATTAGCGTCAAACAAAATGTGAATGAAGCCATCTATTTGGTTGGGTTGGGTTGGGTTTTTATGGCACATCAACCATTGTAGGTTATTTAATGCCAAATCCTCTCTATACATCCTATATATGATTAAACGCATAGTTTATAGATAACATTTTAAACGTGCCCAATTATATGAATACAGTTAAATGGTAGCATATATGATTTGTAATTGACATCTAGTTTCTTCTCCAGCCGTTTTGTTAGCGTCCATGTAGTGCATCCATATAGCAGTATCGATGTGACCGCTGCCTGGAAGAAACTGCGTTTCATTTTATCGGTTAGGTCTGATTTCCATATAATCGATAGCCTATTGATAGCTGTCCATGCTTTCGTTAGCCTCGTTTCGATGTCCTTTTCGGTTGATTCGACGCTGCTTCCTAGGTACGTGAATTTGTCTACTAGTTTAAGTGGGGTTCCTTCTAGAGTGGAGATGTCCCCCGTTTGGTTATAGCACATATATTCCGTATTGTGTGCATTAACATAGAGGCCTATGCTTGCTGCTGCTAAGTCCTGGCAGCAACACCCCACAATACACCAACTGTACGGCCACCTGCCCCCTATCACGAAAACTATTCAAGTTAGACGAACCAGACATGCAGGACACTGCTGGAGAAGCAGAGATGAACTCATAAGAGATGTACTCTTATGGATCCCCACACATGGCCGCGCAAAAGCAGGGCGACCAGCTCGAACGTACATTCAGCAGCTATGTGAGGATACAGGATGTTGTCCTGAAGACCTACCTAGGGCGATGAACGATAGGGAGGAGTGGCGAGAGAGGGTCAGGGATATCCGTGCTACCAGCACGATATGATGATGATGATGATATATGATTTGTAAGTCAATAGATAGTAGGTAATCTTATGTTTAAATGAATCAGAGCAAATTAAGTTGTACACAAGTATTTCTATTGTTTGCACAAATTTTCATTATCATCATCATGTCGTGCCGCCAGTACGGATATCTTTGACAATCTCTCGCCACTTCTCCCTATCATTCATCGCCTCCGGCAGGTCTTCTGGGTTACATCCTGTGTCCTTGTTGCGGAGCCGATAAGTATGTCGACCCCGCAAATGAATTTCTGAGTGAGAACAGCCAAAGCAATAGGAAGGAACAAAGGCGAGATAACAATAATAACAAGTGACAATTTATTTGTCGTATTTACAAGCGTGTATGTAAATGTCCGTGGTGGTTGTACGTAGTCTTCAGCTAGGATGGGTTATGTCGTTAGCTGGTATAGTGGCGTTGTAAATGTTCGCAGCTGGGCGTTCGACGAGGATCGCTGGCGTAGGTCGAGTCTTAGAGATACAGCTGGATGTCGGACGCTGGTAAGCTGAGGTCGGCTGAGTCGTCAAGTACAGGTAGATGTTTGATGCTGGTAAGCTGAGGTCGGTCGAGTCGTTGAGTTCAGCTAGATGTTGGATGCTGGTAAGCTGAGGTCGGTCGAGTCGTCAAGTACAGCTAGATGTTTGATGCTGGTAAGCTGAGGTCGGTCGAGTCGTTGAGTTCAGCTAGATGTTGGATGCTGGTAAGCTGAGGTCGGTCGAGTCGTCAAGTACAGCTAGATGTTTGATGCTGGTAAGCTGAGGTCGGTCGAGTCGTTGAGTTCAGCGAGACAGTCGTCGCGGGCAGCTGAGGTCGGTCGAGGTTGGTAGATCGATATCCCCGGTTATGACGGTATGTTGTGGTTAACCAAGGGTGTATCGATCCGCTTGCTGGCTCGTACGGCGGGTCGTACGTGAGTCAGGTGTTGCAGTGGTAGAACAGTCCGTAACAGCGAGTCGTTACGTGGACTGCGTTGTACCTTGCAAGAGCGTCGAGGTCTAGGAAAATCTAGGGCCTTGCTGGGCCCCCTAGCCGTGAGGACGTATCGGACGGGAGCGAAAGCTTTGCCGTGTCAAAGCCGTGCGGACGACCGGACGAGAGCGAAGGCTTTGTCGGGTCAAAGCCGAGCGGACAAGCGGACTGGAGCTAAGGCTTTGTCGGGTCAAAGCCGTGCGGACGATCGGACAGGACACAAAGCAGCATCGCCAAAAAAAAAAAACGAGCCGACGAGCGTTGAAAAAGGCCTGTTGATATCACGAAAGTGCTGTGACACACAGCTCAGCCGCATGAATATGGAATTCCCCCATAAAAAAATGAGTGTAGCCATAAAGTATTTTTCTAACCTGCTATAGGCTGGCGACAACTATTAGTTCTAGTCTTATCTAGTTATTTTTGGCCGAGGTGCTTTGTAAATGTTATTAATTTTAATTCATCCTTTTCTTTTAGCTATAACGAGATGTCAAGGTCGTTAGAAAGAAAAAGGGCTTTGTCAGTTCCGGTCGTACCCGGATATAATTGTCCTAAAGCGGGCGTGTAACTTTTATGTTTATCGGCAGGTCGCGGCATCCTCACATAGCTGCTGTATGTAAGTTCGGGCTGGTCGTCCTGCTTTTGCTTGGCCATATGTGGGGGTCCATAGGAGTACATCGCTTACGAGCTCGTCCTTGCTTCTCCAGCAGTGTCCTGCATGTCTGGTTCGTCTAAGTTGGATAGTTTTCATGATGGGAGGCAGGAGGCCATATAGTTGGTGCCTGGTTAGCTGTTTGTGTTTCCTTTCCTGCTAATGCCCATGAGAAAGGCATGAATCCGTATATTTTCCTTCAACTTTGGGTAAATAGTTGGACAGACTAGATTATCTTGGTAAATCATTCAGTCTAGGAGAAGGACAAGTCTAAATTCGAACCAACAGTCTTCCGCTTAAAATTAAACTTGTGTCGCATCAGGTACATGGTGGATGGGGTTGTGTAAATATATATTTGTAGCTGAAAATTATATTTCATATATCAAAATATTTTCTCTCCAGCTATGAGTTGACAGTTGAGTAGACTCGTTTCTTTTATCTTGCTATGGCAACCGGTCTTTAAGAAGGTAAACTCTGAAGTGAAATCTGTTAAACTCCACGCAAAAACGCACCTGCTCTTGTGGAAATCCTTCATTTGTTGAAATAGTATGCATACGTTTGGAAGTGATTCCGTTTCCAGAAGTTTTTTCACAGAGGTCAGTAAATTTATTCTACTAAACTATTCATTTAAAAATGCACATTTGATTTAAAATAGTAATGTCTTAAATCTCAGCTGTATTATTGTGTTGTTTAAATGAAGAATGAAGACTTATGCGATTTAATTTTCAGGAAAACTTTACTTTTGGAAGGCGAACTTCTAAATTTGCTAACGAAAACCCCCAAAATTGCCCCCCCCTGAAAAGAAAGGAAAAAGAAAAAAAAAAATCCAAAACACCTCAAATGTAGTCTAACACGTGCTAAAGACGAAAGCCATAAAAGAGTTGACTCCTCCTCTCTCTTTCTTTCTCTCTCTGTGTGTGTGTGTCTCTCTCTCTCTCTCTGTCCACCACCAGTTGACCATGATATAGGAGTGGAACCTTTAATATAAATACTAAAATTAGTAATAATTTAATCCTTCATTTGTTGAAATAGTATGCATACGTTTGGAAGTGATTCCGTTTCCAGAAGTTTTTTCACAGAGGTCAGTAAATTTATTCTACTAAACTATTCATTTAAAAATGCACATTTGATTTAAAATAGTAATGTCTTAAATCTCAGCTGTATTATTGTGTTGTTTAAATGAAGAATGAAGACTTATGCGATTTAATTTTCAGGAAAACTTTACTTTTGGAAGGCGAACTTCTAAATTTGCTAACGAAAACCCCCAAAATTGCCCCCCCCTGAAAAGAAAGGAAAAAGAAAAAAAAAAAATCCAAAACACCTCAAATGTAGTCTAACACGTGCTAAAGACGAAAGCCATAAAAGAGTTGACTCCTCCTCTCTCTTTCTTTCTCTCTCTGTGTGTGTGTGTCTCTCTCTCTCTCTCTGTCCACCACCAGTTGACCATGATATAGGAGTGGAACCTTTAATATAAATACTAAAATTAGTAATAATTTAATCCTTCATTTGTTGAAATAGTATGCATACGTTTGGAAGTGATTCCGTTTCCAGAAGTTTTTTCACAGAGGTCAGTAAATTTATTCTACTAAACTATTCATTTAAAAATGCACATTTGATTTAAAATAGTAATGTCTTAAATCTCAGCTGTATTATTGTGTTGTTTAAATGAAGAATGAAGACTTATGCGATTTAATTTTCAGGAAAACTTTACTTTTGGAAGGCGAACTTCTAAATTTGCTAACGAAAACCCCCAAAATTGCCCCCCCCTGAAAAGAAAGGAAAAAGAAAAAAAAAAAATCCAAAACACCTCAAATGTAGTCTAACACGTGCTAAAGACGAAAGCCATAAAAGAGTTGACTCCTCCTCTCTCTTTCTTTCTCTCTCTCTCTGTGTGTCTCTCTCTCTCTCTCTGTCCACCACTAGATAACCATGAAATATACCACAATTTCTTTGAATTTTAACATCCAGCAGTCCTGGACTTTAACTAAGTTAAAACTTAAGATAAAAAAAGTGAATTTTTTTTTTTTATTCTTTTTTTTTTTTTTTTTTTTTTTTTTTTTTTTTCATTACTACCGCGTACACATGGGAAGCAGCATGCTGTACGTGTGAGTCGTGCGGCTTAACGCTCAAGATTGCCAGTTCGATCGGGGAACTACTGCTGCTCATCTATAAGAGTGGCTTCTATAGATGAGAACAAAAACAGCCATCGAAAGATAACCATGACTAGTACTCAAACCAGATCCATAAACCGCATCGCTCTTCGCGCGGGTAAAAAAGGGGCGCGTCCTGCTGAGGTTGGAGCCCTGGCCTCGGTGTTCGAAAAATCAGCTACAGAGCTCAAACACAAACATAAACTACTAAAATGCAAACAAACAATACAGATAGCGACATTTAACGTGAGAACCCTAAATAGAATAGGTCAACTAGCAGAGCTAACTGCATCAGCCGTAGAACATAAGATAGATATAATTTGCATACAAGAGCACCGATACATGCACACCGAAGATATCAAGTATCACGAAACTGGAAATGGATGGATGCTGGTGACTGTGTCGGCATGGAAAAACTCTGTCAATGCATCGGTAGGAGGGGTGGGAATACTTCTAGGACCGAGAGCGTTAAAAACACTGAACAGCATTGAGAGAATACAACCTAGGATGATGGCCGCAACGTTTAATGGCAACCCCAAAGCAACAATTATCTCCTGCTACAGCCCTACCAATGTTAGCGAAGAAAACGAAATAGCCACCTTCTACGAAGATCTATCCTCCCTAGTACGTAGCATTCCGAAACACAACCTGCTAGTCATTGGCGGAGATATGAATGCACAAATCGGGAAAAACAGACACAACAAATACAGCCTACACTACACGTCTAACAGGAATGGACAGCATTTAATAGATTTCATGATAGAAAATAGATTAACCTGCCTCAATACAAACTTTCAAAAAAGGGAGGGGAAATTATGGACCTACACATACGCAAATAAGAGTAAAGCACAGATAGACTACGTCCTTATAAACAGGAAATGGAGAAACAGTGCGATGAATTGCGAGGCATACTCCTCCTTCGAGGGTGTGTCCTCCGATCATCGAATAGTTACGGCCAAAGTACGACTAAGCCTACGAAAAAACGCCACACGTAAAGCGACAGCCAAGCACTATGACTGGGCCCTACTCAACAACAGAGATATTAGAGACAAATATGCATTAGAATTAAGAAACAGATTCGAAGCACTACAAGAGAAGGTAGAAATAGGCACCCCAAATGACGAATATGAAAATTTTGTAGAAGCGCACCTGGAGGCGGCAGAAAAGTGTATTCCAACAAAACCTAGAACTAAATATAGAGTCCCTTGGGAAACGCTAGCGGCTAGAGAAAAACGTGCACTTGTGAAGACTGCCTCCAAAAACTATCAACAGAACCCAACAAATACAAATGCACGAGAACTAGAAAAGGCGCAACATCAATTAACAGGAATATACCTAAAAGAACAGGCAGAATACGTACAAAATCAGATAGATAAGATTAGAGACTCGGTGGAAGATAGGCAATCCAGGATAGCCTGGCAAACAATAAACGAAGTAAGTGGAAGAAAGAGCACAGCCAAAGCAAAATTGAAAGCTGCAAGCCAACAAGAAAGAATAAAACTGTGGGAACAGCATTTCAAAAATCTACTAGGAAACCCACCGGAAATAACGGATGAACCGATCACCAGAATTATTAGTAAGCAATTAGACGTAAAACTAGGTCCTTTCACCAAAGAAGAACTCGACACGGTTCTCAGAAGAATTAAAAATAGGAAAGCGGCGGGGCTAGACGAGATCCCCCCAGAAGTGTGGAAGACGAGACAATTCGACGATATACTGCTCCGGCAATGCAACGCAGTCTATAGTCAAAATAGGATAGAACGATGGACGAAGGGATGCATCCTTCCATTCCCTAAAAAAGGCGACCTCGGACTAGCCAAGAACTACCGAGGGATAACACTTACATCCATAGCAGCCAAAATCTACAATGCCCTACTACGAAACCGCATAGAACCCAAAATGGAAAACATCCTTAGGAAAAACCAAAATGGCTTCCGGAGAAATAGATCCACAACCTCACAAATACTGACCATCCGTAGAATCCTGGAAGGCGTTCGGGCAAAAAACTTACAGGCGACATTACTATTTGTCGACTTTACCAAGGCCTTCGATTCCATACACAGAGGGAAGATGGAGCAAATCCTACTAGCTTACGGCCTACCAAAAGAAACCGTAGCAGCGATAATGATTCTCTACAGAAACACCAAAGTAAAAGTACGTTCACCAGATGGAGACACGGAATACTTCGACATTGTTGCAGGAGTACTACAAGGAGACACACTAGCCCCGTACCTCTTTATCATCTGTCTAGACTATGTGCTTAGGACTTCGATCGACAAAATCAGAGAAAATGGCTTTGAGCTGACTAAGAGAAGAAGCAAAAGGTACCCCGCAAAAACAATCACGGACGCCGACTACGCTGATGACTTGGCGTTACTAGCGAATACGCCTAATCAAGCAGAGACACTACTACATAGTCTGGAACGAGCTGCAGCTGGCATTGGCCTACATGTCAATGCAAACAAAACCGAATATATGTGTTACAACCAAACAGGCAACATTGCCACACTAGACGGAGCCTCTCTGAAACTAGTCGACAAATTCACCTACCTAGGAAGCAGCGTCTCATCAACCGAGAAGGACATCGACACACGACTGACGAAGGCATGGACAGCTATCGATAGGCTCTCGATCATATGGAAGTCGGACCTAACAGATAAAATGAAACGCAGTTTCTTCCAGGCAGCGGTTGTGTCGATACTGCTATATGGATGCACCACATGGACGCTTACGAAGCGGCTGGAGAGGAGGCTGGACGGAAATTACACAAGAATGTTGAGAGCAGTATTAAACAAGTCCTGGCGACAACACCCCACGAGACTCCAACTATACGGACACTTGCCCCCCATCACAAAAACTATACAAGTTCGACGAACCAGACACGCGGGACACTGCTGGAGAAGCAAGGACGAGCTCATAAGCGATGTACTCCTGTGGACCCCCACTCATGGATGTGCAAGTGTGGGACGACCAGCACGAACTTACATACAGCAGCTATGTGAGGACACGGGTTGTAATCCTGAAGACCTGCCGGAGGCGATGAGTGATAGGGAGAAATGGCGAGAGACGGTCAGGGATATCCGCGCAGACGGCGCGACATGATGATGAATGATGATCATGAGAAGAAAGTAAGTTGATAAACGTGAGTACAATAAGAGTTTTCCTTGCTCTCTATCTTGTAATATGCTTTAGTGTTCATGGTAAGTGAGACACAAGTTTCTACATATAAAAAGAAATGCATTTATTCTTGACTACATCTTGAACAAACAAAAGCCTCATGTATTGTTTGCCAGATTATATATGAGCACATAGCTATACTGCTATAAAAGACTCACTAACCTATATACCAATGTGCAATAGATACCTGCGAATATATACACATACGCACACATTTATGCATATATAAGTTTAAAAAAGTGAACGTGACCAAGCCTCATTGACTCTGTGTCTACACGACCATAATTTAGATATATATTAAACACTATTGTTAACACACACACACACACACACACACACACACTGTGACGCGAAGAATTTACTTTTATCCCAAAACAGGGTTTTATTTTCGCACGTGTGAAGACGGGGCAGGTTGGCACTTGATCCCTTGTAGAATAAGTACTCGTTCAGAGTTTTTCTCTCAGGCATATAAGAACTGACATATTATGTGAGGGATTAATTTAGGGCTAGACTGACCACCGCTGGCAAGGGGTTCCAAATTTCACACTATCCACACACCCACCATGTCGCTTTCCTTCCTCCCCTAGACAATAGAAGATATGGACCTCTAGGTTGAGACGTAATAATATTATATTGTAGTAGTCGGCAACTCCGGTTTCCCGTGTGATATTTTAAAGGAATTTATAGGACAATTTTAAGCAAGATAACATAAGGCGAACAGAAACTGGAAAAGAAACATGAAGTAACAAATTCGTAGCGGACGTCACAAATAACAACTTAGACCACGTGGGAACATTAAAATACATGAATCTTTTACTAGACATTGATATACACCTTCAAAGTGTCAAATATATAATAAATGAACAGTCCCTGAACATAAATGTCTTTCTTCTTTTCTTTTCTTTCGTTTTCCTTCAAATTGAGAGAGAGAGAGAGAGAGGATATACAAAATTTGGTATAAGGAGACACAGTCCCAAGGGTACTTATATATATTTTTTTTTTTATGGAGTTCCTGTGGAGAATCTTTCATCTTTTACGGGCTAATAGACTTTATGCTATTTTTAACACTGACTTGAAGAAAATGGCTTCTTCGTGTCTGAAATATTCTTCGTCTTCTTTTACCCGGAGCACTGGCTTTGGTTCTGCCCGATACGAACCCTGTCCAACGACTAACTTTCTTACTATCTAATTCCGCTGACGGGAGGGAGTCCCCTCTTCCGTTTTAGGGTCCCAGCCAATCGTTTGGCTTCTACCTTCTTCCTTCCGGTGTCAGGCGACCCGAGTGAGCTTACCAAGTACCAACATCTGTTTGTTTCCCCGTGACCCATATTCTTTCTTAACGGTCATTCTCTGATGGCTTGCTACTGTTAATTCAAACTAAGGGGATAGTCGTAATCATATTTCAATCGTCTCAGTGGGACATCACGTGACACACACGCACACACACATGCACACGCACAAATCTATCTATATATCTATCTATCTGTTATTCAGTTATATTAACCACTCTTTATTTATAACTATAGCAAACTACATTGTCAAGATAGATAGATAGATAGATAGATGGTATTTTTGAAATAAACAATAAAAAGTACACGTTGTGATTGGTTTTTCCTTAACAATAATGATATAAGCAATAAATATACGGTACCAGTAAGAAAATTGTTTGATAATCTTCAGGAGACAACTGAAATACATACTACCTAACATGAATAGGAAATCTTGGTTACCGCCTTTATAGAAGAAGCATCTGAGTGTATACCAATCGAACCAAGAGCCAAATGTGAACTCCCGGGGAGCCAATAATAGTTAGGAAAAAACGAGAAAAGTGAAAAAATCATCCTGACTTAAAAAAATGAAGCCAAATAAATTCAAGCGTGCAGAAACTTTAGAAAGTCCAGAGAAACTACTACATACTAAAAAGAACAAGAAAAATAGATTCAAGGCCAAATCAATAAAATCAGAATTTCTTTTGAAGATAGACAATCACAATTAGCATGGCAGACAATAAATGAAGCGAGCGGCTGGAAGAGCACCTCGAGCACAAAACCAAAAGTTATCAGCCAAGTACAAGGACATCAGGAGTGGAAAGATTTTTTTTCTAAAATCTAATGGAAACTCTCCTAAAATCACAGACAAACTTATCCGAAAAATTATTGATGGTCGACTAGATATCACACTAAGAGAATTAACTGAGGAGGAACTTGTCACAGTTCTGCAAAAAAAATGAAAACTCAGCTCGACGAAATACTTTTTTAAGTATAGAAAACAAGAAAGTTTGACGACATACTTCGTTGATTTTGCAACGCTGTAGATGAACAAACGACAATAGAGGAATGGAAAAAAAAATTGATTCTTCCTTTTCCTAAGAAAGGTGACCTCAGAAACACTACCAATTCTAGAATTAAAACTCTTACAGCAATAGCTGTTATTGTTTGAAATGCTCTGCTTTTCATTCCTATTCAACTTAAAATCTAGAAAAATCTTTGGAAAAATCAGACTGGCTTTTGGAAGAATTGATTACCATTTTCTCAGATTCAGACAATCCATTCAATCATCGAAGGATTACGAACTAAAAATATCAAGGTAACATCACCCTTCGTAGATTTTTCAAAAGTATTCGATTCAAAAAACAGAGGAAAGATGATAATACTTTACAAAAACATGAAAGAGATAGCTCGCTCACCTGATTGAGACACTGACAACTTCGACATTGTCGCTGAAGACTTTCAAGGTATTACATTTGCTCCATATTTCAAGTGCCTAAATTGCGTACTTCGAACGCCAATTGATCTAATATTAAAAGGAAATTAGTGAAAATTTACATTTAAAAGTCAAGAAGCAGACAATATTCCGTAGCAACTATGACCGACACTACTGCATAGATTATCGAGTGGTTCTCACAAATAAAAGCCGAATCCCGACTGCATAGCTAAAAGCAAGTAGTAAGAGGCCTTGATGTTCATGCGAACGCAAATAAAACTGAATTCATGAGTTTTAAACAAAAAGCCATCACCAATCTAAGTAGCAAGAATCTAAAATTAGTAGTTTAGTTCGCATACCTCGGAAGAAACATCTCATTTACTGAAAGGGATGTCAGCATACATCTTGTGAAGGCGTTGACTGCTGTTGACAGGTTATCGATCATACAGAAATCGGATCTATCCAATAAAATGAATCAGGATTTCTTTCAAGCTGTTGCTGTGTATATATTACTGTAAGGTTATGTTAAGTATTTGACCTTTGACAGACCGTGTAAGTTACGTGGATATCAAAACAGGATGTGCTCCTGTATTTTAAGATAAACAAAAGACAGCAGAAATGCCACGTGAATTGCGTGGGTGGCATGCCGGAAGGAAGAGTCGACACAAGGTGTGTAGACATCTGGAAAAATCATACAACGGCTTAAAATGTCAGTGAGATTGTAGAAGGGAGCTGACAGAAAAGTGACTAGACGTTAAGCCATCCTAGACGTTAGTCCAGGGTTAGAAGTCAGAGAAAAGTCTGAAATGTACGAAACTCGCGAAAGTCGAAAGCGAGTATGATTCCAGAAGAAAATAAAAGTGTCTTGCGAAAGCTTCTGAAGTTGAATTGCTCTGTACCAGTATCGAGAAAGAAGAACAAAGGAGTTCCAAAGATGGTTAAATGTTTTAAGTTGGCCCTATGCCAGCCTCGTGGAGGCAGAGTGAAGAAGAAAGGTTCTGTGAAAGATATAGTATCTCAAACTGGTGTAAATCTTAGCGGTTCCGTCACTCTCCTCACACAACGTAGTAAACAAAAAAGAAGTTTATATTTTTATAAATAAGTGTTTTCGTCTTTCCTTCAACCAATACGCAACAGTTGCACCACATAGACGCAAAAGAAACACAGAGAAAAAGTTGGAGGAGATATCCACAAGAATTCTAGGTGCTGTCTTGAAAAAATCCTAGAAGCAACACCCCACAAAACTGCCGCTTTACGTCCACCTATCTCCTATCTGTTAAACCATCTAAGTAAAACAAACACGACATGCGTGACATTGCTGGAGAAATGAGGACGAACTCGTAAGTGAAGTTCTATAATGGACTCCAACAAATGGACGTACCAGTGTTGGCCGAGTAGTAAAGACTTACATCAACTCTATGAAGACACTGGATTCAGCCAAGAGGACATACCAGGAGGGGTAGATGATAGAGATGAATGCAGAGAGAGAGAGAGAGAGAGAGAGAGATAGAGAGAGAGAGACTCAGAGAGAGAGAGAGAGAGAGAAAGAAAGAGAGGAGGAGTCAACTCTTTAATGGCTTTCGTCTTTAGCACGTGTTAGACTACATTTGAGGTGTTTTGGATTTTTTTTTTTTCTTTTTCCTTTCTTTTCAGGGGGGGCAATTTTGGGGGTTTTCTTTAGCAAATTTAGAAGTTCGCCTTCCAAAAGTAAAGTTTTCCTGAAAATTAAGTCGCATAAGTCTTCATTCTTCATTTAAACAAC